>OY720040.1:2074448-2674448 GCA_963082485.1 Eudonia mercurella
CCCCCGGGCGTCACTTGATCACAAAGGCGTGCGCAAAAGACGCGAGCTGAGCACGGGTTGGTTGAATTGTGTAGTAATACAAAAGCGTGCTGATTTCGCGAGACCGGTGTCGCCAATTGAACACGGAAAGGGAAATACGCTGAACCACCACGCGGGCCCAGTGCAGATTGGTGGTTGTAAACGACTGCTAATGCAGCCGGGACCAACGGTTTAACGTGCCTTCCGAAGCACGGAGGAGCTCGAGATGATAAATTTTTGGTCACCCATCCGATGATCGGCCTTTGCGAAAGTTGCTTAACCTCAGCACTCGCAGACCGGGCGCGTTAAGCACTGCGCCATCGAGCTCCTACATATAGCATTGTGATTGCATAAAAATTAATAATAAAAATATTTATAAGAAGTGGTTAATTGTGGTCGCCCAGTGGTCGAAATTCGACCGTAATTTTATTAAGGCTGCACGGATTGTATCATAAGCAATGAAAAATTAAAAAAGATAGAATGTGAGTTTGGATTGGCATTGACAATTTCAGTCACTCCTCTTCCATACATAAAATAAATACACTGTAGTGTGTGTAATGTTTGTTTTATTGATTTAATGTATTTTTTATGCATAATTAAAAAAAAATTAACATTCTGCAATCCTTCTGTATATAAACTATATGTGTGTGAAATTTCATACTCCTCCGTCCGCGCAATTTTCGTAAAAAGGAATACAAAGTTTTTGCTTCACGTATTAATGTATAGATAGTGTTCGCGTAAACTCTAGTAAACCATAACCGTCATTCATATTAATATACTAAAAAAAATTAAAACAACCTAAAACAATGACAAAACCGGCCAAGTGCGAGTCGGACTGGCGCACGAAGGGTTCCATACTTTATGACGTATTAAAAAAAAATATTTACTAGATCTCGTTCAAACCAATTTTTGGTGGAAGTTTGCATGGTAATGTACATTTTATATTTTTTTAGTTTTATCATTCTCTTATTTTAGAAGTTACAGGGGGGGGGGGCACACATTTTACCACTTTGGAAGTGTCTCTCGGGTAAACTATTCAGTTTAGAAAAAAATGATATTAGAAATCTTAATGCGGTTCACAGAATACATCTACTTACCAAGTTTCAACAGTATAGTTCTAATAGTTTCGGAAAAAAGTGGCTGTGACATACAGACAGACAGACATGACGAATCCATAGGGTTTCCGTGTTTTCCTATTTGGCTACGGAACCCTAAAAATGGCTGCCAAGTTTGGCCACTAGAACATTTTTTCCTATATAAAACACGCAGAAGATTATTTCCTGTGCACTGCAGTTTTAATGTACGAGGAAGATATCACCAAAGCCTTCGGCTGCTGACTACGGGCGGACAACATAATAAATCTTTGTAGGGATTATCCTGTATTGGGCGGGAGTCGAGACTGGCCGCTTTGTACCGAGTTTGCTGACGCGGTAAATAGATCTGCGATTGTACGGAGCATGAAACCTTTTTGGTGGAGCCACTCTGTTCTATTATGGACGTTTCGTTAAGCTTCGATCACAGAGGAGATGATAGTAGGTACCGTTTAGCTTACACTATACAAGTCGACTTTTTTATCACCATCCAAAACTTCTGAGATGACTCCCGTGATACAAACGAACAACTTTTACTATTAGACCAACTTCCTAACTCGAAAAAAAAAATCAGCTGTTCCATACAAAACATCAATATTCATTCGACTAAAATGTATGGAACAGCTGATTTTTTTTTCGAGTTAGGGAGTTGGTCTATTAGAAAGAGTTGTTCGTTTGTATCACGGGAGTCATCTCAGAAAGTTTGGATGGTGATAAAAAAGTCGACCTGTATAGAGGGTGTTTGGTAATACCAGGTATAATTCCGAATGTGGCAGATAGAGCACCTACCGTTCGTGAACCCCTGGAAAATTATGAACATAACGGAAAAAACACCAGATGGCCGAGAGAGAGAACCTTTATAAGGTTCTTTTGTTACTAAGTAAAACTGTAAAGTGACTGGTCAGATATAAAGAGAAGTCGAAACATCGCAGGAATAAACAAAAAAATTGTAATAAAAAAAATGTGTTTTTTTATGGAAAAGTAAATCTAAGTAAATATGATGTTGCATTTTATCACAGTGTTCTCTATGGCTATGTTTCGGGAATATACACTTATTACCAAACATCCTGTATCAGAGACATTTTTTTTATTTGTTCCGGTTAAGGACTTGGTTTTCACCTCTCCAGATGTTAAGTGATGATAAGGCCAAAAGTGATAGCGCACTTTCTATTATGTTTATTATTATGCACGTTCTATTGGACATACGTTTTAACAATAAACTTCCAAGTAATATTCAAAAACTTTACATTAATAAATTTAAAATCACCATTAAAGAAAATTATTATAAAGTGTCTGATTACATTGAAGACGGCATGGGTTTAAAATGCTCCAATCACTCCAACAAATATTTCTAATTTAAAATATTGTTAAGTAATTTTAAACTTGTATAACTTGGTAACGGCATATAATTTTGTAAATGTCGTTACTTATATTAAAGCTGTGGAGTTTCATGCGCCCATTCTTCTCTACAGCTCAATAATAGACGTCCTGAATAGGTAGTAGGTAGGTAAAAGATGTTTGGACGATTCAAAAGCACTTTTTTAAAGTTTATTTGAATAAAAAATATTTGACTTTGACTTTGATTTGATTTTCTAAAGCCTTCATGTCAATTGATGTGAAGTAATAATAAAGCGATAAGCGCACTTCACCCGGAACCCTCCACCACTGTGAAACTGGCTACCTTCTCTCTAGTTAGTTTCCTTAGCCGCAGCCTCCTTGGCTTAGTACCGCTAGCTCCAAAAATTGTATCCCATCAACTCCAAATTTATTGTGATCTAGTACTGCCAACTCCAAAAACGTACATAGAGCTTGAAATCCATTATTTTCAATAATTTTGAATTTTTAATACATTATGGTCCATCAGCTCCAAAAATATAAATATACAGTTTGCAAAAAAGTGTTACCGTCGCCGTCGGCCTAGACTCAAGCGCCCGAGTCATAATTTTGTTTGTTTTATATAACTGGATTCATATTACACGTATCTATACGTATAATATTATAAAGCTGAAGAGTTTGTTTGTTTGGTTGAATGCGCTAATCTCAGGAACCACTGGTTCGAATAGAAAAAATATTTTTGTGTTGAATAGTCCATTTTATTGAGGAAGGCTATAGGCTATATTACATCACGCTATGACTAATTAACGCGGGTGAAATATTATACATGAAATAAAGTCAAAATTATGCTGTTTTGGTTTTTATCAAAATCTTAAGTTTTGTTTTTCTCGGAGCGTTCGCTCTGTTAGTCTGTTAGTCTCTGTTAGTAGGTTCGTTCTGGATTCCATTCACCGCCCCCTTAAAAATCAGCATGTAAAGCTGATTTTCGTGCAAAATTATCAATGTTATCTATAATTATTGTTCTCAAACTATCTCTATCAAAATACACTATCCAAGAGACACTGTCGATACATTTCGATCGTTCCGGAGCAGCGACAGGGCGCCGGAAACGGACACGCAGCGGAGGCCACATCCGCCCGCCATAACTGTCACCATTCGTCACTTCCTGTCCGATATTAATGTGCTTATTGAGTGACGCGCCGTTTGTATATATGTGCACCTCGCTTGTATATGCGACAGTGATTTAAGGTTCTGGTACAGTCACGAGCATTAACATGTAACCCAGTTCGGATTGGTGGTTGTTAATGACGATATTGCAATGGTAAATCCGCTCGGCCTGCGATTGCTGAAGTTAATAAACAACTTTCGCAAAGGCCGGTCATAAAATGCTTGACTAAAAATCTATCATCTCGAGTTTCTTTGTTTTTTTAAAGAGTTTTGATAGGAATTTTTGGGGGCTGTGAGAAACTTAAAAGGTTCCTCAGCCGTGTGAAGCGAATCATTTATTCAGTTTAGGCTACACGTAGCTCTTATGGATGTCACTATGCCATCGGCACACACTATAGTGTGTGTCCCCGTTTCCTACTAGATTCTCCGAGGGGATCGGATAGGGAAAAGATTCTTTGTGCTCCAGAAAGCGCGTAAAGCCGTTAGCACTCGTTAACCACCACCGCACCGCGCTGGGCCCGCGTGGTAAATTATTTCCCGTTCTCTTTATGGTGTTTCTATCCGTAAGAATAGCTTTTGCCCAGCAGCCATAAAGTGAACTACTTAGTGATGATGATGATCATAAGTGCTGAAGCGACGGTCTTAGCGAAAAGTTATAAGCAAAACCAGTTGCTAGAAATATATTGGTATTTAAGAAAGTTGAGACATTATTGGAGCTCGATGGCGCAGTGGTTAACGCGCCCAGTCTGCGAGTGCTGAGGTTAAGCAACTTTCGCAAAGGCCGGTAATCGGATGTGTGACCAAACAATTATAATCTCGAGCTTCTCGCCGTGCTTCGGAAGGCACGTAAAGCCGTTAGTCCCGGCTGCATTAGCAGTCGTAACAACCACCAATCCGCACTGGGCCCGCGTGGTGGTTTATGACCCGTTCTCCCTATCCATCCATAGGGGAGGCTCGTGCCCCAGCAGTGGGGATATAAAATGAGCTGATGATGATAATGATGATGAGTTATTATTTAAAACGATATAGTACTATACAGTACGATATAGTAGATATTTTTGTACACCTGACTACTAATGTTAAAAGAGTAAGTATTTATGATACTGGCAAGACAACATTTGGTAGTTTACCAAAATATCTACCAAAAAATTGAATATTAAAATTACCCATTCAAAAGAAGGAACTCATCACAATTCACAATCGTATTTGAATATTCCCCCGCTGTCCCCGAAAACAGCGGCCGGCGGCAAACACAAAGGAGGCGTAATTTCTTTTTATTATTATTTCTTTTATTTTATTGTTCCGTCACAATGGCCGCTTAGTAAGGAGGTACAAACAGATGGCTCGACGAACTTCCGTTGTTATACACAGATTCGGGTCGTATTGTGGTAAATATTGCAATTTTTTTAAATCAACATTTATACAACGTGTAACAGGTTAAGCGCACACCCAGAGAGTAGTTTGTTATAAATCAGCTTCTCAATCGGTTAAAAATATTTAAAATATAGGTAATTTTTTTTCCAAAATTATTAAAACTTGTTGAAATTACAGTCACTCCTTCGTTTAATAGTTAAAACAAATTAAAATAAAACGTAAGTCAATGCAATAAGGGGCTTTTTAAAATGCGGTAGGTCGGTAGGCTAAAGCGTTAATATGCCCATACTGTTTGCCCTCGATGAGTATAACTAATAACTTAAATAAACCAATTTAATTAAATAAAAGTAAAATTATTTTGCATGTTTTTAAATTATAATTAAATATTCTAATTGGGATGTCTGAGGATGTGCGTTCATTCTGTGACATGTTGTATATTTATATAAAAGCGTTCGGCCCGATACCTGAAGAGTCCCAGGGCGGACAAAGTGTGTTTTGGATTTTTCGATGCATAGCCCGGGTTTGTCATCACCAACCCGCATTTGGCAAGCGTGGTGATTAAGACATTACCTATTTAATAAATAAATACAATACAATGAGTGTACGATAACAACCACAACGGTTTCTCAACTGTGCCGCAGCTGTTAGCGCCCACCTTTAAAAAATTTAGAGGCATCAGAGCGTTCCGAATGTAACAAAACTTGAATTAAATTTAAAAACATTTTTACGAAATCAGTAAAAGTTAGGTAAGTGTGTAAGTATGTTTGTGTGAGTGTGGGTGTGTGGTGAGAATGTTTGTGTGTGAGGTGTATTAATTGTAGCGATGATTTGATTTCTGGGTCTTTGCCCAGCTGTGGGTCAGTTACAGGCCATTTACTTTACTAATGTGCGCTATGTTTCACAATTTTGTGTATACAACAAAAATAATAAAAAAACTTGCTTAGCGTAACATTCACCGCTAACTCAAAATACGAACAAAAGTCTTATGTTATGTCGATGGAACAGATAATAAAAAACTTAATAAAAAGTAAAGTTGTGATGATATTGTAAGCTATATTGTAAATTTTAATGTAAGGGCAAACGAGCCACCGGGTTTCCTAAAGACAAAGATGCAGACAAAGACAACTAGACTTTTTATTTCCTTTTACTTTTTTTTATTTTCCTAATTCGTAACCTTCGCCCATGGACAACACTAGAGGCAAAGCAATCGCAGATGCGTCACCAGCCTTCGAGAAAAAAGGATGCTCGTTTCTTGAAGGTCCTTACCTCGTAACGGTCCGGGTATACCGCCGCTAGCTGTAAGCTGGTTCCATACAACTATGGACCGTGGTAAGAAGGTTGGCAGAAAACTTACAGTACCAGAGTGCCTATAGTATGAGTTTTGTTTACTATCCGTATTCATTCGATTACGTTTACGAAAATGAAAACTAGTTTGGCATTTTAGCAGCGCCTCCTGGCGACAAACGAGAAGAGTTAAAATTTTGCCATATAAATTCTTGTTTTCGTTATCGTGATCGAATGTCAAAAATAATTCACCCTTGGCAAAAAGGCAAAAAGGCACGTGCCTATGGGCCCCGCTTCGCTTAGCCCCCTCCGGTCAGAGTAAAGAAAGTATGTTTCCTACAATTTTCCAAAGAGATGAATATGATATTTTGAAAATAAATGATTTTCAAGATATTTTAAAATTATTTATCATCAAAAAAATTAATAAAAATAAGTTACAAAACCTGATATATATAGTATTTAATAAGTGATTCACCAATTTTTTTTAATGATGAGTGATCCGAAACATGCAATGCATAGGGGACTATAGTTGGCTTAATCCGGCTTTGAAAACGCACAGTGGTAAATCGCCATCCGTCAAGACGATGACAGTACGGTGAAGGAACTCGGCAGCAGGGATTAAACCGTACAATTCCTCGGAGCATATTATTTTAAAACATCCGGCAATTGAGTGTCGGTGGGCGGTATTACGACTAATATAAAAATTATGGAAATTGTTGAAAAAAATTCCACGAGCGAGATACGAACCCGCACCCTCTGAAAAACCGGGTAAGGGCCTGACCCTGTGCTATTACGCTATCGTGGCTCTGTCTCAAAGTCCTACAGCCGTTTTTTAAGTCCTAAACTAAGCTACCGACAGATAATGAGACCTTTTTGAATTAGCTGGAAATCACAAAAATATTGTTCGACATTTTTTTGACAGTTTACTTTTAATTTCACCAAAGCGAAAAGTTGGTAAACCAAAATGGTCGACTTTAACAACCTCAAAATACTGGCTGATTTTTATTCATACTGACAAAGGAAGTGTCCAAAATGCGAAGCATAAGTTTATGAAGCAAAAAAAGAGGCTGTCTCAGTCTCAGAACAATAACGGGGTCTCAGTGGTCTTATTTCTGACATTTAGGCTCTAGAGATCATAATGCCAGAATCAGACAGCCTAAAGCAAGTTTTTTTCGCCACTCGACTATTTCAGCAGCAGCAGCAGCAGCAGCAGCAGCAGCGCCACCTGGTGTAAAACGAGGAGAGTTACCATTTTGACATACATTTCCAAGTTTTCATTGACGTGTTCGAATGGCGAATGAAACTCGCACTCGGCACCCAGAGCTCACACGACACCGTCACAAAATAAGGAGATCCAGAAGGTATGCTTTTTTATATTAAAAGGAGGCAAACGAGCAGGCGGGTCACCTAAACAAAACAAAACCAAAGTAATCGCACATGCGTTGCCGGCTTTGAGGAAAGAGTTGGATCTTGAGGAGGAAGCAGGAATTGGAAGGAGGGGAGGGGTGAGAGATGGGCCTCCGGTACTTTCACTCACCAGAAAACACACTAGTAACGAGTGCAATTGTTTCTCGCTGATATTCTGTGAGAGGGTGGTATTACGCCGGGCAAGCCGGCCCATTTCGTGCTACAACGCAGCGTGGCTCTACCACTCAGACAGTGTCACTCATTTAGCACCACCCAGGGGTCACGTGTAGAGTCTCAAGGGTAAACCTACGGACGCGAATGACTAACAAAATAATTAATACATATCGCGCTTGATCTTTTTTTGAGAGGGTTTGCTGTTTGCCTCTGGTCATTTTCAGTACCGGGCTTTTTTGGGGGGGCGGCGAGAAACTTAAAGGGTTCGTGTGAAACGCAGCACCGTCAGAGGTTTTCTAGAGGGAACGGCACCACGCACTAGTGCGTGTCCCCGTTCACTGCTATCTACTCCGAAGGGTTCGGATAGGATCGAATCGAGGATCGGAATCTCGAGATCCGTGTCCTTGAAGACCCTATCATTACCTTCTGCAGTCTTCTTATTTGCGACACAGTGCTGCAACAATAGTCCTATTGCGTCTGGCCCAAGCTTTCGATAAAATCGCAAAGCCGATTAGTGGTCGTAGTTCGTACTCGACTAGGCTTCGGGCGTTTGAGTGTTTCGGTTTCGGCTGCGTTTCAACTCGTTTCAAAGCCTTTTAGGACTCACGGACAATGCAAATTAACTTTTCCAGTAGCTACTTCGGCTTAAAACGAGAACGAAATGAGGAAACGCTATCCGTGCTTTTGTTAGTGCCACAACGTGGTGTATGTAAATCCGCATGCTATTCGTAATGGGTGTAAATGTATAAATGAATGATCAAAAGATTTATGAGAACATGCTATCAAAAACTGTGAGTGGAAATGTTTTTTTTTAACTTTTTTTATTTGGGTCAATGAACAGTGAACATAGTAAATATTGCATAACAAATTGTTACCTTATAATTAGAGGTAACTGGCCACGAACACCATTAACCACAGATTACTCATTGATAATAATAAAAGAAAAGAAGGTGCTCAGAACCTTATCCAGACTTCTATACTAATCTATACTAATTTTATAAAGAGGAAACCTTTGTATTTTTGTATGTATGTCTCAGACCAAATGTCTGAAATAAATATATCTATTCTATTCTATATTATTAAACAGAATTCTATATTATTACAAAAACAGACACTTAGAGCACTATTTGGTTTAATGCTCTAAGGACAGACAGCATGCCGGAGAACTGTCTACGCAACGCTTGTGCCAGGCAGCGGGTGACTGGAGACACAAAAGTCTCCCTAATTTGTGCTTTATTTTGTGCTGGAGATCAGGTTAGTCATCCAAAGGGGCAAAGCCGACGCCGCCAGTATTCTGGTACAAAGTATCCTTACTTTGTACCAGAATACTGGCGGCGACTGCTGAAGGTAAACTTCATACAAAAAAGCGCTTAAACAACGCACAAATAGACAACAACTCACGGACACCAAATCTCGCAACAGCTAGAGTTGGGACTTATTGCTTAAAATTAAAAAGGCACTTATGCTTTTTATTTATTTTAAAAAGCAACTTTTTTAAATTGCTTTTTTTACTTCACCGCCAGCTCATATACATCCCCACTGCTGGGGCACGAGCCTTCCCTATGGATGGATAGGGAGAACGGGCCATAAACCACCACGCGGGCCCAGTGCGGATTGGTGGTTGTTAACGACTGCTAATGCAGCCGGGACCAACCGCTTTACGTGCCTTCCGAAGCACGGAAGAGCTCTATATGATAAATTTTGGTCACCCATCCGATGACCGGCCTTTGCGAAAGTTGCTTAATCTCAGCACTCGCAGACCAGGCGCGTTAACCACTGCGCGATTGAGCTCCTCGCTTACTTATCTATACTAATATTATAAAGCTGAAGAGTTTGTTTGTTTGTTTGTTTGTTTTTTTGTTTGAACGCGCTAATCTCAGGAACTACTGGTTCGAATTGAAAAATTCTTTTTGTGTTGAATAGTCCATTTATTGAGGAAGGCTATAAGCTATATTACATCACGCTATGACTAATAGGAGTGGAACAGTCGCTAATTAACGCGGGTGAAACCGCAGGGCACAGCTAGTATGGTTATAAAATTTTAAGGGCAATGAATGGCTCAAAAAGTGAACTACTGTTTGATGCGTACGCTTTTTTAGTAAGCAATAAGTTTTTCGTAAGTGAAAAGCGTAAATACTTTTGAAATTTTAAACAATGTACATTTTTTTAAAGAGTTAAGACTATTAACTTTCCTTCGTACTTTTCAGACTATTAACTAATCTGTGCTTAGGTGCTCACTATGAGTGAAAAAGTAAAAAGCAAAAGTTAAATCTGCGTAAAAACTAAGTGACTTACTTGCTTTTCTTTGAAAATCATGCTTAATTGATTACTGTTTCGAGCTGTTCCGAGATCCGTGTCCGTGCAAGGGGTCTATGTGTGAGTTGCTCGAGCGCGGTATGTAATAAGCTTCCCTTCTGGGACTCCTTATTTTGTGATTTTGGGCACCTGGCTTCGGACAGGCGAGTTAGGTATTTGACGTGTTAATTTATTATTTAACTAGCGGCCGCTCGCAGTTTTGCCCGCGTGGTTCCCTTTCCTGTGGGGATATCGGGATAAAAAGTATCCTATGTGTTAATCCAGGTTATAAACTATCTGTATTACGAATTTCATTCAAATCCATTCATCCGTTGCAGCGTGAAGAAGCAACAAATATACACACATACACTCAAACTTTCGCATTTATAGTATTAGTTAGTGTGATTTTTTTTTTTAAATTTTATTGCTTTTGTAAAAATGTAGAGAATTGTAGAGATTGTAGAGAAAGTAGAGAATTGTAGAGAGTTGCACCAGTGCAGTGTTCAAAACTTAATCAGTTGCTGACCTCTAATATTTATTGATTAAAGGAAAAAAACGATCACTAGTTGCCCGATCCTCTAAATGACACTACACATTTACAGAATACACTAAACATGCACACTAGTTTAGGTCCACGACACCGTACTCGTAGAACAAGGGTACGAAGAACCAGTTCACACGCGCTCTATACCAGGTACAGACATGTACCTGGGCGCTTTTCTCCTCCTCCACGGCCCAGTCTACCCGAGCCGAGGTCCGAGCCTTTAGCGGAGCCCTCGGGTGGTTCCACTCCCCGATCAGCTCTTGACCTGGATCTCGCCTGATGGTGGGCGTAGATGAGGTCTACGATGAAGCGAGCTGCCCCAGAAGATGCCTATTAACTCTCGCCTTGAAGGCATTCAGGTTATATGTTTTTGGGAACACAGACGATGGCAGAAAATTCCACTCCCTGCCAGTGCGCAGTAAAAATGATGACATGAAGCGCTTAGTGTGACATAGTGGAATTTCTACTAGGTGGGGATGATATACTGCAGTACGTCTGGAGGTTCGGTGGTAAAAGGGCGATGGTGGTATGAGCTCGAAAAGCTCCCCGGCACACACTCCGTAGTAAAGTCGGTAAAAGACACACAGGCAGGCGACATGACGCCGGTGTGCGAGGCTGGTAAACTTGGATTCGACAAGCGCGTCATCACCGATGAGCCTTATAGCTCTGCGTTCCACCGAGTCGAGTGCGGCCAACTGGTATTTGGCAGATCCGTCCCAAAGGTGACTGTAGTATTCCTTGCACGATCGGACTTGAGCCTTGTACAGGCTAAGTATCTGCTGATGGATGCCCAGCTTTTTTGCTGCAGTCTGAGCTTAGGACTCGATGGTTGAGCCGAAGTTGAGATTTGCAGTCAACTCCATGCCTAACAGTTAGTTATTTCAGCACAGATTTGATAAGAGTCCGAGACCGGTCCTTCTGATGTTACTGCTAGCCATCAAGCCCCCAAAGGCACTGGCATTCCTACTACGCTACGACGGCAAGCTGCTTGACGTCAGACTTAAATTAGGAAGGTGGTAGCGAGTCGAGCGGACCCTTTCGAGCCATACCACCGCTATGGGGGATTTTCAGCCGCCTCTACTTGACAGTAGATACGTTGCCCGGGGTGGACCGATAGGAGGTACATCCCCAACCAAAGGAGCCCCATTCATATTCACATATTTTAGTTCTCTGGGGTATATTTACATACCTATAACACACAAGTTTCTGTGCAGCTATTTAGCAGTAATTGTTATTAGTTAAAAGTTGCTAAAAGTAATGAAAAGTATGTATTTAAGCGAAATAAATAATCGTACTTTATTTTGACACACTGTTTTTTTAAAATTCTAGTTACCTTTTAATAACTAATGTACTTTATTTGCACAAATAAAAGGTGGCAACCCTAGTCGCTACCCAATTGTTACAGTATATTGTTAAGTATGACACTAAGTGCCTTACAAATAAACAAAGAATATGGTCCGAATAGTTATTCCGTGTTTTGTTCCTGTCATGTGAACGTCATTTCAAATTAGAGTAAAAAAGACAAAACACGGAATTCGGACCTTATTTTTTGTTTATTTGCAAGACCATTATTGTGCAAATATTAGTGTCATCATAATAATATATCAGTAATAGCACGAATGTTAAGTTAGTAGATAGGATGTAAGATGTAATGTGTAGTGTCTAAAACAATGCGATTGTCAACTATTTCCATAAGAATAAACAATATTTATTTTATTCTATTTCCTCAAACACATTACCTAATATTATTTTCATAAAACTCGACTCTACTCCTTTGTAATAGGGTCGCAACGAAATCATAATTCGTTGACCTTGTTCTAAGACCGACACAGACAGTGACGGAGCGTGCGCGGAGCGGCGAGCCCGTTAAATCGCCTACGGTGCGTTAAAAAATAAGAAATAAGTGTATCTAGGCAACAATTAACTTACAAGGTGTTACTTACAACTAATAATCCTGTGCACAGAGTATTTAATGAAGCCTTAAGCCTTTTACTTTGAACGTAAAATGCGACAATATTGTTTTCTGGCAGTCGAGCTTGGTGCCTCACGTAATTTCATTTACGGCGCATGCGCGTAGTCCGGCCAAGTATGAAAGTATCCGAGTTTCGTGCAAACGGTGGCATGGCAGCGTACTTTTTCGTGTTAGCTGGGTTATAGTATTCGAGAGCATTGTGAAACAGGAGCCATGAGATTGTAATAAGAGTTAATATTGCGTAGCAGCAATGCATGTGGTCGTTTGTTGTATTTTGGTTGTTGTGTGAATGAAATAGCTTTGAGTTTACAGTGAGTTCAGTGTGTTGCATAATTATTGAGTAAATGTTTGTTTATTTATTCATTCATTGTAACATCCAAAACAATGCGGTTAATGTGAGAACAAAGTGTTGTTATGTCAAGAGTTAGTGGTTCACTTTATTGAATAAAGATTAGTTAATGCCTGGGTAATCTTTAACCTACAGTGAATGTATAAATAATTGAAGTTAAAAGGTACGTACCTATGTAGTATTTTTAGGAAGGCAGGTTGTTGGGTGCCTGAGCTTAGTGGAATATTAAATGATAGGATATGAAGTAAAACGAGAAGAAAGTTTATTAAATGTTACAAATGTTCTTAAACTGTTTAAATGATAATGAATGTTGATGAGTGCATCCGATTGTTCCCGCGGTGAAATAGACACTAAATTACGTAAATGATTTGATGACCGATACACGGCGGCGAATGACCTAGTTTCGGTCAAGCGCGGCCAAGCGGCCCGTTCTGCTGTGTATGCAAAACTTTAAATGTTCGGTAATGCATCGAACATATTCCCAGGCGGGGAAAAATAACAACAAAGTGATATAATAGATGAGGGTTAGTTATGTTGATGAGACAAGATGATAAAACATTTTTTAGCTAGCTAAATTATTTCTAATGTTGTGGTTAAAACATTTATGATGAGTTGATGAAATACTATGCTAAAAGGGTAGGAACCAAAGGATTGTTTTTATAGTCAGTCTTCACTAAACACTAACTTTTTAGGAACGAACTCGGCTTTTAACACTTTAAGTTCCGTTTCACTATTGAACTTACGCACTCGCGCACTGTCACACTCACTGATATCATTCACTTGACACATGCTGATGGAGCGGGCGGCGCGGGCGGCGGGCTGTGCAGCGTTCTCGAGCTCCGTAGCCGCCGCCGCCACGCCGTCGTCCGCCGCCGCCGCCGCCGCCGCCGCCGGCGCTTCTCTTCTGCTGCGCCGTACGCGTCGTCGGCACATCCAAACAATGCCAACTAATACGGTTACTCCGATTATCCCATAACTCAGAGAATAATGATGGATATCGTGAAATGACAAATCATTGGATTCTGTCGAGAATTCAGCTTCCTTCAGGGATTTAATCTTTTGCTCAATCTCGCTTGATAATTTGTCGTTAATTTTGATGCTTTCCGTTGTATAATGCTCCAAACTAATGTTTATTATGTGGTTGATTGGAGCAATAAAACTTGTTTCGACTTTTTCTTTTATGTTAAGTGTACTTTTTTGGGTTTGATGAGTAAAAACGGTAAAATTATTTGTTTTTAGTATGCAGTTGCTGTCTGCATTGATTAGACTTGGGCTAGACAGTTGGTAGGCAGTAATCAGATCCTTACATATTGTGCGAATTTGACACTGAGCGCAACACAAGTACAAGTAGGTATTCGCTTTTGATAAACTATACCAATTGTTTTGACATGGAACCTTGTTTATTTTACATTCGTTGATTTTCTCTTCATTTTTCATACAGAGGTCTAAGTCATTTTTCATTTTGTATACTGGGCTTTGAAGAATGCAAATTATATTCAAAATGTCTTTGTGTAAACAATTTGTAAAATCTTCCTGAGACACTGGTATAAACGAATCCTTTTGCAAGTTGATGGCGATAAGATTAGAGATAGGAACAATATTTATGGTGTAGTTTTCAGTTCGTTGTGGAATCGGTATAACTTGGTATAAATCGTATGTGTCTCTACTGATAAGCGGGATTTTTATCTCAAATATAAAATAATTTTCTGTCATTCTTGCTCTCACTCTTAACAACTTGTATAGTTCTCTCATATCGGTTTGTATATTTTGAATGGGTAGAGTGATGTCCGCAGCCAATAATCCAGAAATTGTGTTGAGTTCATTTTTTAATTGCTCGGGTCTCAATAAATGAAGGTTGAAATGTCCTTGATACAGATCTGTTGTGGTGTCCAGTAAGGTATTTTGAATATCTTTTAATGTGTGTAACATACTTTGGGCAGTTATGGCTGATAAAGCAAAGTTGATTGATTTGGCTTGTTCGCTTACTTGTTTTTCTACATTTGTTACGGTCTTCTCTATAATGTTAAACTGTTTGTTAATACTTTTATGATGTTTTGATATTATGCTTTCTGTTCTTTTTAGTAAGTTGTACTCTGACTCTACCAGCGATGTTTGATTTTTCCATAAGCTGTATAGATGTTTTTGATCTTGTTTTATCTTGTTAATATCCGTAGAGTATTGTTCTGCGAATCGCTCGTCTAATACGCCGAAAAGACTATTTGCGAGATAGCCGACACCGTTGAGTAGGCCTCGACGCTGTCTGGAGTGACCGTGAAATAGTTGATTGAGCAATAGTTGGTTGTAGTATTTTATTTCTAAGAACTGGTGATTCAAGTGTTGCATAATTATATTACATTGATCGGTACCGTTTGTAGGGTTGCACGAGGTTTCTAAATATTGATACATTTTGTCAAAGGCTGTGTTTCCTTCCCAATATGGTGACATGTCATAGTACACCACCAAGGTCCATTGGTCTCTGCTTAGTTGTAATTTTGCCTTATGATCGAAATACAGCGTCTGATTTGGTCGTAATTCTGTAATAACGGTTGCTCCTAGTATGTTTGTCAACAAGGTAAGAAAATATAGGAGCCCCATAACAATTGTGGGTAATGTAGTTCCCTTTTTACAGTTGCGATTTACTCTTTGTTGTTTTTGTCTTTGCTGATCAGGTTGTTCTGTATCCCTATTTGTGTTTAAATCTGTTTTTTCAGTAATCGGTAAAAGAGATAATTTCGATACGGGCCTTTTTATTTGACCGTTTTGTGTTTGTAGAGTGACTACTCGCACGTAGCCGTCAGCTCCTGGGTGAGTTTCAATTACTCTCCCGATGGCCCATTTTCCTGCTGGTAAATTATCTTCATGAATTATTACGATGTCATTTAGTTTTATGTTTTGTTGAGGGCTCATCCATTTTCTTCGTGCTTGAAGCTGCGTTAAATATTCCGACTTCCATTTGTTCCATATTTCTTGAAATATTTTGTTAGTTAAATACCACCTACTTCTTGCGTCTTCAGCTGTTTCTATAATAGTACCTTCTGGTCTTCCTGTTAAGAAATGGGCAGGCGTCAAAACATCTAGGTTCTCAGTATCCTCCGTTAGAGCACAAAGAGGCCTGGAGTTTAAACAAGTTTCCACTTGTGACAGAATGGTAGCAAACTCCTCAAATGTGAGCTTTTGTTCTCCCACCACGCGCTTCAAATGATGTTTAAGGCTGCGTACGGCACGTTCCCATAAGCCACCTGCACTTGGCCATGATGGCGCATTGAAGTGCCATTGGATCCTCATCTCTGCTACTTCCGATAGAAAACTGTTATTAAATGTTTTTAAAATTTGCTGGTATTCTTGTTTCATAATGTTATTGGCGCCGTGGAAGTTGGTGCCATTATCACTATAAATATGGGCTGGTGTTCCACGTCTAGCAGCCATCCTCCGCAGGGCAGCAATGAACGCGGAGCTGGTAAGGTCAGAAACGATCTCCAAGTGCACAGCCTTTGTTACCATGCAAATGAAAACGGCAACGTAACCCTTTGTCGTTTTCGCTCCGCGGCCTTTGTTGAGCTTGACGTCCATGAAGCCAGTGTAATCTACCCCAGTATGATAAAATGGTGGGGCTGGGTTCACTCTTGCTTCAGGAAGGTCTCCCATAAGTTGTTGTTGTTTTAGCGGACGGTTTCTTTTACACGTGACGCAATTTCTTAAATGCTTTTTTATGATACGTAGTCCACCTGTTATCCAATATTCTTTTCTTAGATGAGCTAGGGTGAGCGACGGACCACCGTGGAATGTTTGTAAGTGAGCCTGTTCAATCAGTAAGCAGGCTAAACGATTATTGGCGGGAACGATCATAGGATGTTTCGTGTTCAAACTTAAATCTCCGTGTCGTAGTCGACCACCGACTCGT
The DNA here is from genome assembly GCA_963082485.1 of Eudonia mercurella. Taxonomy (NCBI): domain Eukaryota; kingdom Metazoa; phylum Arthropoda; class Insecta; order Lepidoptera; family Crambidae; genus Eudonia; species Eudonia mercurella. The sequence goes on from OY720040.1 coordinate 2,091,360, forward strand.
AAGATGTTGTTACCATCAATAAATGGGTTTAAGTTTAAAAGATTAGATTTTAGCTTAACTGTAGTATGATTGCGTAATTGTTCAATGACTTCTGTAAATTCATTTTCTTGCACGTATTTAATAATTGTTAATTTAGCTTTTTCTAGCTCTTGCAATGTTATGTATTGCGGCAACTGCTTACGCTGCGGGTTCAACGCTCGCTGAAGCCATGCAATTATACGAATGCATTTTGTTATGCTGCTGTAATTATTAAGTATGTTATTTATTATGTTGTCTCTATTCTCTGTTTGAATGATGTTTGATTGATTTATGTTTTTTCTGGATTCTAAATTTGTATCGTATTTTCTTTGTTCTAACTGTTCCTTGGCGTGTAGTGGGAGCCAGGAAGGGCCCTCCCACCATAATAAATTATCCTTTATTTGAGATGCGTAGAGTCCCCTGCTAGCCGCGTCTGCTGGGTTTTCATTGGACCTCACGTAACGCCAGTCGTTGGAAGGTATAATTTTGGTAATTTTCTCAACTCTATTCGCAACGAACGGCTTCCACCGGCTTGGCTCTCCTTGGATCCAACCCAATACAGCCATGGAGTCTGTCCAACAATAACATTCTATTTGATGTTGATTTAGCGCTGTTTTTATTTTATCTATCAATTTTGACAATAATAAGGCTCCGCTTAATTCTAATTTCGGCAACGACAAAGCTTTTTTGTGCGGCACGAGCTTGCTCTTAGCGGCCACTATGATAGATTTTGAGTCGCTGTGGATTCGCGCGTAAACAACACACGCATAAGCCTTCTCTGACGCGTCACAAAACCCATGTAATTGGATGACGTCAGTCGCGCTGCATAATAACCATCTAGGTATTTCAAAACTGTTAATTAAATGTATGTCGGCTTTCAATTTCGACCATTCTTTATAAACATCATCGGGAACGGTATCATCCCATTTTAGGTTTAATTTCCACAAGCTTTGGAAAAGTAATTTGAGTTTTGTTGATAGTGGAGCTAGCCAGCCCAGGGGGTCAAATAACTTAGATATGTCAGACAACAAACAGCGTTTTGTAGGTTTAATGTTTTGTGTTACGATTTGATAGTTAAAAGTAAATTGATCAGATGATGAATTCCAACATAAGCCTAATGTTTTGGATGTGTCTCCAGTTTTGAAATTAAATACTTTGTTTTCGTCTTTGTTATGGCTTTTTTGTAAATCTGATAATAGGTCGCTGTTGTTTGATGACCACTTTCTTAAGTTCATTCCTCCCTTTTGTAATAGTAGCTTTAGCTCAGATATAAGTTGTTTACCCTGTTCTATGGTTCCAGACCCATGGACAAGGTCATCGACAAAAAATGATGACGTCAGTACCTTTGACGCTAAAGGGAAATTGTTTTGTTCGTCGGTGGCTAATTTACGTAGCGTCATCATAGCCAAAAATGGAGCAGCCTTTGTACCATAAGTGACTGTAGTTAATTTGTATGTTTTTAAAGGTTGTCGAAAGTTTTCGCGCCATACTATTTTTTGTAGATTTTGGTCTTGTTTATTTATCAGTGTCTGACGGTACATTTTCTCGATGTCCGCAGTAAATGCATACCGATATTGTCGCCATTTTATCAATAATGTTTGTAAGTCTTGCTGGAGGTTAGGGCCTGCGTACATTAGGTCGTTAAGAGTGTAACCACTGCTAGTGGGAGCAGATGCGTTGAATACGACTCTGTACTTTGTTGTGCTCGACTCACTACGATGTACTCCATGGTGCGGCAGGTAACACTCTAAATAGGAATCAGTGTCTTCATCGTCAGGTTTCATGTGGTTTAATTTTTCGTATTCATTCATAAATTCCTTATAATCCTTTGATAGTTGTTCATGTTTTTCAAACCTTTTTTCTAAGTTCCGGAATTGAGCCACCGCCATTTGTTTAGAAGATCCCAATTTTTGTTGTATATCTGGTTTAAGGGGCAGCCGAACCTCGTAACGCCCGTCTTCTTTCCTTATTGTTGTTGTGTTGTAGAAATTAATACATTCCTGTTCTTCAACTGAGAGACTGGCAGACTCGGTTATTTCTTCGATTTCCCAGAACCGTTCAATATTTTCTGTATTGTTCATGATAACGTTACATTGATAACTTGTTTTCGCATGACCGCATAGTAACCAACCCAGCTCGGTCTGTTGTGCAATTGGTGCAGTTGCGTCTTCAACTTTAATGATTCCACCCAAAAGTATTCTCGAGTACACGTCGGCTCCTAGTAAGATATCTACAGGACGACTGGTGTAAAATTCTGGATCGGCTAAGTTTATGTTTGATATGAAATTCCAAGCCGGTTTGTTAAATGTTTTGTTTGGCAAATTTTTGATTAAATTGTTCATAATAAGAACTTCCGCATTGAAAGTGAATTCATTGTAAAGTGAAGCGCATTCGATGTTTATTACGCCCTTGCACATGTTTTCTTGTTGTCCTACTCCAAAAATTGAACCCTTAAATTTTTGTCTTTTTAAACATAATCGCTGGGCTGCATTTTCGCTGATTAATGAAATCTGAGAGCCTTGGTCAATTAAAGCTCGCATTTGTTGAAAAGTTCCATCAGCCGCTTTTACTTTAAGGATAGCTGTTGCCAATAGAACTTCGGAATAGTTATTTTGAGACACGTGTAAACTAGTTTCATTTTGCTTTTTTGAAGTCAATGACTTTGGTGTTGCAGTAGGCGTCGCTTGATTGTACGCGTCATGCAATAATGTATTGTGCTGATCCGTGCACTTGCGACATGTTCTAGTTGATATGCACGGATTTCCATTGTGACTAAAAAGACAATTAGCACAAAGTTTTAATTTATTAACTGTTCGTAGTTTTTGGTCATTTGGCATTTCCAAAAAGTTTTTGCAATTGTAAATGCCATGATCTTGATTACACAAAGGACATTTAAAACTGGATGATACATGAAGTGATTTCATAAATGGTTTTGTATTTTTATGTTGAAAATTGTTTGTATTAGCTGTTTTATCCGAGTGGAACCCTTTTGAAATTAGAGCTTGATGATATCTTTGATTTTGGAAAAATGGCTTTTGTTGACGATTGTCTCTTTCATTGTTGCTCAATTTCTGTTGACTATTATCTTGTTTTCGCCGAGACGATTCCAACGCAGTGAACTTCCCTTCAAGAAAATCTAAAAACTCTTGTAATACCGGAAGGTCCCTTGGGTTTTTCAATGATCCGATATAATCAGCATGAGTGTCCGAGTCTAATTTTTGCGATAATAAATGAACCAAAATGGGGTCCCATGTTGTTATATCGACCTCTAGATTTTTTATTGCGTTAAATGTTTCAATAGATACATCGTGCATTTTTTTTTTTTTTTTGACTTACTGATTGTTGTTGCATGTTGGCAAGTCCTAAAAGGTTGTTCAAATATGATGTAAAAATAAGTTTTTTATTGTTGTAGCGATTACACAAGATATTCCAAGCCGCTAAATAATTTTCAGAACTTATAGTGAAATGTTGTATCAGCCTTTCTGCTTCGCCTCGCACCTTGCTTTTCAGAAACTGCATTTTTTGAGCGCTCGACAGACAGGAGTTGTTATGTATGGCCTCCGTAAATAAATCTTTAAACGAGACCCAGTAGTTATAGCTACCACTAAAAACTGGAATATCTAACTGTGGAGTAGATTTCTCGCGATGAGACATTGACCACATTTTCGTATTAATAGACTTTTTCAAGTTGTTAAATTGCTTTTCGAAATAATCAAACTTTTTCTCATATGAAATGTTCTCGTCACCCGCTTCATAGACTATATCCCAGTGCAGATTGTCTACCAAAGACCAGCGTGTTTGTAGAGATCTTAAAGCGTCTTCAAACTCCCACTTTTCTGTAATGGATTCGACATCAATAAGCCCTACCGTTCTTTGAAATGCTTTAAAATTAGCCTCCTGTTTCCTTAACAAGTTGCTTATGTTACTGTTAGGAATCGGTGTAGATTTAACCTCAACCTGCACCGGAGTTGAACTCCTAAAGTCTGGTTTAGGTTCCGTAACTCTACTTGTACCCGGCTGATTTTGCCTTTCCGTATTGCTTAACATTGAAGAAAATTTTTCGATATACGTTTTTGCTTCAAAATGATATTTCTTTGTTTGTTCGTAATAACTCTCAGTAAAATATGCATAGGATAATTTATCCGTAATTTCCTCTAACTTAAGATGGTTATCCTGAAATTCATTCCAATATTGATCAAGAGTTTCCAACCTCCTTTTAATGTGAGCGGGGGTCTTCCGCTCTGACGAATCTTTCTTAAAATTAGAAAGTAACTTCTCCATTGCATTCATGATCTCGCTTTGAGTTTCCATGATGCTCACGTAGTCTTCCATGATGGAGAATAAAAAATAAACGATCTTACTTGTATGACCCTGAAGATGAAGTCACCCGGCTACCAAGCCAAGTTATGTTGTTGAAACTGGACTACGGATCCTTTCACAGCCGACGCCAACGAGTAGATAGGCACAGCCGCTTTAAATGTCACTGTTGTTGTTTGAAAGTCCACCAAATTCATGCACCACTGTTCTCCACTGTACTGTTCTTTTCACCTCAAAACACAAAACTACCGCGCGCGAGGTATAGCTCGAAGGACCATATGTTGGGTGCCTGAGCTTAGTGGAATATTAAATGATAGGATATGAAGTAAAACGAGAAGAAAGTTTATTAAATGTTACAAATGTTCTTAAACTGTTTAAATGATAATGAATGTTGATGAGTGCATCCGATTGTTCCCGCGGTGAAATAGACACTAAATTACGTAAATGATTTGATGACCGATACACGGCGGCGAATGACCTAGTTTCGGTCAAGCGCGGCCAAGCGGCCCGTTCTGCTGTGTATGCAAAACTTTAAATGTTCGGTAATGCATCGAACACAGGTACTAGGTAGTACCTTTCCCTAACACCTATTTGTTATCCAAACCGATATCTACATAGGTAATTATTTTTCGTTTTTTATAGATCAAATAGAGTGCAGGACTTAGAAAAATTTCGAGCAGAGAAAATTTTGTAACTATGTAGGTACCTAGTAGCGACAGGGACAACTAGGTTAGGTTAGGTTAGTCTTGTGACCCACACGTAGCGGAGGCTCGCGGAGCGAGCCGAAGCCACACTTGTTACAAGTCCAAACTCCCATACTAAAACATCGCAAATTTTTTAAAGTGTTAGCTTCATACAAAATCATTGGAAAAATTCCTGTCAAAAGGACAGAAATTTTCAACATTTTTTTTTACTTTTTTTTAAAATTTAGTCTACTTATCTCTTTTTGAAAGCTATGATTTTCGTCATTTTGTGAAAAAAAAAATTAGAGTGCATTTTTGGTGCGCCCCCTTTGCGACACCCGGACCAATAATTATTTTAACTGCATTGATAAAACCACTGAGGCTTGTCTATAATGCCAGGGGGGTAACAACGAGCTCTTATAGCAGTATTGTTACAATTGTGAAAACGAGACGCGTGTAGCGGTGAATATACTCGCGTCTCTTTTCTACAACTGCAATAATACTGCTATAAGAGCTTATAGTCGGGGGCAGGAGTGATTAACGTCATCACTCATCATAGAACAGGTATGAAAATTCATACATACCTAGTTAACTATTTACTGATAAATAAGGTTACAAAATATATTTGAGATAAACACGTAAGTGAGACTGAAAATGTGATGTAAAGACACAACTATTACGTCACCAGGAACTCACATCAGGTACGTAGCTAGTGCGAGTTCGTTCGTTATTCGATCACGTTATCGAAAACGAGAATTCTAAATGCTTGTGCAAAGCCATAAAAAAAAACGAGAATTAGTACCTATGGCAAAACTCCTCTCGTATGTCGCCAGGGGGCACTGCTAAAATGCCATATTTTATATACATATAAAATTATTTTTTATTTTCGTATAAGAAGAAAGTACCTATGTTTAGTTAGAAAGAAGTAAAGGTTCATACCTACGTAACCTCGGGTTCAAACTTCAGCAGAATGCTAAATGATCGACAGCGATTAATCGAAAAGTTAAATAATCGAAACGTTAATAACATCGAACGTTAAAAACATAAAATATTCAAATGATCGAACGTTCATGAGATCGAATTGTTATTATATCAAAAAATCAATAAATCGTTATGATTTACATAAACAAAACATGTTTACTTTAGACTACTCATTAAATTAATTAATTTATTAACTCAATAAAATAATAATTTAACGTTAGACTATTCATAAAAAATTGTAACGATCTATGCAGTATATCGATTTTAATAAAGAACCATTCGATTTATTGATTTTTGATGAAAATAACAATTCGATCTCATGAACGTTCGATCATTTGTAAATTCGATGTTTTTAATGTTAGATGTGTTAAACTTCAATGTCTTGAGCGATCGATGTTATGAACGTTCGATAAAATAACATTTCGATTACCTATTTGACCTTTCGATAAATCGCTCTCGATCATTTGATTTTCGACCAATTGGCATTCGATATGATAACCCATCTTAAGCTGCCGCACCACAAGGGTCATTCCATTTCGTACGCGAAAATATCATATATTTAAAAGTACCGATTATCTACTTAATTAATGGCTTAAATTAATCAACAAACATCAATGAATCTGAATTAAACTAAAATCTTGCTTAAAAAACTTTATTTCATAATTATTTCTAAAAGTGAAGTGACATCAAAACGCATTGCCTCAATGGTAATTTTTTCTGCTACATTGGTAACACTGCAAATTGCCTAAAAAATTTGAAATTGATAGCTAACGACTAACTATTGTAAGGAGAGATCTTTCAACTGTTGTGAACTGCGAAAATAAAAGGTAATTGCTGCTTTTTACTTGTTTGTTTTTAAGATTGATTGTGAGACATTACACTGTAACACCCGTTACAGAAAAGGCAAATAAGTTTGCATTGCTCCTTATTTATAATGATGATTATAATATAACTCTAGGAAAGTAAGCTTATGATTGCAAACTAACAACTTTAACCTCTTGTTTGCTGCTAATCTTTATAAGTTAAGATATTTTAGCGAATACATATCTGTAACACCCGTTACTGTAACGGGTGTTACCTATTTATCGTAACTTATCTGGGCTTATCTGGGCTATAGAGGAGCTCGATGGCGCAGTGGTTACCGCGCCCGATCTGCGAGTGCTGAGGTTAAGCAACATTCGCAAAGGCCGGTCATCGGATGGGTGACCAAAAACTTATCATCTTGAGCTCCTCCGTGCTTTGGAAGACATGTAAAGCCGTTGGTCCCGGCTGCATTAGCAGTCGTTAACAACCACCAACCCGCACTGGGCCCGCGTAGTGGTTTATGTTTTGGTCTAAAGGTACACAATGGCGCCTGCTAAGGAACGTATGAAAAAATATCGGAAAAATATCAAAAATAATCCTGAAAAGCACGCTGAACATCTAACAAAGGAGAGGGAAAGAGATCGAAAACGAAGAGAAAAAATTAAGAATAAACACGAATCGAATCCAAAACTGAAAGAGATATCACGCGAAAAGACAAGAAATCGAGACAAACTATTTTGAGCATATTACCGGACCCAACTCTTAAAAAAAGAGGTGATCGCACCTATTATAGTTGTATCAATAAAATTGATATTTTAGAAAAGTAAGCGTAACTAGATACTCTATGTAAGTATTTAGTAATAAAGATTAAAAGATATTCTCTAAATTATTTAAAAATAAAGTAATTTTCCATAGATATTGCTTTCATTTCGTACTCGTAACGCCCGTTACAAATGCTTGTAACACCCGTTACACGCTAAAATTAACGTTAAAATTTATATGTACTTTGAAACTTCCCAATCAATGGCGTAACAGACGATCCTTTTCATCATTTATCGTATAATGTGGCTAAAAATATATTATTTTGGCTAAATTCGCAGAGTTTTGCAATTACGCAAACCTATCAATAAACTACAAGCAAAATTAGGTAACACCCGTTACACCCACTTAAGCTTGACTTTTCCAAACTTTTAATTTATATATTACGTTTTGGTTAAGTTTTTATGAAAATATATTCTGAAAGGTGGGTGTTGCAACATTAAAAAACGTATGTTTTCCTTCGAGATCAATGCTAAATTATCTCTTAAAAGTGTACGAACTGTAACACCCGTTACATAGAATGACCCACAACAGTGCTAGGTACCACCTAGTAACATTGATGCTATGGCGACATATTTAGATAAGACGGTGGTAGCTAGCCAGGCGTACTTAATAAAAGCAAACCTAACCGGAAATCGAACCCGCGACCTCTGGGTCTGAGACCGGCGGTCTTGGCCACTAGACCATAGACGCGGTTGAAATAGGTTAGATGAAAGCAAAGATCAAAAATAATTGTTGTAGGTAGACTTATGACTTTGAATACAGTTAAATTCTTTATTTCACATACATACATACATACAATCACGCCTTTTTCCCAACGGGGTAGGCAGAGACCACATCCTTCCACTTGCTACGGTCCTGACACACCTCTTGCGCCTCCTCCACTCTCATTACTCCTTTCATACATGCTCGTCGGTTATGGGTACTCCTGACCTGACCTTTTCTTAGTACGTCTTGGACTTGTCCTAAGTACGTCCGTCTAGGCCTACCCTTTCCAACAGCTCCATTCACCCTCGCCTTGTAAATTTGTTTCGTTAATCGCCTTTCATCCATCCTTTCCATATGCCCAAACCATCTTAGCATTCCCATCTCAATTTTAGTGACAACATCCTCTTTCACACCACAACGCTCTCTAATTTTGCTATTCCTCATTCTATCACTCAATGTCACTCCTGCCATACTTCGTAATGCTCTCATTTCCACTGCATTTATCCTACTTTCATCCTTCTTTTGCCATACCCAACTCTCACTTCCGTACATAAGCGTCGGCACCAGCACCCCCGCATGAACAGCCAGTCGCGCCTTCTCTGACACTTTCTGACTGTTCATAAAGGCATGCAGCGCTCCATTCACCATATTCCCTGCATTCACTCTTCTATCAATATCACCCTCATGCCTTCCATCCCTCGTGAACCTAGTCCCCAGATACACAAATTCTTTCACTTGTTCTACTTTTTCACCTCCAATTAAAACATCACATTCTGTCATGTCCTCCTCTCTTTCAAAAACCATGGTTTTTGTCTTACTTACGTTCACTTTCATACCTCTCGCTTCTAACGACGCATTCATTAATGTTACCATTTCCTGCAACTCGTCGGCCGACGACGCAAGTATGACTTGATCATCAGCGTAGAGAAGGCATTTAACAAGCAACCCATCCATTCTCAGTCCATAATCACTATTTTTCAGATCTGTCAAACAGTCATCCATGAATAGGTTGAACAGCCATGGGGACGCTACACAACCCTGTCTAACCCCTTTATGGATGTCAAACCAGTCAGTGTACGCCCCGTTTATTCTGACGCAAGCACTGGAACACTTATAGAGAGATTTCAGCGCTCGTATCAGACAGCTGCTCACCCCATGCGCGGATAAAGACAACCATAACTCATTCCTTTTCACCCGATCATAGGCTTTTTCCAGGTCCACGAAAATGCAATAGACTTTTTGGTTTTTGGCCAAAAATTTTTCCGCTATGCAACGCAAGGAAAAAACCTGATCCGTACATCCCATTCCCTTTCTGAATCCCGCTTGTGCATCCCAAATCTTTTCTTCCGTCTCTTTCACAACCCTATTAATCAACACCTTAGCATACAGTTTGCCTTTATTTTACTTTATTTGACTTTATTTCAAAAATTCAAAATTCAAAATTTAAAATCATTTATTCAGTTTAGGCTACAAATAGCTCTTATGAACGTCATTAAGCCATCGGTTTGTAAGTCTACTCTGGGCAGGAGACCTTGCACTGAGAAGAACCGGCAAGAAACTCAGCAAGAGTCAATCTTTTTTCTCCATTACAGCGTCAAAAATATTGGAAAATTCCCTATAAAATGACACTTTCTATCACAAATAAAAATACAAAATATAAAGGACAATCACAACATGTAAACAAAAAAAAGATAAAATAAATACTTAAATTAAATATTTAAGTTTGCAAAAACATCATTTACCAGTTTCATTTTTTTACAATGTCATACATGTTTTACTAGTACTGAGTAAAAGTCAAAATCTGTCTAAGAAAAAACAAAGTTAAACTATAGTTAATAATAATAAAAATAAGACAAGTACCTATGTAAGAGCAGACCAGCCTCCACAGGCGGCACCCGTTCACGAGTACCTATGACATATATGAATCAGCCATCACTTTGCTCAACCATATTTTAGGGAATGTAACGACCCGACGCACATGCCACCACACCGGCACCGCAGAGACAATAAAGAGAGCATGACACACCCAAGCTACTCTAAATCAAAACTAATTGAAATTTTCAACGCAACGCTATATTTTGTTATCTGTAGGACACTGTTTATAAAGCCTATCATATGAGTATAATTTTTTATTATAAAAAGTAGTAAAGTATGCGTTTTTTTTACAGCTAGGCTGTTTTATCATCTAAATATTCTTTGACTGTATAATAAGCTTTTCTAAGTAAAGAAGACTACATGTTTTTTAAACTTATATTTAAAAGTAAATTTAGTACAGTATTTAGTATTTTATTGTAATAGTGTATACCTTGCCCCAAGAAAGAACCAAGCACCTTCTGTAACCTGAACAGTGGCATTACAAGTTTTGTCTTACTTCTAGTATTAAAATTGTGTACGTCACCGTGTTTAGTAAATGAGTTGATATTGCAACTAGAGTTGCCACTTTTATTAGAAGAAATAGAGTATACCTGATTTCAAAGGAGGTAAATAAAGAGTACGGACTTACAAAAAAGAGTATCATTTGTTTTATATTTTTAAAAAGGTATTTTCTGTACATTTTGCAGCACAAAACAATTTTTCATAGTTTTTAAAAATATTGCATGAGTCCAAACATTCTAACTCTAAATTTATGTAGATCAAGAGCTCTTTTGGACTTTTTTGATAATGGGTTTGCATAATATTACATGACTGGCACTAGTACAGTAAACATTGTGTAAAAAAGAGTATTATAGCATACTCTATTAGTGTTATAGATTATAGAGTACGCCTACATGATATAGAGTACAATACTCAATTTTAGAGTACGGTTGGGAACCTTAATTGCAACGTACAACAACTATACAATTACAATTATAAATAAATTGAGACGCCACCGATAAGACACCAATCTCTTTAAAAAGATTTCTTAAAGAAGTTTGTGAACCTAGTCTATAGATTGTTCTTACTGCTCGTTTCTGTAAAATGAATATAGTTTCAATATCAGCTGCTGTTTTCCACAGTAAGAGGCCATACGACATGACACTATGAAATTAACTAAAGTAAACTGTTCTAGCAGTTTCAACGTCTGTTAACTGCTGTATTTTTCTAATGGCATAACAGCAGAACTGAGTTTGCCGGCCAATTTCGATATATGATGATTCCTTTGATATTTTGAGTCAAGGGTTATGCCAAAGAAAACTGTTGAGTCTACCAAATCTAATCGATCATCGTTTATTCTAATATTTATACACCTAGCAGAGAGATTTTGAACATTATGAGTGAAAATAAAAGGTCTTTTAAGTACTGTATAGTGCCTACATGCAAAAGTACAACCTCTAAAACACCAATTAAGATATTCTTCTCAGTCCAAGACATGAGAAGTGCGAAAAAAGTGGTTCAGTATTATGAAACGCGATGATCGAGTAACTCTTTCCAGTTCATCTTGTTTATACTGTTGTGAAGATCATTTTAATGTAAGTACTTACCTACTTACCGAACTGTGTGTGACACCTAATACCTACCCATACTACCAAATTAAAAACAAAATAGATAGGTACTGTAGCATATTGAAGTCTGATAGCATTTTTATTATTTGTCTCATAATGTGTGGAAACACGCCTTTAATTCAATTTATATTATTCTCTAATAAGAAATATTTATTGAAGATTTTAATACTGTTTGATAAAAAAATTGTTTTCTTATACCTTGTTATTCCATCTATTAGACCACCTTTTGCTGTAAATATTTAAAAATTAGAAAAAGAAAATTACTCTGAAAAACTGTCAGAGAAAAGAGTTTTGACACAGTCAAAGGAGAGACAGCGTAAATATATCCTTATAAATAGGTTGATTTGTATATTAATCACTCCAGAAGCCATAACACAAGAAAATAATAAAGATAATATTAATCAACCTACAAACGTCGATTCAGGTGAGTGGGATACCTATTATTTCGTATAAAAGCTGTTCGCTCCTCATTTATATGATTTATAAAAGAAAAATAATGGATATTGTTCTTGTCATACATATACCTATGTGACCTTAGAATAATAACATTTTACAAATGTGTAAAAACATGAAGTCTTATGTCACTTGCAAATTACTTCTAAATAAAAAGTCATAGTATTCCTTCTTCAATTCAGGTCCGTGCTTCAAACATAGTTTGACATAAATAAAAACTAAACAATTTTGTACTCCATTTTTTGTAACTCAAGTGGTTACTGACGAAGCATTAGGAGTTCCGCTAGACCTTGGACTATTTATCTGTAAGTCGAAAGATTATAATTGTCTAATAGATAGTATAACTATTACCAATAAATTATAATTAAATAAATATTGTACAGTCGCGAACTTTAATTTAGGACCCATCTAAGGTCGAATATCGTCTGGCAACATAAACCTTTAAGAGCTACAAAGATATTATTATATCATGTCAGTTGGTAATGTTGGTAATCGCGTTGTTGTTTATGTATTACTAGGGGCAACTGCTCTTGCTATGCAAATCCGACGTAACGGGGAGGAACGATCATTTCCGATTTTTTCCGACCGTTTGATAGAAGTAGAGCAGGAACAGTTTTTGACAGATGTCTTCTTAACTTCTTAATTTGTGGCATTTGATATAAGATTTGAATAGATTGTGTGCACTAAGTAGTCAATTAATATAAAAACCAGTAGGTCTCAAGCATTCGGCATTTAAAAAAATTACAACAAATTTTGCAATCAATATCTTTATTACATAAAATACCATTAAAACGAAAAAAAACAAGTTCTTTTCGACAAAATACCCTACGAGTAAAATAAATAAATAAAGTAACATTCCAAATAAACGAGTTTTCAAGTTTTAGTATCGCGTGTATCCACCGTTATTTTCGATGACAGCCAAGAGACGTTTGTTTACGCATGGATCCAACCAGTCGCTCGCATATGTCAGTCCCACGGAAACCTTCCCAAATCGAATGGCAGTGCTCTACGAGTGCTGCCCTGTTCCTTTCATTTCGATTGCTCCACCTTTGCACCATCAAGGCCCATAAGTTCTCTATAGGATTTAAATCTGCAGACTTGACCGGAAAGGGGATGACCATTAATTGAGGGTGTTCAGAGAACCAGCTCCTAACAGTCCATGCCATGTGAATTGGAACATTATCTTGCACAAAATTTATTATTGGTGTTTCATGCTCATGGTAATAAATTCTCAAGGTGGGCAGCACACTTTCATTTAAGAGATCGACATAAGGTTGAGCAGTCGCTTTGGGAGGCAAGTTGACCAGTTCTCCGACACCATCTGAACACATCCAGCCCGAAATGTTGGCAGTGATATGACCGGACGCATGGTTAGCAATAACGTGGTCTTGCGTATAACGCGTGTTGTTAATTCGCCACAGATGTAACCTGCCTGTTTGCGAAGACTTAAACGTTTTTTCATCTGTAAAGGCAGTCGAGCCCCAGTCAAATTCTAAATAATCACGTGCAAAGTTAAGACGGGCTGTCTTGTGATTTTCTGTTAATGCGATCTTTCGTGCCGATCGACTGTGATGCAGTTCCATACTATGTAGGTGTCTTCTAATTGTTAACGGGTTGACGTCAAACATCTCTGCAAAATGCCTTGTAGGCGTGAAACCATCTATTTCATACTGATTTCGCATGAGGTGCCGTTGTTCTGCCGATACGGCATGAGGGCGATGGTTGTTTTGCCGCCGGTCATCAATATTCCCTTCCATTTCATATCTTCGAACCCATCGACGAACTCTCGCTCTGGTTACGTTACATTGTCGTGCTATTTCACGTATCCCTAACCCTTCCTCGCGTAATTGGATTATTTGAACTCTTAACTGTTCCCGATTTACTGCAAGCATATTTATTTAAAGATATATTTAAAGTTATATTAAATTTTTTTCAAATTATTTTCTTTGACACTGACACATGTCATTAGGTATAAGTCAGAGATTATTCGTTGTGATAACCTTTTTGAATAGCCATTTAATAAATTAGATCATAATAATGCCTTATCTGCCTTTCAAATAGCGAAGCTATTGATTTAGCGTTTTCGCCCTTAATGCGAATAAGTGATTAAACAAATGTTCCGGGAAGTGGGTCCTAAATTAAAGTTCGCGACTGTACATCACTCATTGGTGAAACAAATATTAATGTTTTCTAGTTAAAACAAAACAACTCTTCCAGTTTAGAATGTGCTTTAAATATTATTTGAAAATTATTAATCTCTTCCTTTTCTTTCTTTAATAATCCATACCTAAAGAACTGTAGATCACTCTTCACCTTTTTTATTTTATGAGTAATCCAGTTAATCCAGAATCGTACATCTATATTGAACCTTTTTCTTTTCTCTGATTATTTCATTAATTCGAATTCAAGATAGATTAGGACATTATACAAATACTTTCCTAAAAGGAGTCTCACAAATACATGCTAGTCAGTCGAATCTATATTGTAAACCTGACACTATTTTCTTTCCTTTCCGTCCGCCTTTTGTTAGTTAGTTCGCGTTATCTTAATAGAAGTTAGGAATTTTATTAATGCAAATTTAGGGATTTAACCCATTGGGGTTACTTACAAATTAATAAATCTCGAATGAGAAGTATATAAACAGTATAAAATTTCAGAATCATATTTTCATCCGACAACTTTATACTGACAACTTCCGAGTCTCTGAGACCTATGAGCTCTGGTATGCCTGGGTCCATGGCAGAGGTTGAATTCCCCTAAAGATCGCTAAGAGCTAAGAGAGTCTATAGCTCAAAGGGAGAGCCCCGCATTGCATACCCCTGTAGAAGCGCCTATTGGCCGAACCAGTTACACCTGTGTTCATTTCATCCCTCAGAGCCTCCCGCGTTTTCTTTTCTTTCTTTGTTAATTTTAGGAATAGAAAAGTATGAAAAGATGAATGTTTGTAATATCCCCTTTTTCCATTTGATATAATTTGCTTATCTTTTGCTTAAGATGATTTCTTTCTAGGAGAGCCCCAGAATACAATATGTGGACCCCTTCACTACTTCATCCCACTATTTGACTGGAAGCTGGTGTTGTCGTTAGTGTTACGGGACAGACGGGGCGTGTCTCTACAGGGGCATGCTGGCATCTACTCTGTACGAAAGAACTCTCTGAGTAGAGAATAATCAAAGTCCTTTTGTTACCGTTCTCTTTCTTCGCGTTAAATGTCTAGCTTCATGATGAGGGTTTGAGAGATAGAATTAGATTAGGGCTAGGATTGTTTGGGTCCTGTAGGCCTGGTCGGGTGTTTGGCCTAGAGGCAGCAGGATTGGTGCGTCCAATGGAGGTCAGGAGGGGGCGTATTATATTTTTAACTTCATTAACCTTTTAGAACTTGAGTTGCTCTCACACCCGAGGACTCGAATAAATTGCCAAATTCTGGCACTATTCCCTGTTTCTGACCATTAGCATAGGGAAGTTCTAAAATATTATCCTGAGTTCTACATATTTAAATATTTACACAACGTAGTCTTCGTCCTATTCGACATCACTTGCCTATGACAAAGATTATCTTTGTTTTATCTTTCAATTTTTTTTGGTTTACTGTTATTGCTGTTTTACAGTTAATAATAAACTAGATTTTGCTACCTTTCTGGTTCAAGTAAAGCATTGTGTCGCGTGACGTATCACGCTATACCTATAGCTACGTTCTTCACGTATCGAGGCTCATTCATAACTTTAGTAATAATACATAATATTTCAAAAATTCAAAAAGTGGTCTGCTTTGAACGACATTAAAAATAACATTTTAATGTAGGAGACGTTCTCATTGTGTATAAATAAGTAAGTTACTGTCAGCGATCGCGACTTTTGTTTTGGAGGCATAACATTCATGCATCTCATGTAATCATCTTTCTCGCTTGCTCTAGTGCGTCACTGTATCCTTTAACTCTGTCATAAAACCCGAAAAACATCGGCTTATTTTTGCGAGTGCTAAAAAGAAACTCGTTTTAATGGGGGAGTGAAAGAGATGGATGCTTAATATGGAGTAATTTTGTATGGGCATGCAAGCCGGTATTTATTGGCTTCTTTAGGTAGGTACTTAAAAAGATTTACACGTTATTTTAATACCAAACTATTGAACTTTGTGTGTGTTTGTGTGTGGATGAATGAATAGAATTCGTTAAGAAATAATGTTGATCTGTATGAAGTATCATGTTGACCATTTTCTAAAGGGAAGCCGATGGGAATCGGGTTATATGGAGCCTTCGCCACAGATACCTAGATAGGTACTATGATAATATATTACAGACAGAAAAGGATTAAAGATATACAGATTGTGAACTAATGTAAGCTGATGATGATAATGATGATTATGATGGTAGTAACTGCAACTCCTATGAAAGTAGTAGACTTTATAGGATTTCTTCAGATATACCATATCGTCGCTTAAGTTCTAACACCGCGGAAGTCAAAAATGCCATCTTTTAAGGAGAGCAAAAATATCGTGCCTTTTTATATATCACGATCATAATAATTGTTTTTGTTTTCAAAATAAAACGCTTCCATTAGTTAAAATCCCTGTTTCTGATTGGTCTAGAGGCGCACCTTTAGACGCATCTTTCGATTCTCTATCTAATGACATGTAAAAGTCAAAATGACAAATTTTGGACTTCCGCGGTGTTAGAACTTGGGCAACGATATAGGTATTACCTCAGAAGAGAGATTGTATTAAGCAATTATACATCAATAAACTTAATTTAATTCATAAGACCTTAGTGACAATAGAGTTAAAGTAGTAAATATTATAACCGCCTCAGTGGTCTAGTGGCTGAGACCACCGGTTTAGACCCAGAGGTTCCGGGTTCGATTCCCAGCGGGGGGTACATCTTTGTGTACTCGGTTTGGCTGGTGGTAGGACTTGTTTGTCCGCCTGGCTAGCTACCACCATTTTATCAAAATATGTCGTCATAACATCAATGTTTGTACCATTGTTGTGTTCCGGCAGCTAGAGATAAAATAGCCAGTGCCTCACTAGTTGAGGATCCCGGGTGAAGTGCGCTTCCACCAAATGGCCTTATCATCACTTAACATTAGGTGAGATCAAGGCACTGTGCTTACTCGTAAATATAAAAAAAAGTACCTATATACCAAGTTCACGCAAATATTAATGAGAGCTTATTACTGCTTTAGCTTACAATCTTCGATTAATAATCTTAAAACAAAGAGTCAGACGGATTCATCCTGCTTGGAAAATTGTCAAAAGTATTCCGAATATTAAAAAGCATTATATGAGTACTATGGTTTCATCCATAACAAGAAAAGCTAAAGTTGATGACTTTTAGTCACTTAACTTCAAAGATAACATTATTGGTTAATCTATGTAGCCCAGTAACATAAGTAACACATCTCTTTTCTCTTTCAGATACATCAAAATTGACATCAAGCTACTAGCGGTCTCTTAACCAACTAAACGTACAAACATGAAGCGAACGAAATGCCACAGCATAAGCATCTGGCTTTTTTCAACATGTCTCTCCTAAAGCAGGTCTTATCTGCCCGGTGCTTCTTTCTAATCAGTGGTCTCAGTTTCATTTCAACCGTCGTGTGGATCCAGTCCCTGAAGAGGAACGATGAAATCGTCCAAGAAGCTCTCGATAACATCAGCCGTGACTTAAAATATATCAATGTTTATCGAAAACCGAGCAAATTGCCTGCGGATGTTAAGTATATCCTTTTGTGGACGCCGCGCAGTTACTCACCCTTCTATTTTCTCGGTACTGGTCAAAAGGCTTTCGTCGACAACAATTGCGAGGTGATAAACTGCTACGTCACCGTCAACAGATATTTGTTTAACGGTGACATCACTCGGTTTGACGCTGTAGCGTTTAACGGTCGTAATTTAATGGGCGTCCGATCATCTCGAATGCCCAAACAGAGGACTATGCGTCAAAAATATATATTCTTCAATCTTGAATCTGCTGATAACTACCCCGTGTGCCCTGAAAGATACGACAGTTATTTCAACTGGACTGTGACTTACAAATTAAACTCTGACATTCCATATCCATATATTATGGTTAAAAATAAAGAAGGTGCAGTGGCTGGACCAAAACATAATATGAAGTGGATTGAAGACAATACTGATATGGATAAAGCGTTTGTAGACAAATTGAAAACTAAGACTAAGGCGATAGCTTGGTTTGTGTCCTCTTGCTCAGTGAGGAGCAAAAGAAATGATTTTGTATGGTTTTTGAATAATGCTTTGTCCGTGTATAAACTTAAAGTAGATGTTTATGGCAAGTGTGGGACGTACGATTGCCCTGTTGAGAAGAAAGCGGACTGTGATAAAATGTTAAAGAGAGATTACTATTTCTATCTGTCGATGGAGAATTCGTTTGCTGAAGATTACATAACGGAGAAAGTTTTGACAGCGTTACAGAACAATTTAGTCCCTATTTTGTATGGAGCGGCCAACTATTCAAGGTACAAAATTTTGAGTAAAATTATGGGAAATATCGTCTATTGATATAGTTTAGAGGTAAACTTTCAGTTCACTGTATTTAGAGAGCTTTTCTATGATTTCGATTCAAGAGAGTTGAACTCTTAATAGTATTTCAGTCTACTTATTCAGATAACCATCTTTGAATAAAAACTCTATCCACGATATACTCGCTTCTAGAAAATGTTAATATTCAAACTTGGTCTGTCCACATTTGGTAAACATCATTCATGTTCTTGGCGCTTGAGGAGCTCGATGGCGCAGTGGTTAACGCGCCCGGTCTGCAAGTGCTGAGGTTAAGCAACTTTAGCAAAGGCCAGTCATCGGTGGGTGACCAAAAATTTATCATCTCGAGCTCCTCCGTGCTTCGGAAGGCACGTAAAGCCGTTGGTCCTGGCTGCATTAGCATGCAGTCGTTAACAACCACCAATCCGCACTGGACCCGCGTGGTGGTTTAAGGCCCGTTCTCCCTATCCATCCATAGAGAACGAGCCTTCCTTTACGCCCCAGCAGTGGGGACATAAAAATGAGCTGATGATGATTCATGTTCTTGAAGGTCTTAGTCTAGAGTCTGGTGCTAAACTGTTGTTACATTACAGATATAGAATGGAATAAGACTTGATAGTCCCGTAATAACTAATCACCATGGGTCGTAATAGGTAGAGTTTTCTAGTAGATACGTAAATCAACATAGACAAAATCATCTTAATATAATTTTATGTATGTCGAAAAAGTTAGTACTGAATTTAGTAAAGAAAATACTGTCTAACCGGAAAGAATAACTATTTAAACTATCATGATCACTTACAATAGAGTAATTATTAACGGGATTCTACCATGTTTATTGTTTATGTGTATCCGATATTGGGCACAGTTGCATGCGCCATGATCACGGAGTTACTGAAGTTAATGCGGGTGAGTTTTTTATGAGCAGACAAAACGATCTACCCTCTTCCTTAGTCGTTTTTTGCGCTCTATGTCCCTACCACCGGTTTCTAAGTCACTATTCACTCGAAATTGCTCACGACACATTATAGTACGAGAGGGGACCGTAAGATACCCTACGTCACTTGATACTAAGATAAGCGCTATGGCACACGTTCAGAAAAGTGATGCTAAGCTTGGATAAATTAGTCAATGGGTACCGATTTGGCCGAAAGTTCAAAAAAAGAGGCTACTTCTTGTGAAAAAAAACGTGACCCTTTACATCATTTGATACCGATGTAATACTTACGGCATCAGTTACTAATTCATTTGTAGTGACAGATAAAGCCAGTCTGCCAGTTCCTATCTGGCCGAAAGTACACACACTACACTCACAGTATCGGAACGCGAAATGGCTTTATTGTTGTTTTTGCGGTTTTTAACAAGACTAATCACTGGATTCCAGACACGCGACAGTTTGAATCAATCTTCACGACTGAAATTTATGTATTTCTTAAATTTGAGAGAAGCGATTGAAATTACGAAATAATTAAAAAAAATCAGTAACTCCGTGATCATGGCGCATGCAACTGTGCCGAAATATCGGATACTCATAAATAATAAAGATGGTAAAAATAGAACTAAAACTTTCCTACACTCACACCAATTATCTAGCCCAAGAGAAGCTTCGTTATGAAACTCGTTAAATGGTTACTAGACAACAGATAAACATACTTAAAATACTTAAATACATACTTATTTTATAAATATTGACATATTTATTCACAGCAAAAATACAGTTAAGAGAAAAGCGATAGAAATTCCGAATAATATTGAGGAATAGTGTACTGTAATTTGTGGTTTGTTGATTTGTTATTATAGTAATTATAGTAATAATAAGACAGCGAATGGCGGGTTGCAGTGCACTATTCCTGAATATCCATATGGATATACATAATTAGACTAGATATACTTAAATGAAAATAAAAATAAAGCATAAGTACCTAATATTTACTGTAGTTAAGAAAATATAATATACGTGGAAGTAAATATGTTATATGAATGTATACATACATATATACATGTGTGTGTGTATATGTATGGATTTAGTGTATGTAAGTATTAATTAGCTTATGATTTTTATATATTTTTTATATTATATAGGTAATTGAATGTATCAACATATATATATTTTTTAACGCCTTAAGCAATTAATTATGTTAAGGAAAACCTATTATTAGCTTTACCTATTAGCTTAAGTACTATATAAGAAAGTGTTGTATTGTTACGCAGTTGGTTTTCTTAATAAAGCAAAAAAAAAATTATACACAGAAAACACCCAGACCCGAGACAATTTAGAAAAACAATAATATCTAAATTGACCCGACTGGGGATCGAACCCGGGACCTCCGAGATGGCGACACCATGAAAACCGGTGTGCAAACTACTCGACCAAGGAGGTCGTCGAATAAGTATCCCGTTAGTAATTACTCTAAGGAAAGAATAAGGTATAAATATACCTGTTCGAAATTTCATACTTTTTATTTTGAACACCAACTATTGGGGCAAGGCTAGAAAGACGGTATTTATCAATACTGCATATTAACTATTCCCGAAGATATGCATATTACATCTTCCTAGTGAATTTAACGTCTTGTGGTAGTTACTTATAAAGTCTACCTATTCATCGTTCTAGGTATCACTTCGATCTTAAACAGCTAAACAACTAACTGATGTTTCAGATTCCTACCCCCGGGTTCGTATCTGGACGCTCGAGCTCAGGATGTGAAGACCTTGGCTGATACAGTAGCTCGCCTCATGGGATCCCCGAAGCTGTATAGTCAGTACTTCAGGTGGAAGCGCCATTACAGCTACCACGACCCAACTACAAAGGAGAATGTGTGCTCGATATGCGCAGCCCTCCATAACAAGAGCATGATGGAGTCCATCAAGGTCTATAGGGACTTTAGGAAGTGGTGGAACCCCCAGTACGAGCATCGGTGTAGCTGGTGGGCTGATGACAATGATTCATAGCATAGCTAGGGTATTCGAAGGTTAGATATGCAACTTCTTGTCTACGAAGAAACAGTGAAGAAGCAATTAGCCGGTCGTCGGCAAGGTGAGGATGGTTAGTGTTAATCGTGAACTTCTAGCTGCCTTAGCGTCTGGACTCCGCCTCAGCTCAACATTAGATGTAGCGGAGACATTTGCCTTCTCTTTTAGAAAGAAAAATACTGAATATCGCTATTGTAAAGAGACTGCCTCTCGTAGAACTTGAACTCGTTCTTCTTTGGTAATCCGATCGACAGCTGAGTTGCTGTCAGCTTCCAATCAAGCTTCTTACAATACTTCCGAAACTTTCTTCCAAGTCAGTTACTGGTGCTACGTCGAGCTGTCGCCAGTATTGCGAAAGGTGGTGTGTTCGAGTCCAACGTGAGACAGTCGTCTTTTTTAAGCGCCATTTTCAGCTTTGTTATAAAAATAGCATTGTAAATGCCAAATTACAATTTAAAAGTTAATAAGAAAAGAGATGCTATCTTGTGAGGATATAATATGTTGATGCTTACGCTTTTCAAAATAACTTTGCTAAAAGACAATTAATCGAATGATAAGACTTAAGCAAGCAGTTGAGTGTAGTGTACCGCCATATTTTGAACTTTATACGATTAAGATAAGATTGAAAACCGATGACCTATTCAAATACGGTCTGCCTTATAAAGGGAAAGACATAAAATAAAAGGGTTGAGGACCATCAAGGACTTGAAAAAGACTAGCTTAAGGAGCAGTTGTTATAATCAAAGTAATTATTATTAGCGAGTCTATAATCGTTGTCTATTGTCTGCTTATTATGCCAATGCAGTGCCGGCTCTAGTCCTTAATCAAGTTAGCGAGAATAAAAATAAAACACGATATTACCACTCATCCCAAAAAACGCCAGATAAAAAACTTTTATTTTTTTGTTTAAATTGTTTTCGCTTGTAGCATTTTGGCACCTCTTGCCACCGTGCGCTTAGAGCAACCGCTCTACCCTATGTCACAAAATAAGCAGACTGCAGAACGTAAGGTTCACACAAACGCGCTCAAGCAACGCACATAGGGATGAAACGATACGAGTAAATACAAGTAACTACTCGATACTTTTCTTCCGATACCAAGTACTTTTGGTATCGATACTTTGGAACTGAGTAACGAGTAGCATCGCAAAGAAAGTACTCATATCGGTACTCGGTCGGTCACCCTGTCAGTTCCTTCCTGAGGAGTCTCAAAAAACTCGTATCCACAGCACAACACAAGATCATTTACTTTAAGGTAAAGTGCCTAGTGTGAATTTTTGTTTCGCGAACGCATGCGTGTAATCTGTGATTTTCAGAATCAATCATTCAGTCAGTCATTCCATTCATCGCGTGGCGTGCGTCTTTCCTTCGTTTATTTGTTATTGTTAAAACAGGTTGTTTTCTAAGGCTGGCGCGACAGTGACTGCTTCCAGAAATCGTTTAACTGGAAAACATCTAGAAAAATTATTGTTTTTAGGGGGAGCACATCAAAAACTGACTTTTTCTTGATTTTGTTTCATTCCTAAACGCACACATATATCACCTCTCACGGGCACGTGTTCGTGCAAGGGTTCTATGTGTAAGTTGCTCGAGCGCGGTATGTATATTAAGCTTACGGTTACCTGTGTCTCGTTATTTTGCGCCTAAGTCCGGCTCTGTACGGTACAGCCTGTCTGTACCTGGCCTGGCTGATTAAGTCTTTCCTTTTGGATTTTATACTTGCCGTACGATTTTAATTAGTTTATAAGAAAAAGGAAGGTGTTCAAATAATTAATTTAACGCAAATTTTGTTGCGAACAAATTACAAAAACACAAATGTTGAAAAAAAATTCCACGAGCAGGATTTGAACCTGCACCCTTCTGACATACCGGGTCAGGTGCTCTTCCAATGGAGCTATCGTGGTTCTAACCAGCCCGCCGAAATTATTCAACACGCTTTTACTTTGAAAGCCAAAGGCGCCCATCCAATGTCAACAACTACCGTCACTAACATCCGATCATAATATTTTTACAAATATTAAAGATCAGTTAAGAAGTAAGCAAGCTATTTATAAAAATTTGCGTTAAAAATTATTTGAACATTTTCATTCAAGGTTCAAATCCTGCTCGTGGAAATTTTTTCAACATTTGTGTTTTTGTAAAAAGGAAGGTTCTAAAATGTAGCGATTTGACAGCAAAAGTCGAGGGCCGAAACCAGAATGCCAATATTAATAAAGCAAAGTTTCATAATGAAATATTTACAAAAAGCTGTGAATGCTTTGCGATTTGTTTGACAATGTAATTATTATTTAAAACTATTAATAATGGTATTCTGGCTTTTATGATGGAGTTTTGTTCACTTGAAATCCTCGACTACTGAGGTGCTGGCTATCTTATTTCTAGATGCCAGAACACAACAATGCTACAAACATTAATGATATTTAGCCAGGCGGACAAACAAGGCCTACCACTAACCATGGTTTGGTAAGTACACAAACATGTAGGTACCCCGTTTCCAACTGAACCCGGGACCTCTGGGTCTGAGACCAGTGCTCTTAACCACTAGACCACAGAGGCAGTTATTTAATTATATTATAAATATTATTTATTGTCGCGTCCGTCGTCTAACCTGTCACGGTGTATAGTCTGATGTGCGGGATTCTGTACTTGATACTTGAATTATATAAATTCGTTGTTATGTTTATATGAGAAGTTAAAATACTAAAGTTTACTCAAATTTTGTTGCGAAATACATTTCGGCATGGGCTTATGATTTTGGCAAGTAGGTAAATTTTGTTATAAAAACCATTTCTTAAAATGGAACAGTTAATTATTTAAAACCATTGTACAATGACACTCTGTGTACAATTTGTAATTATTAACTCTTATTATTATATACCAAAGGTAATAAAAAGTTTATTATAATTATGTATAAATTTATCATAAAAACGTTTATGATCATGTAGAGAGACTATTATTGCTAACAAACTATTAAGTATAGGTAAGCCAATATTGCCAGTTCTAGTAAGTTATTGTTTAGTAGCCAGTTCCGAGTCATGGAGTTCGATGGCGCAGTGGCTAACGCGCCCGGTCTGCGAGTGCTGAGGTTAAGCAACTTTTGCAACGGCCGGTCATCGGATCATCGGATGGGTGACCAAAAATATCATCTCGAGCTCCTCCGTACTTCGGAAGGCACGTTAAGCCGTTGCTCCCGGCTGCATTAGCAGTCGTTAAAGGGTTGGCTCGAGCCTTAGCAGTGGGGACATAAATGAGCTGATGATGATGATGATGCCAGTTCTGTGACTATTAAGGCGCTGGCGATCATGAAACAGCGCTCACTGTCGATCTGTATACAAGCAAAAAAGATGCAAATAGTACGTGATCGAAAAACACTCTTTATTTTAAGATGTTCTGGACTAGACGCTGGATGTCACTAACGCGTCTTGTCACTTACGTGAATCGTCATGTTGGGCACATTTGCGTTTGGTCATATTCGCAGTTGGTCACAATCGCAGCTTATTTACGCGGTTTGTCACAACCGTATTTCGCCACTTACGTTATTCGTCATGAGTTTTTAGCCGACTAAGTGAGGTAATTATTATTATCCTATTTTGGTCTTATGTAAAATAAGACGAAAAAAGGCTAATATTTACCTCACTTAGTTACATGTTAAAATAAATCATTAATACGTGCATCGATGTTTTTCCAGAATTTCAATTGTTTTTTTAACGGTTAAGCACAGTGCCTTGATCTGACCTGATGTTAAGGCGAAGGGTAAGGCAAACTAGCGCCACCAATTGATAATTTGACAATTATTAACGGACCGGATCTTTTTTTAAACATTGCGTACCGTCCGATAACAGGAAAGCATCCATAGTGTTTATTTAATAATTATGCATTACTTTTTGTTGCGTGGTTTATTCACAAAACGGGCTATCGCATTTATTCACAAACAATGGCCTTTTTTGGTGTTAGCGAATGAATACAAAAACAAACCTAAAAGTAGTGCACAATCATTAAATAATAGACGTTTGCCTAGTGTCGAAAGGTCCGCAATGTTTGAAAAAAATCCAGTTTTGCAGTGATCAAATTAAATCCATTAGCGGCGCTAGTGTGCCTTACCCTTCGCCTTAAATGATGATCAATTGATAGGTATTGAATTTTGATAGCTTTTTTGATAATAATAATATTATATCCGAATGGTTTTATTCTTTGAAATGCATATGTGACAAACACCGTTTGTGTCGAACTGCGTATTGTGACCTATTGCGTAAGTGACAAAACGCGTTTGTGACATCCAGCGTTGAATCCCTTTATTTTAAGATGTTTTAAAATAAAACATTCCGAATAAAATTAAATATACTTAATTTTATTGACGTGTTTATTTACATATAACTTTTTCATTTACTAAAAATGAAAAAGATATATCATGTAAATAAACACTGTTCAGAGTTGACTGTTAATTTTTTTTCTAACGTGGAATTTTCTTTATTCTGCTTTTTGGAAACAATAACGTTGATGCAAATAGTCTGTTATAAAATATATTTCTCTTATCGTTGTTTGTTGTATTTTTTAAAATAAACCATGCATAAAAGAAGCGCATTTCACACTGTTGTCAGCGTATTAAATTAATGATTTTGGCACATTTTGGGTGAAAAGAGCTTCCATTTCAGCTTGTCGACTAACCGTTTGATAATCCTCAACGGAACTAATTCGTCAAGCAGAAAAAAGTTCCAATTGGTCAAGTGTGTTTTTACCGCGTGTTTTTGTTCTGATTTGTCAAGCAATGCAAAAGTAATAATTAGTCAAGTCCCAATTTTGTTCCGATTTGCCAAGCCTTAATTTTGTTTCAACTGGTCAAGCCAATAAAAAGTCAGAACTTTTCAGAACAATTCAGAAAATGTCAAATATTTTTTTTACTTAAACACAATTTTCACGTAACCTACCGGAGTACAGCAGCTAGTATTTGTTGTGTAATAAAAAATATAACCTCGAAATTCAAGACGATCGCTACGCTGCGCTTCGCGATTGTCTTAAATTTCTAACCTATCACGTGACCTACAGGATTAGGGCAAAAGTAAAATGTTGCGAAATGATGATTTGACCAAGTAAATTAACAACATTTGACAATTCAGAACTTTTTATTGGCTTGACCAGTTGAAACGAAAATAAGGCTTGGCAAATCGAAACAAAATTGGGACTCGACTAATTATTACTTTTGCATTGCTTGACAAATCAGAACAAAAACACGCGGTAAAAACACACTTGACCAATTGGAACTTTCTTTCTGCTTGACAAATTAGTTCCTAAACCCGTTTGAGCACATGAGTAAATAGTGATATATTTACTTATTTTTTTAAATTAACGTATTTAAATTTTAATTAACTTTTTACGCTCACCACTAACCTACGTAGATCATAAGGAGGCTATACTGCAATAGAAGTTTGTACTTCAATGTTACAGATTGCATTTCATAAATTATAAATAACTACTGCGTTTTCATGTAGTAGGTATTTTCAGGTTTGTACATCGTTATACGAACGTGTTTAGTTTATTTGTCTATTTAAAATGTGTGCAATGCTCTTGATCGTGACCTAGATTCATAATTAAGATGGGTGGGCGATCGATCAACAAATACATCTAGCGCCATCCAGCGGGAAGTAGCAGTAGAATATATCCAATATATATGATATTCTAGTCTTTATGGTATTAGTAGGCGATTGTCTATGGTATAAATAAGAGCAGTTATTTCTATTTGAGGCTGCTGTAGAGCATCTCCCCAGCAACCCCATATTAAAATTCATACGTAGAATAACATTCGTTATTCTCAGTACAATGTATCCCGACGTAGAATAACATTCGTTATTCTGCTTGAGAGAAGAACCGGCATATAATCTTTCAAAATAAAAAAAATCAAAATCATTTATTCACAAAATAGCACTTAACAATGTCATATGCCATCGGTTTGTAATTCTACACAGGCCAGGAGACCTTGTACTGAGAAGAACCGGCAAGAAACTCTGAAAAGGCATTTCTTTACTCCCTTTCTTTTACAGCGTTAAAATATTGGAAAATGGCCTAGCATAGAAGGAGTCCTTCTATGCTTTTTATTACAAATAAACATACAAAGTAGAGATGCGCCGAATATTCGGTAATTATTCGGTATTCGGTATGTTCGGCGTATTTTTCCATGTTCGTATTCGGCCGAATATTCGGTTCAATTGCCGAATAATTACCGAATATAAAAGTTGTACAATTTTAAGACCTAAGGCTTGTAAAAAGACTATTATAAGTTTAATCATTCATTATCATCAATGAATCATAAAAAAACATTATTAAATTAATTTTTATGAGATTATTTATTTTTTAAAATAATAATTGAATAATAATATACTTACCTACATATTTTTTAATATAAAATTCATCCATTTTCCATTCCATTCCATCCATTTACATCAGTTACCAATTTAAATTTTAGTTTACGTGCCAATTGCTGCACTGAAGCAATTTTATAAATATTTTATTTTGTCTGCCTTAATTTGGTTTTGATGCCAAAATAAACAGAAAAAAGAGAGTATGCATTTTTTTTATCACAAAAAACATCAAATACTAGTCCTAACCTATTACACTACTGGACATAGGCCTCTCCAAGTGCACTTCGTTGAGCACAATTTGCGGCTACTCTCATCCAGCTTTCGCCTACTCTCATCCAGCTTTCGAAGCCACCTTGCGAAGATCATCGCTGCACCTAGTCTGAAGGCGTCCTACATAACGTTTTCCGATACGCGGTCTCCACTCTAGAACTCGTTTACCCCAACGGTTATCGGTTCTCCAACTTATATAGCCGGCCCACTGCCACTTCCAATTGCTGATCCGGATCACCTCGTTCTGAATCCGATCCTACAAATAGTTTGAGCAGCGAAAAGGCACCAATCGTCATTGTCCTTTAAGTTCGACGTGAACGCCACAGCCTGTTTACCAACTCTCGCCTACGAATCAATGTAAACGAACCAAATTAGGGTCATCACAAATTTGGGCAAAAATGTGTTTTTTGATTTTCGTATTCAACACATCTCATTCAAATCAGTCAACGTGACTGCCCAATAAATCGGAGTGAGGTGGTAAACCTGGATTAAGTCTTCCCTGCAACTGAGCAACTAATTGAGACTCTTGGAGTCTTTCGTCTTGAGGCAATGTGAGAGCAGGCATTCCTGCGCGATTGCATATATTATGCATATATTATGCAAAACGCAACAAGCAATTATTATTTTTGCAACTTTATCTGGATGGTCTAGGATTCAATGAACCTAATATGCATCTAAATCGGCCTTTTAAAATAATAATTGTTCTTTCTAGTTACGGGCAGTAGCGTGAAGTCTATTATATAAAGCTTCTGGATTATTTTCTTGAGTATCATCGATGGGCGTCATTAGAGGTAGGCACGCTGAGCATATCCGGAATCACCTTAAAAAAATAGAATTGAATCAGGTTACTAATAAAATACATAGTTATGTTTGTTCTAATGTTCTATATTGAAGTATAATTTGAATGATCAAATCTAAAAAGTTTTCCACTTTAACATAGGTATAATTTGTTTAGTAAGATGACGATGACCAATTTTGCCCTCTGCCTTCAATAGATATTTTTCAACACACTTGCTCGTAAAGTGAGCCTTATTACATCGTTGTTAGGGTCATAAACCGAACTATAACACACATGTGCATAATATTAATACACACTAGTGCATAATAGAATTATCCCTACAAAGTTAAGTTAGTACCTAACTGCAAATTATATGCGAATAAACAGAGCATTTTCAATTTAACCGGGTAATACAGTTTTCTTTAACAACAAAGAGGTTTTATGCCGCTGAAAATCCATTTACATTTTTGGATTACAAATGTGTCCCTAATTAAGACGAAAGAACATTTATTATAAAATTATAATTTTGAAGTAGGCTGTATGGCTAAATGTAATCAATCACCTTACATTTGGCGTGTGCAAAAAAAAAAACTTGCGCGCCATTTTCCATAATTTTCATATTTTGTTTGTATCGCATTTGTTGCTGTGTGGTAAATAATTGTAAAAATGTCAAGTTTTAGTGCAGAAGATGAACAATTGATAGATTTAACCCTGCCAGAAATACTAAATGCATGCACAAAATGCAAACGAAAGCCTAACCTGCAAAATCTAGAGAAAAGTACTTAGCTGCTTATGATAGTTTCCTATAGTGGAAGAGCAACAAAAAAATCCAGTCATTTTCTGAAAATGTGTTTTTGGCGTATTTCTCTGAACTCGTCAATACATACAAACCCACCGACATTACACAAGAAGTAAATGAAAGTACTAAAAAAGTGGCAAGTACCAATGTAACACAAACTGTGAAATTGCCATCAAAAACAATCCAATATCGTTTTGAAAATTATACATTCACCAATATGTTTTAATATGTTTTAATGTTTTAATAATTAAACGATCTATGCAATACATGTTTGTTTTTTCTTCGCAAGCAAAGAGAGTAAGTAGTTAAATGTCTTTGCTCGCAAGTGTGTTGAAAAAGTGCGTATGAAACTCTTGAGCAGTTTGCTCACTAGACACTTGATTTACGCCCTCGCCTACCGCTCGGGCTGCAACCCACAACCTCGTGTATAATGATGAGCAACTTAGCTCACTTGTATCATAATTGTAACGGTATGTTGCTGACTGACTGTGGTGAAACCTTATTTTGTATAATTTATTATGTCAATTCTCTTTTTTACTGGTTTATAAAATAGGATTTGTCAATGGGTTTGACACGGTTTGAAGGGTTTGTTGTTCCTTGTCTGCCTTGATCTGTTATTAAATGTCTTTACCTTTTAAATACTTGTGTAATATTATAAGGATCTATAAAAAGTGTAACAACCCGTTTAAACTTCAAAATCTACTAAAAAATGAAAAATTTGTAAATAAAATTTACTACAAAATGATATTTCATTTAGTTAATTAATTAATTTCATAAATTTTACTACTATTGAGCAGCTCGAGTTCCGACGCTGGACTAAAATTAGTGTAGTTAATGCCAAGTACTATCACACACACGGTATTTCCACGATGACCCTGCACTTTTGAGAGATGTCGCCATAGAAAGTAAAAATTGATCAACTTACTGAGATGTTGTGATTCAGATCTTATGCATTTCAAATTTATTGGTTTGGGGGGACGTTTTGACGCATCGTCCTTACGTAGCTGAAAATTTAACTGGATTTTGAACATAATACTTACTAAGCAGAACCACTTCTTCACCTGCATTAGTCATTGCCTCCAATAAGTGATCCCTTAAAGCACTCTAATCGGATCAGCGTGTAAAATATTAAGATCTGCATTAGTAGGTAATCTAAAAAATAAAATGTTTAAAATAGAAGAGGAAAGCTTGATCATTATAAGTAAGTTTTTTGCACAATTTTAGTTAATTTTACCGATTGGATATTTCTTGCATGGTAGCCTTTGCGACAGTAAAACCGTTCTTCATGTTCTGCTGGTCTCTTCATGGCCACAAGAGTACCATCGATGCAACCAATTAGTGCAGGAATCATAAACTTTTCATAAAACCTGTAATTTAACATTTAATATTATTATTATGGACTTCTTCATCTCAGCCAAAAGACGTCCACTTTGGACAATTTATTATAGTTAAACAAACTTACCTGAAGTGAAGTTTTATTGTAATTATATGATATGATTTATCAGAGAGATCTTTTTAAAATTTACTATGTAGTTCCATCAGCTCCGCTTTGTATGGGCGCGAATTTCAGAAAAACAAACTAGAGAAGCATTCAGATTTATCACACCTTCGCAGCCACAAAAAGCGGAGCTGGTAGATCTGCACAGAAGAAGATATGACGAACTAAGCAAAAGTATTAAATTAGTTAATTAAATTAACAAACCTTTTAAAAACTGTCTTTCTTGCATGTTTTGAGGAAACCTTTTATATTTTTTGACAATGCTGGGATTGTTTAAAGCTACTAAATACTTCATTGATGCAGCGAGATGCAGAAGTTTGAGACACATACCCATGTCCGAACATTATCTTTAAATATTTTTTGGTAGCTACCATTAGCTGAAAATGATAAGGTGCATAGAATCTGTGAAACAGTTTTATTATTATTAGTCTTATCATCATGTCATCATCATTGCTGGAAATAGGCCTCTCCAAGTGCACACCACTAAACATGATCCGCGGCTACTCTCATCCAGCTCTTGCCAGCCACCTTGCGGATGTAAAAGGAAATACAAGAGAGCGTTCCAAAGATGA
Organism: Eudonia mercurella; assembly: GCA_963082485.1. Lineage (NCBI taxonomy): Eukaryota > Metazoa > Arthropoda > Insecta > Lepidoptera > Crambidae > Eudonia > Eudonia mercurella. The sequence continues at coordinate 2,123,360 of OY720040.1, forward strand.
TTTAATTATATACACACCGAAATAAACAACATAACAATAAACTTATAAAAACTAGACTCAGAACATGTTTACTATGAGAAGCTATCAACGAGACTCAATTCACAATGACACAGACACATATGTTCTATTCTCTTTCTTTTAAGAACATAGACAATATTTAAACTTATGTCAAGAGAGTGTTGATTGCAACTGGCCAGCATGTTGCAGCTGGCCAGCATCACTGACCAGTATCCTTTCAACACACCCCCTCAATCAACTACCCTTGACATACTGCCTTCCATATATAAAGAAAATTTTTTTTTTTATATTCATATCCCATTTACCCCTGTCTCCCCTTAGACTTAAACATTTCAAATTTTAACGGTAACTTTAAAAATAACAACTTCCAATTAACTTATCTCTTGCTCAACCAGCTTTATAACAAACCTTCAATCTAACTCCTAACTTAACTCCTACTCGACTAACAACTTCCAATAAACTCATCTCCTACTCGACCTGCTTTAATACAAAAACTTCAACAAACTCAACTACTAATAACATTAACACAACTCCTACTCGACCTGCTTTATTTGACTCAACTACTAATAACATTAACACATCTCCTACTCGACCTGCTTTATTTGACTCAACTACTAATAACATTAACACATCTCCTACTCGACCTGCTTTAATACAAAATTTCCACAAACTCAACTAATAAAAAACTCAACACATCTTTATAATAAAAATAAAAAACAAATATACAGTAATTCATAAAAAATAAATGTGATAATAAACCTAAGGCCAATCTACTAAAAAAACATTGTATAGTATTATTCAAAGTTACAAGTTTTGTGTTTCGTTTGGTAGCTCCTTTCTAATATTATTTATAAAGAATGATTAATTTAGTTTAAAAATTCTTCTAATATCCACTCTACACCCCCTTAAATTAATCATTATATATGCCAAAAATTACACCCCCTTAAACATTGTATGTTAACGCAACCCCTTAACTCTTTAACTGATAATATGAATTGACTTGGCTCCTTAAGTTTACATCACAACTCTATATAAGTTCTTTCTTATACAACATTACACCCCTATAAAAACTTACATACTAATACCCCACATAAAGACCGAAAAAACACTTAGTTCACTTTAGCCCACACTTATCACTACCTAACACTCACTCTGATACGAGTTTTCTTTGACACCTCTCAAATTTCACAGGTGGCAAACACTTTGTTAGTATGTCTGCTATCTGCGAACCCGTTGGACAGTATTTAACCGTTATTCTGTTTGCATCAATCTGATCTTTTAGATAGTAGTATCTCACATCTATGTGTTTGCTTCTTTTATTCATAATTCCTTTCTTCATAAGCCAAATAGCGGACTGATTATCTACTTTCATTTCAATTTCTAATTTCTCATTAGTCATTTCAAAAATGAAATCTCTGATGAAAAGAAGTTCTTTGCAGCATTCTGCTGCGGCTATATATTCTGCTTCCGTACTCGATAACGCTACGATCGGCTGTTTTCTTGAGCTCCATGCCACTGGTCCACCGTTCAACCAAATCACGTAGCCCGACGTGCTACGTCTAGTATCTGGATCCCCCGCGAAATCTGAATCACAGTATCCTCGAAGCACTTTATCACCTTCACCAAAATGAATACCTTTGTTTTTCGAACCTTTTAAAAATTTAAAAATAGTTTTTGCGTTATTTAAATCATTTAAATTTGGAGTACTCTGCTGACGCGAGCAATACCCTACATGGAAGCTAATGTCTGGCCTTGTTTTACTAGCTAAATATAACAAAGACCCTATCATTTCCCTATAGAGTTCATGACTCTCTGTATCTATTTTCAATTTTGGATGTTGTTCTATCAAAATGGTTGGAGTTTTGCATTCTCTTGCTTCATTCATATTAAACTTCTTCAACATTTTTTCAATATAATTTTCCTGACAAATTTTAACTCCTTTCTTTCCTTGTGTTATATCCAACCCAATATAGTTTGATATTTCTTCGCAGATTCTTAGATCAAAAGCTTTTCTTAACGTTTCCACTACATGCACCAAGTCTTCTTCTCTCTCACCAACTACTAGTCCGTCATCAACATAAATCGCAAGAATTATTTTTCTTTCACCTTCCATTACAAAAATACACTGATCTAACTTTAATTGCTTAAAACCCATTTTAAATAAATGTTCTGTAAATTTTATGTTCCACATTAATGGTGCTTGTTTTAACCCATAGAGACTCTTATTTAGTTTGCATACTTTATCTTCTTTATCGCTATAACCTTTTGGAACTTTTAAATAAATGCACTCTTTTAAGTCTCCATGTAGAAAGGCTGTTTTAATATCGAACTGTTTCATCTTCAATTTTTTATTTGCAACAATTGACAATAAAACTCTCAAAGAATTTGTATTTACAACTGGACTATAAGTTTCATCATAATCTATCTTATACTTTTGTTGGAATCCTCTTGCAACTAGTCTTGCTTTGTATCTTCCATCTGACTTTATTGTAAAGATCCATTTGCTTGTTATTAGTTTTCTTCCTTCAGCCTCTTTCTTATCCACAAAAGTCCAAGTGTTGTTTTCTTCTAACGATTTGATTTCTTCATCTATTGCTTTCTTCCATTTACCTTTTTCTCTTGATTCTATTGCTTCTTCATACGTTAACAAGGAAACTTCCGTATCATACTCCATAACATAATCTTTATATCTTTCTGGTAATCTACGTTCTCTCGCAGGTTGATTTCTTCTACTATTATTTTCCACTGCTCGACTTCCCTCAATTTCTTCATTACTATTTCTATTTTCTGCTTCAATCTCTACTACTCGACTCTGACTTTCTTCAACTTGTTCATTATCTAAAAACTCTTCATCTTCTTCTGGTTGTAAAACGTTATCAAAATTTAACTCATTTTCAAAAAGGTTTCTATTATTTACACTATTCTCATTTCCAGCTTCTTCATTTATTCTCTCACTCTCATTTGTTTGATTGTAACTTGTTTCACCATTTGTTTCATCATCATTTGTTCTAACTTCAACTGTTTTCCTGAATGTTTCATCATCATTTGTTCTAACTTCAACTGTTTTCCTGAATCTTCTAGACTTTTCTCCTTCTCGATCACTATCTATATTGATGATTCTTCTCCTATCTTCACCTTCTCGACACCCTTCATTGTGGTCTGATGAGTTTTGCCTTGTTTCATCTTCTTCTATTTGTTTATCGTCATCCATCTGCCAGAGTCCATTTATTTTAACCATATTTTCTTCATCATCTAAACATATTCCTTGTTCTTCTTCGTTTATTCTTACATCTCTCGCTCTTATTATTTGTTTCTTGTCGTCCACCCAAATTTTGTAGCCATTTCGAACATAGCCAATGAGTATTCCTTTGCTGCATCTTTCGTCAAGTTTTCTTAATCCAAAATTTGTTTTGTAGTAAGCTGTAGATCCAAATCTTCTGATGTTCGATAGGTTAGGTTTTATCTTGAACCACATTTCTGCTGGTGTCTCGTTTCTACCTTCCGTTGGGCTTCTGTTGATCAGGAAACTGGCTGTTAAAAGTGCTTCCCCCCACAAATAGTTCGGAACCTTGCCGTCAAACATTAAAGCCCTCGTTCTCTCCATCAGGGTTCTGTTCAATCTTTCGGCTTTTCCATTTAGTTGAGGCGTGTAAGGTATGGTTACATCCAATACTATTCCTTTAGCCTGGCACCACGCATGTAGGTTATTGCTCGAATATTCACCCCCATTATCGCATCGAATTTTCTTTACTTTTCTATTGAAATGATTTTCACTTAAACATACAAATTCTTTAATTTTGCTAAGGCATTCACTTTTGAAGGCGATCAAGTACACGACACAGAAATGCGTAAACTCGTCTAAAAACGTGATAAAATATTTTTTGTTGTCCCAAGTGGGAACTTCAATTGGACCGCAAATGTCTGTATGAATTATTTCCAAAGGGAATTTTGCTTTGATTCTATTATTTTCAAACGATTTTCGAGTCATTTTTGCTTTTACGCAGATTTCGCAAAATTTATTTGAATATTCCCCCCCAATTTTTATACCATTTACCATTTTTGCCAGACGAGGCACGTCGGATAGATGACCTAGTCTCCGATGCCAGATATTGGTACTCTCAGTGAGTAGCGCTTCGCGAGTATAATTAGCCAAAAAATTCGTTTCATAAAGTCCGGTTTTAGTTTTATAACCAATTAAAATTGTTCTATTAAAATTTTTTATAAATACCTTGTCTCCAGAAAAATGTACGGTGCCACCATTGTCTGTGATAGCGCTTACCGAGATGAGGTTTCTTGATATATCCGGGACAAAAAGTACATCTTTCAGCTGTCCGAAGTCGGTTTTTATTATACCAGTCCCTTGCGCTACCAAGTTTTCTGCATTCGCACACCTAATTTGCACTTCTATTTTCTCTGTAATTTGAATTAAATTTTTATTGCTAAAGAAATGTGATGAGGCGCCTGAATCAATTACAGCTTTGACTGGAATCTGTAATTGTTCGCTTACAGGGTTATCATTATTGTTGTAATTATAGCTGCGGCAGAATTTTTCTATGTGACCCTTCTTATTGCATTTCTTACAAATTTTTCCCGAAAAACAGTTTCTTGTATTGTGACCAATCTTATGACAAATATCACAGCCTTGTTTACATGCCCTAGCGATGTGTCCTATTTTTCCACAATTATAGCATTTTCTTTCGTCTGTTTTAAATGCTTGATTACTCCATTCTGAAGTACTAGGCATGTCTGAATTTTCTATTTGTCTTTGTATCTTCTGGATAAGGTTGAAGATGGTCTTTTCTGATTTTGGTGTTATATCCCAAACTGTCTTAAAATAATTTAAATTTTGTGGTAGTATTGTTAATGCTTTATTCATTAGCATATCTTCGCTTATGCTGTTTGGGTCTACTAAATTAATTTCTGAAAATAAATTCTGTAAATTGCTTATGTCATCTATTACATTCCCTTTTGAAATGTAGCTGTAAAATTTTATTATTTTTTCATGATTATATTCTTTGCTATCAAAACGAAATATCAAATCCAATTTATCAAAAATTTCCTTGGTTGAATTACAATTAATAATGTAGTGTAGAAACTTTTCATCAATAAGACTAATTATAAGAAATCTTGCTTTTGCATCATTATAATCTTTCGCTCCATCAATTAGTCCTTTCGACTCCAAGAATAATTTTGTTATTTTTCTCCAATTTTTGTAGTTACTTTGATCTCTTAACTTGTTTATATTTTCCATGGCTATTAAATATTTCCTTAGTTACCGCCTTAAAATGTCAACAACTCTGGTTGCTATGTTTATCAGACTCTGGCATGTCTGTTATTCCTTAGTTACAAAACAACATCGAAAACAATAAATCACACAAATCACACAAACATCTATTTAAATGTTATGAACGCTCTCTGGGCCCATAACCTGTAAAAGGAAATACAAGAGAGCGTTCCAAAGATGATTTAATTATATACACACCGAAATAAACAACATAACAATAAACTTATAAAAACTAGACTCAGAACATGTTTACTATGAGAAGCTATCAACGAGACTCAATTCACAATGACACAGACACATATGTTCTATTCTCTTTCTTTTAAGAACATAGACAATATTTAAACTTATGTCAAGAGAGTGTTGATTGCAACTGGCCAGCATGTTGCAGCTGGCCAGCATCACTGACCAGTATCCTTTCAACAGCGGAGTTCGTCGCTCCACCTAGTCTGAGGGCATCCTACACAAAATTTATTAATTTATTAATAAAGAAATTTATTAATTTATTATTAAATTTGTCTGTCAAACATAAAATAAGACTGAATCATAAGTTGAATTGAAAATTGCCAGGTCCGTTTCTTAGGAAATAATTATTTTAATAATTAATGTAATTTCGCGTTACTTTGTGGAGATCCATACAACAGCACACAAAAATGCAACTGAAATAATATGTACGCATGCACTGCTGTTCATCTACTGCATCTACTGCATCCAAGCTTAATAAACGAGTGATTTAGTGGAATTAGCACTACATATTATTTCAATTGCATTTTTGTGCTATATTTTAATATTGACTATGTTACTTAAAAATGCAGCAACGGAGGCTTTTAAATTAAATTATATCACGAACTGGCTGTTAGACTGACTTTTTTCGCGTAAGTACCACGGCAACTATGTTTTATCACGATAGATGTAGTGTTAACTGTTAACCCAGAATTAACTTATCATACCTAACATACCTATGTAAAAAAGTAATTTTAATAAAAAAAATTATAACACAAATCGTAAAATAAAATATTATTTTTCAATTATTTTCTGTATAAGATAAGTGAAAATAGGCGAATTTTAAGTGACTCATTTAATGAACAACGAGGCGGCTTCGTTTAGCAATTTTATCAAAGGAGTTCCATCCTAGTTGTAACGGAAGGAGGCGCAAGGGAAAAGGTGGACTGTATTAAGGAATAAGTGGCAAAGTAAAACGTACAATTATAATAAATAGAAGGAGAAATAACAAAATAAAACGTACCAAGACAGCAACCATGATGACAATAAAATACAAAAACAGAACAAAAGAAAATGACATTTAGAAAAGAAAAAAAAGTATAAAATCTAAAAATAAGTATTTATTCCGTAACATCCTCCCGCTCTTTCAAAAATGAAAATTATAGTGAGAAAGAAAGAGAGGGAGAGAAAATAGTATAGGTACAATAGATAGATTAATTTAAAGAAAAACTATACAGGAAGTCGCACCAACTTCTTGCAGGGGCGGCGAAGGCCTCCTCCAGTGGTGGTGACCTCGGCTACTCTTATCAAGCCGTCTGCACCAGAAAATATTCTTGAAATGCGGCCGCGTGGCCACATTCCACGTGGCAAATTTCCGTCTGCCACGAATACAAGGTCTCCCACATCTAAGGTCTTTCCGTCACTGCTCCTGTCACCTCGTTTTGGTGTTAAAGTCGGGAGACATTCTCTCGCCCATCGGTTCCAAAATAAATCTGTTAACCTTAATGCTTTGCGCCAGCAAGTTCGCTCACAAAGATCTTGTGACTCGAGAAATAAGAAGTGAGAAAACCCCCCCAACCCATTGAGTATCTCAGTAAAGATGTGTGGCTTTAATAAGTCCTCACGCGGACTTCTTGAGAAAATTTTAAAAGTGACGGACGTTGTACTGTTTTGTTTCATTTGCCAACACTCATGCACACTCACGAACACTTAACAGTTAATAATCCACCATTATTTCACATTTATATTCGACATTTTTTTTTTAAATATTAAAAGGAGACAAACGAGCAGGCGGGTCACCTGAAGGAAAGTAATCACCGCCGCCCATGGACATCCGCAAAACCAAAGTAATCGCAGATGCATTGCCGGCCTTGAGGAAAATGTTGGATTTTGAGGAGGGAGTAGGAATTGGGAGGGGGGAGGGGTGAGAGATGAGCCTCCGGTACTTTCACTCACCGGACGAAACACAACAGCAACGAGTGCCATTGTTTCACGCCGATATTCTGTGAAAGGGTGGTATTACGCCATTTGAGCCGGCCCATTTCGTGCTGCAATGCAGCGTGGCTCTACCACTCAGAAATATAACACAAATTGTAGAAAATAAAACAAAACCGCAGACATGACTCTTCACTTTCCCCCTAAGAAGTCTAGTTTTGTTTTATTTTGTTTCTTTTACTTGACACTGGCTAAATGTACAAGCCGCACGATGCCAGTAAAAAATAAAAAAAAAAACATACGTACTGCCTTATTTTGCTGCCATACATACACTGTATTGTATACAAAGTAAGTGAGTAAGCTGGCAACCTCACCACCGAAATAAGAAAACTTAGAAGTACAATAAAACTCTTTTCGGTCAGAGCGTTAGGAAGAACTTAGGGCAACTTAATTAGAAAAGTTGCGAACATCACATGTCGACTGGGTACGTGTGATGAATGTGTAGATACGTGTTGAGTAGTGGCTTTTCCAGTAAGGAGGTTTTAGAACTTTTATTATGGAGTTCCCGAAGTGGTTATTAAGCGGAGTAGCTTCGTTAACTGGTTAACGATCGCAATTACTAAGCTGCGTTCACAATGAACTGTAACTAGATGGGTGACCGGAAAATCGGAGGCATACAAGCATAAAATCAGCCTGAAGTATATCCTGAAGGGTCGTCATCTAGTAGAACACCTAAAACCTACTAGTTAAACTATATGCGCTAAAAACATCGATAACCTATTTTTTTACCGCCCCCGTGGTGTAATGGTTAAGAGATGCCAGGTTTGATTCTCAGCAAGGTGTACCTATTACGTTATTGAATTCAGTTTTGTTGCTAGTAAGACACTTAACCTTAAGTTAGATATAAACAAAGGCACTTGTCCTGACCTGTCGTTAAATAAAAAACATTTGAATTAAAAAAAACTCAAAATAATAAAAATATTTAAATATTCAACGAATCTTCTAGGACCTCGGTAGCTCAGCGGTCAGAGTATTGGACCGGTTATCCAAGGGTCGTGGGTTCGATTCCCACTCGAGCTTCCTGAGGCTGGTTGATATTTTTAGGAAAGTAAAAAAAAATCTTGTAAATTTATTTACCTTGTTAATTTTGTTTTCATGTGACATTGAAATTAAATTAGGTTTCGGCAGTCTCCAGCTCCAGCGTTTCTTTTCAACAGCAATTCTTGCGGTCTAGTGGTTAAACCGCAGGTAGCAGACTTAGAGTTTCCGAGTTCGTTAACGTGAACGAATGGCTTTGGTAGAAATCTTTTAAACACGTAAAACATTTGAAACTATAACGATTTCGGCAGCTACTCCCAGCAAGCTACATTTTACAGGGTACAAATAGGCTGTTTAGGGTGCTCCGATAAAAATATCCCGATAAGAGCGGAGTGCCTATCGCTCAGTGATGTCATTACGGAGGCCCCCCGGCGCGGCGGCGACGATCGTGGAAGACGAGGCGACGTGGCATTTATAAACGTGATTTTTTTTTCTTGTAAACAAAATTGGTGTTTAAGGTCAATTGTAATTATTAATAGTCTATGGAATTGTTTTGAAGTAAATACTTATTATAATATTAGGTATATCAATTTTTTACAAAAATTTTACTCAAAAATGTAATTGAAATAATATGTAGTACCTAAATCACTCGTTTATCAAGTTTGGACGCAGTACGCAACCACCGCCCTCCCGCCTGCAAAAATATTCACATGCAGAAGAATCAATAGTTGCAAGCGAACACACCAACACCGTGTTTCGCCCCTCCACGAGGCATCCTCAGGAGCTGTTAACTGGTCTAGAGACTGATTGATGCTTCTGCATTAATATGGTACATTTTTGCGGGAGGGACGGCGGTGTATGCGTGCTGCATCCAGGCTTGATAAACGAGTGATTTAGCGGAATTATCACTATACATATATTGTTTCAATTGGATTTTTGTGTGCCATAGATTTCCGCAAAGTAACGTAGTGTCCCCCCACCCCCCAATAGTGTTATACCTAGAACATATGTATACACATACACACACTCATACATATACATATACACACACACTATTAAAACTGTTAACGTCGCTCCCTGTGTCCGCAAGTGTTGAGAGATCCTTTTCAACATTAAAACGAGTAAAAACGGCTAAATTTAATGCTTTTTCTAATTTCACCTATTCATTATTGAATAATTAATAGGTGAAAGTTAATTTGCTATTTATTTCCGAGAAGCTTTTACGTGTCATTTAGGATCTTAATCATTTACCCAAACGGACCTCCCCCCCGACAAAAAATCCTGGGTACGTGCTTGTGCTAAAATTATGGCAGTATAAGATTTCACTAAGAAGACGTAATAAATTAGAATATTGGACATCGTCCGTGATTTCGTGGTATCGTCGTGGTGAAATCCCTAGTCACGAAATTCCTGCTAGGGTATCCTCAATTCCTGACATGTATATTGTCTAGTCAAATCTTACGAACGCGTCAGGTCGAGAGCGGCGCAGAGAAGACGCGGAGCAGTTTCTTTGCAGGCCGGCATTGTCTATATGACACAATCGAATAAAAATATTGAGTAGTCACACCAGAAGCAGTTGCAACGCAGGACTGCTTTTGCCGAATGCCTGCGTGTCATCTCCCGCAATGCTTCTGCCCATGCTCTTCTCGGTGTGTGTGAGCTTGTGAGTCAAATACTAACGATAGTGATGTTAAATTCGCACCGTCCTTTCGTTTCGTAGTTCCTCGACGCCGCGATCGTCAATACAAAGACGTAAGTAGATTTGCGGGGCGGTGAAGCGACGTACGCCCGACCTGCAGCACTCGCGTCCAATTACAATTGAACGTATACCTTCACAGGTTCTTGTATGTAGAAGAGGGCCTATTGTGTCAGCGCATAATGTGCCGGCGCTTCATTCTCTTAACAGACAGGAGCACAGGTTTTTACACTGCCATACCGATTTCAGACCCAGAGATTGGTTTGGTTGGTAGTACGGTTTGTTTGGTAGTAAGGGAGGCCGGGGGCAAAAGTAACACGGGTCAATAGTAACAGTGGTGATATTATTGGGCATTCTGGCTCAAATCAATATATCGGCGGTGGTGCGAAGTAAAACGGAGCAACGCAATGAGCGGAGCGAACGCTGATATGTTGATTTGAGCCAGAATGCCCAATAATATCACTACTGTTACTATTGACCCGTGTTACTTTTGGTTCCGGTCTCCCCTACGGTTTGTTTGTCCGCCTGGCTAGCTACCAACATCTTATCTAAATATGTCGCGATAACATCAATGTTTGTATGTCATGTTGTGTTCCGGCAGCTAGAGATAAAGCCAGTACCTCAGCAGTTGAGGATCCCAGGTGAAGTGCGCTTCCACCTTCAGCCTTATTGTCACTTATATACAAGTGAGATGAATGCCAATTGCTTAGCCATAAGTAGTAAAAATAGTGATATAACAGGGTTCATGTCTGTGTGTGAGTTGACAAAATGCAACTATCAACAAACAGCTTGTGTATGGCTTGTGTGAAAAAAACGGAGACAATGCAGCACCCTTCTGTGCTACTGTGCTGGGAAAAGAATGGACTCCTGGGATCGGCCTGTCCGAAACAAAAAGACTTCAGGCTTTCATACGAGTAGAAAGACAAGCTCTATAAAATGTGTGTTTTACCCACTGCGTCAGAAGGAGGGTTATGCTTTTCGAGTGTATGTAGGTATGTATGAATGTATGTATGTATGTATGTATGTATGTATGTATGTATGTATGTATGTATGTATATATGTATGTATGTATGTATGTATATATGTATGTATGTATGTATGTATGTATGTATGTATGTATGTATGTATGTCTGTTTCTTTGGCACGCCCTACAGCCCAAATGGCATGGTGGACTTTAATCAAATCAAATCAAATCAAATTACTTTATTTAAAAAATATGGGTACAAAATGTAGGCCTTATAAATATTAGAGCGCCATATTTAACCATTGCAATGGTGTGCAAAAATATAATTAATAAAATATAGTTTTGGATGGATTTAACATATGAGGTGTCGTTAGATTTGTTTTAACTGTGGGAGTGACATAAGCTATAAAAAAAAAGAAGTAAAAACATTGGCCGGGTTAGCTATTAGTAGTCTTGACCTCAAAAAACTGTTAGATTGACCACATGATCAAAATTCTATAAACGAACTACAACGTCTACGGAATTTAAAGGAATTTTTCTATCGACGTAGATGCAGTTAATAATTTTCATTTACAGCAATGTTTTATGGTGTTTTGTTTTCGGGAATATTAGCAGATTTTATTCTCATGTTTTAAAAACTCAAAGAACTAGTCAGTCAAAACTTTACGTACATCGTAATTTAGAACTAAGCCAGATTTTGTCTTTAATCATATTTGACCATTGCAATTTTGGTAAAGTTGTATATCTTTGGAATGTACCATCTTTTTTTTTCTCCGTGAAAATAATGGTGTAATTAGTTAATTCACAAATATAAAAAAATGTTAATTATCTATCTAAATCAAAAGAAAATATTTTACACTCTCTCGAATCTAACTTTACCTCATTAAGAATTGTAGTCGGGGTATATGTGATTCGCATGAAAACACAATGTATCTCACAAGTAATTAGATTGTTGAGTGCGATTGCCAAGTCAATCTATTTATTTGAAACATAAAAGATTTTTAATATTGATATGGTCACTATGGTCACCGCCTGCCAAGCGTGGCGATTACGGCAAATACCCCTTCATGGAGATCCGTGGGGGAGGCCTTTGTCTAGCAGTGGACGTCTTTTGGCTGAGATGATGATGATGACACTATAAGATGTTGTAATAACTTAAGACAGAAGGTCGTTTAAGTAGGGACTGAATAAATTAACCGACTTGGTATTTACATGGATATCACAACTTTTTACGGTAGAAGAACTGAGTTAGGAGACTTGGTCTTTTCACCGCCGCCCATGGACACCCGCAAAACCAAAGTAATCGCAGATGCGTTGCCAGTCTTGAGGAAGGAGTTGGATCTTGAGGAGGGAGTAGGAATTGGGTGGGGGAGGGGTGAGAGATGGGCCTCCGGTACTTTCACTCACCGGACGAAATACAACAGCAACGAGTGCCATTGTTTCACGCCGATATTCTGTGAGAGGGTGGTATTACACCGGGCGAGTCGGCCCATTTCGTGCTGCAACGCAGCGTGGCTCTGGCACTCAGACGGTGTCACTCATTTAGCACCACCCAGGGGTCACGTGTAGGGTCTCAAGGGTAACCTACGGACGCGAGTAAGATTAACCCCAAAATCTCTCATTTCTTTTTGTAGATAGTCCTACTTTTTTTCTTTTCCGGTACCATCTAGGTACCTATCTACATTTATTAACTGCAAATGTAACTTTGTAATCATGTACATTTATATTGGATTACAAAGTTATTTATGCAGTTGGTGTATCTAGAAAACTGAAGCGACATTGCAAAATATTTTAGTTTTTCCTTGATTTTTACACTAAACATTAATTGTATTCTAAATTTGAAGCTACTATGTCTGCTAGAAGTTCTTTAGAGTTTTGATGATCGGTCGTCAGTGAGTGACAAATTAGGCAACTTTGACTAGTTAAAATTCTTAAACTACTGATTCAAATTGAATGAAATTTAAAATATACTGTATTTATACAATGCCTGCTTGGTTTCTAAAAATTCAGGCTTCTAGTTTTATCCACAACGAAGTTATAGGGGAGTCGAAAATGGCCTGAACTGTTTCGAGAAAAGGATGGTACGGCCGTGCCGCTTTTTTGCTCGACTTGGCGGGGGCACTGCCGTGCCCCCAGGTATTCGTGTAATAGGGTAACAATGTCAAGAGTTTATGTGGCCATAGTTTGAGATTATAGGAACATTCCATCTGCACTATAGAAGGATTGAGTGTTCTATAGATACCTTTATAAAATCAAAATAAACTGGTAAAAGCAATTGAATAATAGTGAATCGTCATCATCATCATCAGCTCATTTATGTCCCCACTTCTGGGGCACGAGCCTTCCCTATGGATGGAAAGGGAGAACGGGCCATGAACCACCATGCGGGCCCAGTGCGGATTGGTGGTTGTTAACGACTGCTAATGCAGCCGGGAGTAACGGCTTAACGTGCCTTCCGAAGCACGGAGGAGCTCGAGATGATAAATTTTTGGTCATCCATCCAATGACCGGCCTTTGCGAAAGTTGCTTAACCTCAGCACTCGCAGACCGGGCGCGTTAACCACTGCGCCATCGAGCTCCTCGCATAGTGCATAGAGCATAGTGAATATCTTTAACAAATTCTGTACAATTATTTCACAAAAAAAAAATATATATATAGATCTAGCACTTTTTGAGAAACGAGATATACAGTATTTTTCTCAGGTCAACGGATTGAGTGTTCTAGTTAATTGACCGTAACTTTTCTCCATACTTTTCACAATTTTTTTATCTTCACCATTGAGTTTTCACAATTATTTCCTAAATTATTCTTGGATTTCGTAATTTTTGGATTGGTTTGAAGGGTGCAGGTTCAAATCCTGCTCGTGGAAATTTTTTCAACATTTGTGTTTTTGTAATTTGTTCGCAACAAAATTTGCGTTAAAAATTATTTGAACATTTATGTTTGGATTAACTAAAAAAACACTCAGTCCACACGCACATACCACATCGTCATGCGGATTGATAGTTGTTAACGACTGCTAATGCAGCCAGGACCAACGGCTTCACGTGCTTACCAAAGCACGGAAATGCTCGAGATGAAAAATTTTTGGTCACCCATCTGATGCCTGACCTTTGCAAAAGTTGCTTAACAACTACGCCATCGCCATCCCTAAATGATATCATATAATGATAGATATAATGATAGCTATCCAAACTAAAGCAAAATAGAGAAAAAAGGCCACAGCTCCAAATAACAATTTCCACTATACAACTAAAAGCGTGATTTGGGCGCGCACTTTTATCTTCCGGTGGCTGCGAGTTGCGAGTGCGTGTCGATTGACCGGAAATAGTAGCGGCCTGTATTTACAACTTCCGCCCCGGGGTTGCGGGAGACCAATTAATAACTTTTATCGTTTCCCGCGTCGGCGGCTGGGCCAATTAGCGGCGCAATAAAAATCTTCACGGTTGATTGGAGAAGTCGGTGCGGTGACGTACGAGCTATCACGTACACGAACTGTTTTGTACTCAGAATGTTTTGTACGTTCCTAAGGCGGGCCACAGCCAGAGACACTTCAGTTCAAACATAAACTTTTTAAAAGTTTTCTTAAACCATTGCTAACCTTTAGGTTGCCAGTGGCAGAAATAAAAAAGGCCAGTTTACGGTTTCTAACACTTGAGTAAATACCCGAACAGAGTCCAAGCTTTCTTATAGCGCGCTGCGACAGGTACACTATTACATGTACGGTTATGTGAGCGTGACCTCTCACCGACGGGTACGCACTGCGAGAGGACAAACCGGTTTACACCGGCACAGCCAGCGGACAATCTCGGTGAGTGTCACACCACACGCGTTGTTTCGTGTTGTGAACTGTCATCGCTCGTAAAATATTGTAATTTTTTGAGGTTTTGTTGTGTTTGAATATAAATTAGAATGGTTTACTGCAAAATATGGTTAATTACTGTACAGTGTTTATGAACAATGCTATAAATATAAAATATTGCCTATTTCACGAAGTTTCACGAACACTTTGATCTCAACGCAAACATTATAAACATTGTCACTGAAATCTTAGAACGTGTATAATGACTGTAGGTGTACATTTAATCGGCCATGTGAGTGTTTTCCAATTCAGTATCTAAAATAGTATTTATGTCAGATTACGATTTAATTTAATGTGAAGAAAAAAATGAAGTTATTGCAAAACCAAAATAATAAAAAAAAAATTTTTAGAGTAAATAATTTATGAATTTATGAAAAATAAAATATTTTGGTTCATTTATCTTATTCTCATGTGACAACCCTGCCAAAGTAGGTATAAATTTTGCGCGCTATAAGGAAGCTTGGACACTGTTCGAGTATTTACTCATGTGGTTTCTAAGGCGCTCCGCAGCAAAAGCAACTTTAGTTCAAACAATCAACTTTTTAAAATATAATAAACAGCCAGTGTAAGTCAGCACAGTATCAGAAACCAGTAACTTGGCAATAATTTGAAGTGATTCTATTTTCGAGTGCAGCAACTGAAACTTATTGTCGATCATCGAAACTCGCAATAATCATATTTACGTTATTTATCAACTTTAGAAAAGACATCATAGTTTTATTTAAGAAATTGAATTTGAGTTAAACTTGGGTCGATTCCCAGAGGGGGTAAGTCGCCTGGCTAACTATCAATATTAATCTTTATTTGTTATATCTTTTATGAGTAAATTTTTAATCAACGTCTCCTTATTGGCTTTGTGCAACTTTAAAAAAAATTTACCAACTTACATAAATATTATTTAATTAATTAAACATAAGTTTTTTTTTATTTCTAGATAACATAAATCATTACAAGACACAATTTTTTTTGCGTTTATGTCAATAAATTCATCAAAACAAAAACTTTAAGAAAAATCTAGTCGCGTTATAAATTTTACGTGTAACTAGGTATTTTTTATCATACCTCGATTAATCTTCCAATACCTAAATTAACACGTTGACTGCCTCAAAACCAAACACAATGGAAAATTTATTGTTTGTCGGTCATCGGTGACCACCACGGCGATTAAAGACATAATTAGGCAATATATTATTATATTAATTTAACTTTCTGCAACAATAATTTTTTTTGTAAAAAAGCATAGTATAATAATATAAATTACATTATTATCTAAAGTCACTTAGAGACTACATAGTGTAGGACGCTCTCAGGCTAGGAGCGACGATCTCTGCAAGGTGGCTGGCAAGAGCTGGATGAGAGTAGCGGATCTCGGATCGTGCTCGTGGCGGGCTTGGGGGGTTAAAGTTACTCGCGTCCGTAGGTTTTCTCTTGAGACCCTACACGTGACCCCTGGGTGGTGCTAAATGAGTGACAGTGTTTGAGTGGTAGAGCCACGCTGCGTTGCAGCACGAAATGGGCCGGCTCGCCCGGCGTAATACCACCCTCTCACAGAATATCGGCGTGAAACAATGGCGCTCGTTGCTGTTGTGTTTCGTCCGATGAGTGAAAGTAACGGAGGTCCATCTCTCAACCCTCCCCCCTCCCAATTCCTACTCCCTCCTTACGATCCAACTTCTTCCTCAAGGCCGGCAACGCATCTGCGATTATTTTGGTTTTGCGGGTGTCCATGGGCGGCGGTGATTACTTTCCATCAGGTGACACGCCTGCTCGTAAGCATCCTTTTAACATTAAAAACATAGGCTGATTATGATGATGACGACATAGATAACACTTTACGAGATCAGGCTTGCGTTTACTTCACATGTATTGTCGTTATAGCCTAACGTTTAGAACCATTTTACAATCATCACAATCATGAAGATGTACCACAATATCCCTGAACCCTGTGACCACAGGTTCTGGAGTCTATTCAATGGTGCTATTAATTATATTAGCAAATTATTTTTGTCTTAGTTGTCTTACAGGTCACCCTATGGGCTATACGCTAACCATAGGTTAATAATATACAATACATGTTATTTACTAATTTCTGCAGATAAACGCGAGTAGATCCGTACAAAGTGTTTCTAAAACAATAGCACCTAAGATTTTATCTTATGGAATTAGTGCTGTGTTTAAAACGCACAATACATAATTAACAATTTGACTAGAGTGTTGGTTTTGATTAGTCGCAACACGTCGTTGTAAATTACCTCCTGAAATACTGGTAAAACTAGCTAAGGGTCCGTGGCTGTTTGATTTATAATATAAGTTTATTTATTTATTTATTTATTTATTTGGACAAAACAAAACAGATAACAATAATTAAAATAAACAAAATTGTATCCTACTGATGTTGACACATCAGTTATTATTATTATTTCTATATCGTCTTATTATTATCTTCTTTGATCATGTCCGCAGCTTTTTCACCTATCATCATTGTAGGAGCGTTGGTATTCCCACCAGGAATCGTCGGCATAACAGAAGCGTCTACCACACGCAAACCACTTACACCGTGGACTCTTAATCTCTCGTCAACCACACCATCAGGCCCCATAGCACACGTGCCAACTGGATGCTGGAGAGACCCAACAGTGTTCCTAACATAGCAACGCCAATATTTATCAGGGTATTGCTTTACATCTCTACAGACTCGGACATCTAGTTTTTCATGTCTAGCTTTAACACTCCTGTAATGGGACGTGTTTACAAAACTTTGCATAAACTTTAATCCTTCGGTGAGGTCACGAACGTCATCTTCATTTCTGAAATAACCACTTATAATAAGAGGATCATCTAAGGGATTTCCGCTCCTCAATTTGACGACACCACGAGACTTTGGATGTAAAAGTAGGTATTAAGAAAGTCCAATCAATAGCTTGAATAATATTAGCTTCAGCTATCGACGTACAGATTGCTCTATCGTAACCAAGAGTTTCACACGCTCCTTGGATAACAGGCGATGCCAAAGCACCAATGTGTGTATTAAATATTTGAAACTGCCTCTTATCTTCGTTCCTATTCAGATTTATAAAACCATTTTGTACCGGTGCTGGTATCGAGTCTAATTCGGTGGCAGATGAAACATGTTGCAAGGCACTAGTTAAGTCAGGCTTACCAGAAAATATGAGTGGCACGGATGCGTGATCTTGCATATTTCTACCAACCGGTAACTCTACTAAAGTCTGAATATTAAATTTGTTGAGTTCTTCGCTAAGTCCAATGCCAGAAAGCATCAGTAATTGCGGAGTATTTATACTTCCCGCTGATACAATAACTTCTTTATTGGCATACACTTTGATAAGTTTACCATATCGAGTCAATAATTCTACGCCATAAGCTGTTAATTTATCTGGATCTATTAAAACTTTGGTTGCCCTAGTATATTTGGCTATGAACAAATTTGTTCTTCCTTTGGTGGGTAGAAGATAGCTCTCTGCTGTGCTAGATCGCCTTCCATCAGCGATAGTAAAGTGCGGTAGGGTCACTCCCAAACTGTCAAGACCGTTCATCTCCAGAATTCTTTTTAAGCCCATTTCTTCGTAGGACTGTAAAAGGATTTCATTGACATGGTTTATGTAATCACTGTGTACAGGTTTTGTTATTTTTACGGGGCCTTCGGTGGAGTGAAGGTATGCGTTTTCTGGGTTATCAAAGAGGGTATGGTCGGTCATATTCTCTAACTTCTTGAAGTAGTGGAGGACTGACTGCCAGTCCCACCCGTCTGCTACTTCGCTCCAGTCGTCATAGTCTCGAGGCTCTCCTCTGGCGTATACCTCGTAGTTGAGGGATGAACAGCCTCCCAACATTTTCCCGCGTACAAGCAAAAGCTGTTGGTTAGTGTGGGCTCCGCCAACATCTTTGTCGGTCTTCATATAGTATCCCCAGTCATATTTCGTTCGAGTCAATGTTATGAATAGGCTGGGCACCTGAAATTACAATTTTTCTTTCAACTTGGTCTTAATAAAATTGTTTTGAAGTACATTATTATAAAAAAGCAAAGTTTTTATACATCAAAAATACAAGATAGGGAGTTATGACGTCACTGTTAAGTTAACCCAATGCTTTAAAGCTGTTCTATTCAAAGCCCGGGTTTGTGATCACCAACTTACATTTGGCAAGGGTGGTGATTCAGATTGACTTTTTGACTGATTACTTTTATTTTTCAAAAATGGGGGGCACTTATCTACTATATTTACTAAAAAAACTAATTTCACAAGTGGTGTCATATTTAGAGATATGACTGACATGACATTGACTACTTTAACAAATGGTTGGCTAGTCAAAATAATGATTTAGTTGGCTTTAATTCTCATATTTTCTCTAAAAACTATATTTGGTACAATATCTACTTTGTATATGTGCTAATTAGTAAATCCTTTTATGGTTGTTCGATTGTAGAATAATATTCTTTGTTAGGAATAATGTCTCTCATCGAGAGAGACATTATTTGAGACTTTTTTCAACTTTTTCAAGACTGTTAGCGACGGCATTGCTGATAAGCAATGTCTATGATAAATATAAACTAATGCATTTCTTATTCATTTTATCGATACTTTAGTAACGGAAAGTTTTATCAGTCATTAACAAGTTTAAACGAATGTATAAACTATAAACAAAAAGATAAGTTCGCTTGTACTTATAATTAATTTAACAGTTCTTTAATATATGATGTTTTTTTTTTAATTTAGTTCACAAAAGTGATAACAATTGCTATTGATATGATTTATAAAACATATAAAAATATAATTTTACATTTATATTTTACATGCAAACGTGACATGTATACATTTAGTATCTTTTAAGTTACCAGTCTCCTATTTACAATACTTAAAAGTGATTACCCTTTATCCAGCCCCACTGCTGGGCAAGGGCTTCATTAAAATCAAGTCTTCGCTATAATTGATGGGTAAAGCTCGTTTGCCAAATGCGGGTTGGTGGTCACATCAACGCAACGCGGTGGCGGTGATGTAGGGTAGTAGCGCACCAATGTTCAACAGGACCCAATGATCGACACTTTGTTCCTTTAATCATTGAAAATACGGTTACCAACAGATTTTTCACGACAGACCACCTGGTTCCTAAATGACATCCCGTAAAATTTTAACCCATTTAAACCGACAAGGCATTTGTGTGTGGTTGTAAATGAAACTTTAAAACTATCACATTAGGGTACATCTATATAATACTTTTATAGGTATTATAACACCCGGTCGGACTAAGTGGGTAGACTATATTAGTATTCAGCGACGAAAACCGGAGAACTTCAGGCTCTTTGCTCTTAAAGACGTTGCCAAACTTATGGCATCTATATTTAAAGAAGAAGAAGAGTGAAAGGATGGGATTGCACAAAAGATCTCGATGGGTCGAAGTGTACCTGCGAGAGGGAAACCTCAGCAGGCCCCACTAAGATAAGGTAAGATAAGATAGCGTCGAAAATCAGCATTGAACACTGAATATACTCTACCGCCCTACTCCCAAAAAGGGGTAGACAGGGCCCCACGGCAATTTTGAGTAAATTCGCCGTTATTGAATTCGACGCCACCTTCAGCATCATCAAAGTAGGACTCCAATGTGGAATTGTAACAGTGACAGGTTGCTAGCCGATTGCCTGATGTGCGGGAATCTTGGAACTGTAGAGAAGCTTGTGGTACATCACGTCGGGGTCACCACTGTAGGGATGCCTGGTGGTAGGATGGAATGCCACATCGAGGAAGGCCAAGGGAAGATCTTCCTCCGAGCTGGGTGGTATAGCTCGGGGACCGAGGTCCAACGGATGTTAGTTGGAGGTGCTATATATAGCGAAGGAGACGGTGAAACTTCGCTACAGCGATGCAGGCTTCCCATAATATTTTATTGTCGTAGTATGGGCAACGTCGTTGGTATGCGTTTGTGGCGCCATCTGTTGTCAGGGTGTTTTTGCTTCGTGTCGAAATAATGTGCGGCGTATGCGGTAGGTAGCCACAGAACTCTTGTCTCTAAATCGACTCTTACGACATTCATGAAAGTTAAGCAGCTGATACATTCTCTCCACATCCCAGACCAGCACGGGATGCCGCTACGAAAGGTAATAAATGTTTTGACAAAATACCACTGAGGCAAATGGTGGGTCCCCACCAGCTTCGACGAGGAGCACCCGGTGGTGAGGGATCTCGGTCAGGCGCGCCGCCACTACCGCGCCGGCCGAGCCAGATCCCACTACCACGAAATCGAACTTCTCACCATCTGAAAGTACCACCGAGACGTGATTGTTACCACAGGATACAATAAACTCTTAACATGCTTTTTTTCTTTTGAACATATTGTCTGTCTTATTTCTTTTATTTATCAAGTATGTGTGTATGAGGAGCTTCATGGCGCAGTGGTTAACGCGCCTGGTATACGATAGTTGAAGTTAAACAACTTTCCGCAAGGCCGGTCATCGGATGGATGACCAAAATGTAGGACTAAAAGGAACTCCTCCGTGCTTCAAAAGACACGTTAATCCGTGGTCCCGGCTGCATTTAGCAGTTGATAACAACCACCAATCCGCACTGGGCCGGCGTGGTGGTTTATGGCCCGTTCTCCCTATCCATCCATAGGGAAGGCTCGTGCCCCAGCAGTGGGGACATTATGAGTTGGTGATGATGATGATGACAATTAGGTAACTCTTTAACTGCTTTTTTCCCTTTTGTACTGTATATTGTCTACTCTGTATTTTTGCATGTACGGACTAGTATGTGTTATTTTTTTTATATTAGAAAGAGGCAAACGAGCAGGCGGGACACCTGATGGGAGGCAATCACCGCCGCCCTTGGACCCCAACCCGCAAGACCAGAGAAATCGCAGATGCGTTGCCGGCCTTTAAGGAAGGAATAGGCTCGTTTCTTGAAGATCCGGAATGGTCCGGAAATACCGCCGCTGAGAGCTGGTTCCACAGCACTGTAGTTCGTGGTCAAAAATAGCAAGCACAAGCACGGGGATGGGAATACCTAAATAATTATTAATGATAAATTCGCACCTTTTAACTGATAATCAGGCGGCCACCCCATAGCAGGCATAATGGCCAGACTCATCGCCAGGATCCTCAACGTCCACTGCACCACGGGTGACGAACTGCCCAACCCCACAGCCTTCAACCGTTTAGTAATTGCCACAGTCAAAGTCACCATTTTCACAATGAACTAGTAATAATAATTAATTGAACTTTATGTGGCAAATGATACCTGTTCACACAACACGTTAACTCAAACGACTTCTCAAATTCAAATTGATTCAGCAACAATTTGTACTTGTTGCATTGAAATTGCCTAATTAAAATGTTTTAATTGGTCTGACTTTGAAGATATATTTTTGATGTAATATATTATTAAACGAGTATACTTATATGAAAAAGACGACGCAACTTATTGTCTGTTTTCAAAACAGTTTAATGAAACAATGTATACTACTAATATATGTATAATGCCTTCTTTGTATGCGCCAAGCACACTTTGAACAGATGGCTTAACACAGAGACGCATTTGTTATATAAATATTATATTACATTATAAAAAAAACCGGCCAAGTGCGTGTTGGGTGACGCGCAGTGTAAGGTTCCGTAGCTCATCTCAATAATACGGGTTCTGAGAAGAGGGCTTTTATGAACATTTATTTAATGATGGCTCATACACTTAAATGTAGATATTACCGGTTTCACACACCTGACAACGTTATATAAGTAGATCCCAATGAGGAATTTGTACTGCGCCAAGTACATTTTATAAGTTGGTCGGCTGTTACTCATAAACTTGTGAAGCCTACTTAGCTGTGATAGTTTTCCTTTTAACTTCGTCATATATACAACTACCGTGAATTTTTTCACGTATCCAAAAACAACCATTTGGCTGGCAGGCGGGGGGGACACTTGACTCTAACAAAATTTTGCACTTTAAAGCTTAATAGTTCACAAACGGATGCCTCAATCAAAAAACTGTTTCCGAAACAAAACCGGAATATTTTTGAAATTGCTGTCCAACGACACCCCACACCGTAGTTTACGCCATAGGGTAGACAAGAAAAAAAATTACATCCTCACTTCACGTGTAGGGGAGGTAACCTAATAAAAAAAGATTTTTCAAAATTTTACTTCACCACTTTGTCGGCGTGATTAATATGTATATCCATGCCAAATTACAGCTTTCTAGTAATAAGAGTATATGAGCTAGGCTGCGGACGCACAGACAGGCAGACAGACAGACATGGCGAAACTATAAGGTTCCTTGTTGACTACGGAACCCTAAAAAGTTAATATAGTAAGGAGCAATATCTTTTTGGACCCTTAACCACCTACCAAACGTCTCACAGACGCTGACGATTTACACAAATGCAGCGAAATTTGAGTCTGTCGGCGATCGCCGTGTCGCTGCGAGAGTAACTGCTTGTATTCAGAGTAACTACCCGCTCGTTCTGGAAAAATAGCTAGTTCCTCAGTCGGCGCGTGAGTTTCGTATAACCTTATTCGTTCCTATACCTTTTCCCCGCGTCCCTAAGTGCCGCCCAAGCGCTGGTCGAGGTGTGGTCGAAGTCGAAGGTTTGTCCTTGGTGAGTAAAAAACTATCGCTGTGCGCCTAAGAGACTCTTGGTAGTAGTTACGTGACTGTTTTGAAACTAAGAATTTTAAGGTTTTCGTTTATAATTACTTCTAATGATCTCTCTATTGAACGGTGGATAGCACTAGTCTGCTACACGAAGAAGACCTACCAAACAGCGAATGCAGCGATGTAGTGTTTGATGTTGGGACCCCCCAACATCAGACTCAACATTGCCCCAACTTGAGACGCAACATGTACTGGAAGATTAAAAGTGCAATGTGACATCAAATTCGCCCTTCGACGTTTCCTCCACCGATTGACCACTAAAACCATCAGCAGTTGCGTTAACGTGATCGAATCATTGAATGGCAAAAAAACTCGCAATAGTTACCCTGAAGCCGACTCTGGTTAACCACACGCAATGTCGAAGGTGGTCAACCACCTAACCTTGTAGGTTCAAACCTACAGTAGTAGGTTCTCCACAAGATGTGATTCCCAGTAGGAACAAATCAGATGTAGAAACCTGGTAATAATAGATATTCGAACTAATTCGTCCGAGTAAATCTTTCCATACATCATACACCTTCTGGCAGTTTTCTACCAATCTGTTTTAGAGATATAGAAATAGAAATTATTTATTGTATAACTGTGTACAATATAGTTCTTACATATTAGAAAGTAAGTAAATAGCCTACAACTGTCCCACTGCTGGCCAAAGCCTCCATCATCGAAATCAAGTCAGATGGGTAATGGATCAATCACCACGCTTGCCAAATGTGAGTGATCACAACACCTTATAATAGGCTTTATTAAATAGAGATTTCGAGGTTGTACGTCAAACTTTATAAATAAAAAAAATGTTTGTTCACCTGTATTTAAGCGTTTGAGTCATCTATGGAACGTTTTGAAATCGGATGGTTTCCTGTTATTAGTAGGTAGGTTATTTATAGTCATTTGCTGGTTCAATTGGGGTAGCTACCATGATTTGACATGTCATTTAGGGGAATGTATGTACTTCGTATGCAATTATGTTGATAGCTTTTAAACAAAACTTGGATGAGAGACAGTGTCAAATGCTAAATAGCAGAATCCCTTCTTTTTCGTGTCAGCGACATTGACACCACCATATTCTAATTTCAAAAGCTAAAAAAATAAAAATAAAAATACTTATAAATAAAATTGCGGTAATTCCAAAGCCATTTAGACCCTACCCTGTAAATCGTGGTAAATAAGTTGGGCTTATTGGGCGAATCTGTCTTCTTTGTATAGGGTATTACAGTAAAAGCATTCTATTGTTTCCGATCCCACTCCTGATTAGCAGATTATCCCGGCTTTGGTGGAGTGACGGCCGTAGATAATCTGTGATTGTTATTCATAATTTAATTAATTGAATGGTAATTAAGCTTTGGTATACTACCGTTTAATGTTTCGCTACCTATGCAGTTGGTTTAGTTACAGCACCTAAACTTTAGATTCGTACACCGTGAGTTTTAAGTCGTTGATTTACCTAAAGCAGGTATACAGGTCGACTTATTATCACCATCCAAACCTTCTGAGATGACTCCCGTGATACAAACTATAGGGATAGCTTCAGGTTTGAATTATGCACAAATAAAAGTCGTTGTACTTGCACACTTTTTATAATTTCTGCAGAAAAATCACACACTTTAACCCGACACAACAATTCGGCAACGACTGGTGACAGAGCATCCCACCACGCGAACATGTACCATCGATATCAATACTATGTTAATAAAATGCGGGGATTTCCTGAGCGTCACTGGCTCACCCGCGCCACCAAAGAACCGTGAAAGAAAATGAAACAACCAATGGATGCGTTCTAAAATTGATCGACATCCTTGTCAGTTGTTATGAATG
Source organism: Eudonia mercurella (assembly GCA_963082485.1). Lineage (NCBI taxonomy): Eukaryota > Metazoa > Arthropoda > Insecta > Lepidoptera > Crambidae > Eudonia > Eudonia mercurella. Next base: position 2,148,849 of record OY720040.1, read on the forward strand.
CGATTTAAATCTTAATAATACATTTGAATTTGTAAATGGTCTTTAGTTATGTGAAACTTCAATTGATTTTAACCACTTATATAATAATATTTACTAAATTTTGTTATAAATTTTAGGTTACTGTTCGCGGCCTCTTGACCAGGGGACGCCCTCGGGCTGAGGGCCCGTGGCATTTTGCCAGCCCTGCCATCCTATAGTTACGCCACTGATTATAGTCTTATAAACCAGACGTGAGAAGGATTTTTTAAAAAGAAACAAAATGTTACCCTAACCAACTGCTAAACTTTAATTAATTAATTAATGCAACACAAATCGACAAAAAATATGATTAACAAATAGCCACGCAAAACACATCCAGCACGAACGTCCGCCGCCGATAAAGTGAGGAGCCGCTCCGCCTGTGCCACTCAGGCGCCGTGTCCCCACCCAAGCCGCTCACGTCATGTCACGCCACTGTGACGCAAGCCGCTTGGCCCCGCCTCCTGACCGGATGTTTCTAACACGGCCTCTCCTGACTGCGAGTCGTCCTCGACGAAGTCTTGGGGCGACTACGAAGAGCCCTTTGCATCTCGCAGTGCCATCAGACCGGCGTCGTCGTTGCGCTGTAGACTGTCCCGCCTCAGGGTCAGAATTCTCTATCTGGAATAACAACAAGGGGTAAAGTTGCCGAAGTCATTTTCAAACTCGTGCAAAACTCTTTCATACATCTCTCACATACTCATTGTAATTTTATCAAGAACAGACAAAACGCATGTCTGAGAGCTCTCAGTTTACCAATATTTGTCGACTTTCACCACGATGCGTGTCCTGCAACTGCCTCTGTGAACATTCAGACACGGAGGGCGTCCCCTCTTGAACTACAGGGATACACGACAATCGAAGTTGAATGACGGAGGCATCACTGAATCGCGCGTCACTCAAACCAATGAGACGGAGGCATCACTGAATCGCACGTCTCTCAACTTCATCGAGACGGAGGCATCACTGAATCGCACGTCTCGTGAAGGCTTCAGGCTTACCTGAGCCGCATAGACAGAGGCATCGAGTCTGCCTATCTATTCTGTGACAACACTACACAACAGGCGTCTGCAGCTAAGTGCTAATGATTTAACCCGTCACGTCATCAGTTGTTTAATTGTATTAACGTTTAATTAATTAAGGATCTAATAACTATGCTAAAGACGTTCTCTAAATAGTTTTATTTTTTTATTTTAGTTCTATATTCCTGTGTCTACTTTCTCTAATTATATTTTTGTATTTGTTTTAGTTTTATTTCCCTATGTCTACTTTGTCTAATTTTAACTTTCTATTTGTTTCACTTTCTTTAATTATATTTTTCTATTTGTTTTAGTTTTATTTCCCTATGTCTACTTTTTTTTTTTTTTTTTTTGGTAACGATGATCCATGACAAGTCAAATCACAACTCCGTACTGTAACTGCCTGCTTAACTTACATTCGAAGAAAGCAGCGCAAGTCTCAGGACACCACTCACCACGCCAGGAGCACCATACCATGTACTGGGCTGCTGTTTGAGTGCACGCTTACAGCAGAACTCGTCAATGTCGTATAGGGTGAGCGCCGCCACCGCGCACCCCGTCAGCGCCTCCATCTCGGCGCCGGTGCGCACGGTGACCCGCACCTCGCAGGCGGCGCGCACGCGCACGCAGTCCAGCGGCAGCGGGTGGCACAGCGGGATGAGGTCGGCGACGCGCTTGGCGGCCAGCGCGCCCGCCACCCGCGCCACGGCCAGCGCATCGCCCTTGGGCAACACCGCGCTGCGCAGCAGCCGCAGCAGCCGCGCGCCCACCTGCAGCGCGCACTCGGCCTCCGCCGCGCGCGCCGTCACTAAAATCACTAGTACACACAACCGAATATAATTTGAATGATAAATTGATAAAAAATCTACAATTTGATAAATATGAGTCGCGACCGAGAGAACGTTCGTTGTAACCAAGAGATCGAACAAAAGTGCCAAGGCGTGCCGGCTTGATAGTTATCCGAAACATGAGTGGCATAAGTCCACATATTTTCAAAGAACATGACGCCCTGTGACATTGAAATTTAGCAACTTCAATAGTAATAAAAAAAAGGATGAGGCATAAAATCCGTTCTTTCTACTACAATCCCATGCGTGCACTCATGTTATTGCAGCAGAAAGACTACCATCAAACAAATCAAGACGTTAAATGTAAGAAACAAATACAAAAATAAAAAGTAAAGTAGGTACAGGAAAAATAAATAAGCAAAGTTAGAAAATTCTATGAATAACAGCTCCGGATTGCTAACATTCAAAGAACATTTAAAACAGTAAACACAAAAGAGGCCCAAAGTTTGCATAATGTGTTTACTACCCGTCGCCGTTGGCAGAGGCCGTATTTGCTTGCCAACACTACTCATACGGTACCTAAAACCGTTGCGCCTGGTCAACGCCAGAAAATGACAGAGGCCGTATTTGCATGTCACTGACAGAGGCCGTATCTGCTCGCCAACACTACGCATACGGTACCTAAAACCGTTGCGCCTGGTTAACGCCAGAAAATGACAGAGGCCGTATTTGCATGTCAAGCTTGGACTCACCACCCTCGAAGAAGGCTTCGCAGGTTTCCGGAGTCCACTCGCCGCGCCACAGAACCATGTGCTCGGCGGCTGCCTGAGTCTTTTTACCGTAGGACCCCGCCAGAAGTCTCAACTCGTAGCGACCACTTGGTAGACACCGCACGACTTTATAGGGCCCCCGCACACCAGGGTCCAGTTTGCCTGCCGACTGGGAAAATTTTATAACAAACACCCTTTCTATATTCGATGGTAAAGCGAAAATCTTGCAAGTAGACCCACCAACGAGCCACTCGTGGAACTAGGTCTTTCTTTCGTTCTGTTAATTTTAGTGAATTGCAGTCCAAGCCGTCTTAGCTGCGTAACTAGTAATATACCATCCAAAGTACCCAGCCAGACCCAAAAATTGCCTTACTTGCTTAACGTTCGTTGGTTTTGGTGACTTTACTAAAGCGTCTACCTTCCAAGGACTCGGCCGTACCTGACCTTGGCTTATGAGTGTGCCTAAATATTCGCCTTCGAATCTAAAACTTGCAAGTGATGCACATGAGGTAAATCATCTACTCTGATAAGTCGTTGTACTTCACCAGTTCGAATATAAGTAACCCCTTTTCTATTTAGAACATCAGTGCCCAACATTATAGGTGCACTAATACATTCGGATGGCACAACAAATAAATCAACTTCTACAGATATCTCTTCAAATGCAATTACTGTTGTCACATAACAAGTACACTCTATTTCTTGACTACCTATTCCACGCATCAAGCTATATGTAGGAATCTTATTGCTTTAATATGTTTAAGAATAGAGCAAGAAATCAAGGATATATCAGAACCACTATCAAATGTCTACAGGTAACTTTTCAATTACAGCAGTCATGACGTTTTTGCGTTCGGTTTGTTTTGACAAAAATTTACATTGCTAGCATCTTTACCTTTTGACTCAACACGTTGCATAACAAAACATTTTCTACGGTATGTCCTACCTTACTACAATTTGTACAAGAAAATGACGTTCTATTCGATGTAGTAAGTGCCGTATTGACCTTTTGTTTTTTTTTTTTAAACATTGAGACCTCACATGACCTTTATCACCGCAGTTAAAACACTTCATAACCGATTTAGTAGATTCGTGTTTACGAAATTCAGGACGATTTGCATTTGAGGAACGAACAAAATTGCGGGTACTACGAAAATCTGTCTTAGGTTTTGAATAAACCGATAAAAATTCCACTATTTCGTTTGGTTGCAATTTAGCATTAGAAGCAGCAGCTTTTACTTGAGGGTCTGTAATGCCTCGAATGACGATAGCCGTTTTTAAATCGTCAGACAACCCCTTCAAAACATTCAAACGTAACAATGACTTCCTAGCATAGTCGGAATAAGAAGCAAAACTTTTTGAATCCGTATTCATTATATCAAACAAAATGTTAGCAATGTCAACATTACGTGGACAGAGCGAACGAAATTCTAATTTGAAATTTGTCCATGATCGATCGTTCGAGATCCAATCGTTAAGCCAAGTACGCGCGTCGCCTTTAAGGCAACCACCTATGCGCGACAAACACTCGCGATCGTCCCAACAATTTAATTCGCGTCCTCGATCTACTTCTACACACGAAGCATCAAAATCGTGTATACTTGGATCAAAATTTGATATGTAATAGTGACTAGGCTTCCCTTGAATTAGCGATGACAAAACGCTGACAATTTTGATAGTTGTATCAGAAACAGACTCACCGGATACGGCAGCTTTACCTGGAGCGAGAGGCGGCGGAGTATGGCGTTCCAGTGCTGGATGTGGAGGCTCAATAGCTGATGTCGAGGTGGTAGACAACCTATCCTCTATTGCATGTAATCTTTCAAGGATCGCATCTATAGCCTGACCGCGAGAGTTACTACGGCGATGAGAGAACTGTCGCGGCGGCATCGCTTACGAGAATCATGAAAAGTTCTATCATGACTTTTACGTGACCTACTACTATGTCTACGTGGGGTATGACTTCTTTTACGTGATCGAGAATGACGTCCCGACATTATAAAATCAAAGTAGAAAGTACTTACAGTTTTTATCAACTTAAAACAACACAACACAACACTATTCAGAGAAGAGAAAAACCGTTATTGATTAATTAAAACTTATGTGGGTATAACAGTAAGCCGTTAGCGAACTAGGCGTCGTGAACTATCCCACTTCTGATCTTATAAACCAGACGTGAGAAGGATTTTTTAAAAAGAAACAAAATGTTACCCTAACCAACTGCTAAACTTTAATTAATTAATTAATGCAACACAAATCGACAAAAAATATGATTAACAAATAGCCACGCAAAACACATCCAGCACGAACGTCCGCCGCCGATAAAGTGAGGAGCCGCTCCGCCTGTGCCACTCAGGCGCCGTGTCCCCACCCAAGCCGCTCACGTCATGTCACGCCACTGTGACGCAAGCCGCTTGGCCCCGCCTCCTGACCGGATGTTTCTAACAATAGTTTATCTTCTGCATTTAATGCTTCATAATTTAATTTATTTTTTAACGGAGCGCTGATAGGTTTGCAATCATACATATTAAATTTATTTAAACTATAACACTGTACTCTTGTAACATCTGTTACAAATTTTTCGCAATCTATATTCCTAACTTTATATCCGTTTGGTTCATAATAACCCACCAGTATACCTTTCCAAGATTTTTCATCAAACTTAGTTTTACTGGTTTTGTTATGTACATACACAGTTGATCCAAAAACCTTTAAGTATTTAATTTCTGGCTCTCGACGGAGTATAATATTTATTAATTTTACAGTTGTTAACACTGCTTCATCCCAGAAAACTTTATTTAATGTTGTACCATGAATCATGGAACGAGCCTTTTTAGTTACAGTTCTAACCATTCCCTCTGAAACACCATTCTGTTGAGGCGTTCTTGGTTCTGTCAAATGGTATTATTCCCTTTTTAGAACAACAACTTTTCATATCATTGGATAAGTATTCTCCTCCATTGTCACAGTATAAATTTACTAATTTCAAATTAAACTTAACAATCACAACATATACACCAACTGCTAATCATACCCGGCGGGACGTCTGAGACGGAAGTGCTGAATAACGAGTCTCTGTTATCTGAATGAACTTTTCACTAGTTAGCTCTGGCCTAGTTCTTTATTAACAATTCGATTACATTAAACGAAACAAGAATTTTAATGGCATTGATGAAAGCATTGTTAAAATTTTCCTATACAAATTTTGGTTTTCGTTAATGGAATACTTGTAATCGTAAACATGTTTATTTAAGTACGAGTTGTACTTGGGCCATGTTCAGTGAGGCATGATGGAGGAAGCCTGGCAGAGGCTACTAATGCTAATACATCCGATCCGAAGCCCTCGGAAAATCTAGTAGGGTGCGGGGACACGCACTAGCGCGTGATGCCGTTCCCTCTAGACAACCTTTGACAGTGCTTCGTACAGTACGGTAGATTGAGTTAAAAATTCTCTCTGTCAGTCTCACAAAACGTGTTAATTATTACATAAAGAACTTGGATAAAACTCAATTATATAAATATGTATGTATCCAAGTCAGCAGAAGTTGTGTCAGTCAATAATAAGATGCATTAATGCATGTCTGTGTTGACTCACTACACTAACGCCGCTCCTGCGATCCGCTCCCGATCGGGTCCGAACCCCTCGGACAATCTAGTAGGGAACATGCCGTTCCCTCTCGAAAAGCTCTCACGGTGTTTCGGTTCACACGGCTAAAGGGTTCCTCAACCCTATAAGTTTCTCGCCGCCCCAAAAACTTACTCGAAATCAATAAAAAAACTATATTAACGTGATCGAAAGCTGTATAAAACCTGTACTTGACACCCTGCTTCGGTCTGCTAAACTCAATCGAATAGTAAATAAATAAAAGTTCCAAAGACACCGTAAACCACAGAAGCGGTTAAAACCTTTCGACTACTTTATGTTTTCGTTAAGGTTGGAGAAACATTCTTTGATCTCCTCAGGAGTGGTCGCTGCGTCAGGGTGGAGTGTCGGAAATCACCGTAATGGACGAGAGAATACCGCTAGGGCTGGCACAAAAAGAGTTTGAATATACGGGGTGGAAAAATAAGACCGTGGATGGAGGAAAGTACCCTTAATATTGATGATGGCAAATTTTACTGAAAGGAAACATTCCTTTATTTTCAAAAATAATTAATACTGCATTTAAAGATTTTTGAAAAATTACCTGCTTGAGCCGGGACTCGAACCGGTGAAATGTGAAAAAAACACCTGTATTTTATGATACCAACCGAAAGAGTCATTCATAAGGATCAATTTTTTTTAATCAACTTAGTATCTTAAATTAAAGAAAGATCAAGAAAAATATTTTTACACTTAGTGGGCACTTTCGATTCCAGGCTCAAACAGGTGACTTTTCAAAAATCTTTAAATGCAGATTTAATTTTTTTTGAAAATAAAGGAATGTTTCCTTTCAGTAAAATTTGCCATCATCAATATAACGGGTACTTTTCCTCTAACCACGGTCTTTTTTTCCAGCCTGTGTAGTAAAATAATCTATATAAATACAAAAATAGAAAAATATATTAACACCATACATACATACTTTTACTAATGTCTCCCATAAGGGTAGGATTCTTACATATTTCCTTCGCTTCGTCAACTCTCATTAATTTTTTCAAACATGCTTTTAACTCTTGACCTGGCTTTGATTTAGTAAACCATTACTAGAATTACCAAGGATGGTTGGTGTCAGACAGGCGGCCGGCCGTTGCCAAAACCTTAGGAAAAATGAAGAATTGAAAAGCAGTTGGAAAAGAACATATTACGCCGACTCCAAGTTACATGGGGCTAGGGTTGCGAATTTGATACTGGTGACTTATGCGCATGCTACGAGTTTTTTTTTAATAAAGGAAAGAGGCAAACGAGCAGGCGGGTCACCTGATGGAGAGTAATCACCGCCGCCCATGGACACCCGCAAAACCAGAGGAATCGCAGACGCGTTGCCGGAGTGCTCCTTTTTCTCTTATTCAAAGTCACTAGTAACTTATTTCTGACACCGAATATTATGAATGAATGAATATTCTCGAACGGTAAGTAACATCATCATCATCATCTCAGCCAAAAGACGTCCACTGCTGGACAAAGGCCTCCCCCACGGATCTCCATGAGGGGTATTTGCCGTAATCGCAACGCTTGGCAGGCGGGTTGGCGATCGCAGTTGGTTAAGAGTAGGTAACCTCAGAGAAATGCTGCTGCCCATCCTCTGGAATGGTAAGTATCATCGCAATCAAATTGTAAATAATGCAAAAATGATTTTATTTCATAGTGTGTTTCATGTCACTTTTAATGTGGAGATCACTGGTGCGATTTAAAAATCGCCACCCCCTGGGTAGGAAGAAGAAAAGAAGTTAAAGTATCGCATAGTTCATGCGGCAGATTATTTTATAGTCGAGTTGCAAGGTATGTGGCAGTTTATCGCTCTTTATCATCATCATCATCATCAGCTCATTTTATGTACCCACTGCTGGGGCACGAGCCTTCCCTATGGATGGATAGGGAGAACGGGCCATAAACCACCACGCGGGCCCAGTGCAGATTGGTGGTTGTTCACGACTGCTAATGCAGCCGGGACCAACGGCTTTACGTGCCTTCCGAAGCACGCTCTTATTGTTATACATTATCAAGTTTTTGTTGACAACCCTAAGGGAAGGTTGCGTCTGCGGCTAATAGATATCTATTACTGGGCACTTGCCTCGAGTCAAGTGCGCCTGCCGACAGATCACACACTTTTAGGAAGACGCATTAAGTGTATTATACATATTATGTGTAGGGGTACGCTTGTAGGAAACTGAAATACACGGATCAAAAATAGAATAGATAGTAAGTAAATAATATGTAATCTATAGAGAATAGAATATCATCAATTAAAAAAAAATCTTACAAGTAATTTTGTTAACAATACACCAAACATTTAAATTAATAATTATTATAGATTAAAGTAATTTGGTACATATTTTTAAGGAAAATATCGTAGGTGACATTTTGTTTTAAACACAATATTAATTTTTATTTAATTAATTAGATGACAAAGTTATTGAAAAACTTAAATTGTTCTTTTTATGGTAAAAAAAGGACTGATGATAATGAAGGCTGTATGAGCTAGATCCCTTCGCTTTCACAAATGGGGGAGTAGATAACTAAAAATATAAATTAAATAGAGCGCGGGAAGGCTTGCTAAATGGCTTCGTTTCGGAGGATCAGACAAAAATCTCATTTCCTGCGACGCGGCGCGAGTGCCGTCGCCGCCGACGTATCCGCACGCATCGTTGCCATTTACACGCCACTGGGTTTAACGAAAAAAATTAAAGCCTCAAAGGATCTGAAACTCTATAGTATAATCCAGAAAGCGTAGGCTCTAACCTTTTTTATTTTTCTATTCTACATCATTCATCATTACCAGCTCATTTTATGTCTCTACTGGTGGGGCACAAGCCTTCCTTATGGATGGATAGTGTATCGGCTGCCAGGAAGGCAGGGCCGACACGGCAAGGGATGAAATTGGTAAGGAATAGAGAGCTGACTTACCCGGCGAGCTGACGTGGCGTAGCCACGACACGACTGTGGTGGAGTTGGAGTTGATGCTGGTAGAATTCGTTTATTACGCGCACACACACACACACACACACGTGCACAGGCCGGTAGGCAATTCATGAGTATTCAGTTCTAGGAGGTTCTTGAGCGAAGAGCTGATGGTAAAACGCGACGTCACGGGCGGGTCGTTCGGTGAGAACTCTGAGAGCGGAAAAAAACGCTGCACTGTGCTGCACTAGCGCCGCCCGTCGGCTTGTCCGGCGCAACTTTTATTAGGATGAGTGCACCATCACGTTTCTGGCGCGAACACATAGTGAGAACAGTTCATAAACCACCACGCGGGCCCAGTCCGGATTGGTGGTTGCTAACGAATGTTAATGCAGCCGGGAGCCATTGGCTTTATGTGCCTTCCGAAGCACAGAGGAGCTTGAAATAATACAATTTTTAAGCAACTTTTGCATAGGCCATGCAAAAGTTGCTTAACCTTAGCAATCGCAGACTGGCCATGTTAACCGCTGCGCCATCGATCTCCTTTTCGAGCTGCTCCTCTTCTTTTAAACGATTACGATGTAGTAGAAAAAGCCGCAATACTTAAATGGGACTGGGTCAACTACGTTTGACGCATGCCTAACGCCGATCCAATCTGGATGTCATGTGCGAGTTTCATTCGCCATTCGATCACGTGAACGAAAACGAGAATATGTGAGTCAAAATTTTAACCCTTCTCATATGTCGCCAGGAGGCGCTGCTTCAATGCCATCCTCATTTTCGTTTTCGTAAACGTAATCGAATGAATACGGATAGTAAACAAAACTCACTCTAGGCACCCTGAACCTCTCGGAGAATTTAGTGTGCAACTCCTTGCATTTCCCGATCCGTTCCGAACCCCTCGGAGAATCTAGTAGGGCACGGGGACACGCACTAGTGCGTGATGCCGTTCCCTCTAGAAAAACCCTGACGGTGCTTCGTTTCACACGGCTTCAGGAACCCTTTAAGTTTCTCGCCGCCCCCAAAAAAACCCGGTGGGGTAGTGGCACCAGTTTTTGACTGTAACCAGATCTAGCATTTTCCCTTTAATCATTATATAATAGGGATCAGCAACTTATTTTTGGCTTAACTTGACCGGGTAGTGGTTAGGCAAAGACTTAGACGATTTATAAGTTTAATTCAAACGGGTGTAAGTCTTTAACGTTACATCTTCATTAATAGTAGGTACTTATAGATACGCTGATAAAACCAAAACGGCTCTATCAAAAAAATATTAAAAATATTAAAAAAATATAGTATAGCCTATGTTACCCACAAGGTATACAACGTGTAACAGAAAGGTGTGGTCAAAATGAAAAGATCCACAGTGTATCCGATCTAGATCTTGTATGCAGAGTTACTAAGGCATGATTATTAACTTTATCTTGTTATACAATTTTAATTAAATAGTTCTATTCTGACGTCACATCAAAATAAAGAAGTTACAGCCCTAGTGGTTAAGTAACCTCTGTGTACTTACATTTATGACTACTGCTGCTTGCTTATGCGTGCCTGACGCGCATGACTTCACTTATATAAATATTTAATATACAATTGGATGACAAATTAAACCATCCATTAGGCCATCTTATCTAAATATGTCGCCATAACATCAAATGTTTGTTTTGTTCCGGCAGCTAGAAATAAGATAGCCAGTGCCTCACTAGTTGAGGATCCCGGGTGAAGTGCGCTTCCATCATTGGCCTTATCATCAAGTAACATCAGGTGAGGTCAAGGCACTGTGCTTACCTGATAATATTTAAAAAAAAAATTTAAATAATTTATTACGAATTTATTACAAAACACAAATTTTGAAAATAGGTTCAAATCCTGCTCGTGGAAGTTTTTTCAACATTTGTGTTTTTGACAAATTAAAGTTAATAATGATGGCTCAGTAACAACACTAGTTCTAAGTTCTAGATGGGATACACTTTGGATCTTTTCATTTTGACCACACCTTTTTGTTACACGTTGTATAATACTCTATTAGTGAAATATTTTTTGGAATTGGACCAAAATCCAGTAGTAGTCGTTAGATTAACCCCGACAAACAAACGAACAAACAAAGTCACAAAGGTTACCTCTTTATTAATAATATAGATATAGATATTGATCTCCAAACACTTAATTATTGTTTGATTTTAAACTAACGTAGCGTAATATTAGTCTCCGACATTATTTATCCACAGATGCAAGCATAACTGTCTATTGCATACAGCTTACAATAATATCGGTGGTGGGTGGTCGGGGGGGTGGGGTCCAACGTTCATTTCTCAGGTTTGACTCCCAGTATTGATATTGCTGGGTATTACGCGCCGAAAGCTGCTGTCATCTACAGTGCTAAGAGTCTTTTAGAGTGGACTATTTTTAATATTGTGTGATTTTATTTCCTTTTGAGAACGATGCACCTTACATTAGGATTATGCTGTTGATTTAGTGAAAAACAATGCTACTTTTAAATTTATTAATTAGTTTTCCTTTAGTCATTTACGTAATTTTATTACTAGAACTGTGTAGTGTCTCATACAAAAAAAAAATAACATTAAAATTGCACTTTACGCTGTAAATCAAAAAAATTGTTACAAGTAGTTGTTTGAAACAGTGTGCATAAAACTAAGCATCAGGTAAGCCCGCTATCCGCCACAGTTGTAATAAAGTAAAGTAAATGCAGTTGTAAACAAGAAAAATAAAAGAATGGATGATATTTAAAATTTTCACGTTGTATTTACAATGCATTATTTATATCGAGTCCCACCTGAGGCAGTTGTCTTTTATCAAGTGCTATTATAGTTAAAAATAAAAAGAGATTGTTTTTATCATTTTCTTTTACGAAAGATCATTTGTTATTAAGTGTGCTCGTTTTGTGATACGATTATAAAAGTTAGTAGGCAATTAATTTGAAATATTATTTTTCAGTTGGCAGTTCTACAGGTTTGTAGGTGCACTGGATCGTCGAGTAATATTTGTTTAATCTGCAGCGCTGCGACGCCGCGCGCCTTCTATTGCTCGATAATCTTAGCTCTATATTTAACAGCCTCGACACCGGATATTTTGGTTGTATTTTATGGTATGTGAAGTATGAACACTTGACTTCGAAGCTGTGGCTTAAGTTACGTTGAACAGGTAATTATGTTTGGGTAAACGTATATTTTTTTAAAAACCTGCTGCTGCTTTTTATGACAGTTTTTGTTGAATTTCCTGAAGCGTTGCTTTTTATTAATCAAACAGATTAAACTGTTTGTATTCAAAAGTACTAACGATTTTCTATTTTATTAATGCACTAACAAAAGAAAAAGAAAAAAAATAACTATAAAAAGAATAACAGACACAAAAAAAGGTTCAATGGATCTTCTAATTGCTAGCACATAAAAATAAAAAGTAAGATCCATCCGGGCGGCTGCACTGATCATTAGGCTACCGGGATATTCCGGATTACCGGGGTATTCAGTGCTTACGTCAGCCTTCTCGGTAGCATAATGGTCAGTGCAGCCGTCCGGATTGCGGAAGACCCAGGTTCGATTCCTGGCTGAGTCAAGTAGGCATTTAATTTTTTCACTGTATTTTATAAATATTGTTCAATGGAATTAACAGAATATTTACACAAGAACACTAAAACGCTAGAGCTCAAGATTGGGAAGATTACTAACTGCTGATGATGATTAAAACTATTAATGAACTACCACATAAGTACTTTAACGCTTGACTCATTTTTTTTTCCTGTAGTTGATGGCTTCGTGCGATTAGCACATTTAGCCAGTATCAAAGTAATTTTTCTTACAAGTAATACATAAATAAACAATATTTCTTTCCGGTATGATGATGATGAATGATAATAGAAATGAGAAGTGAGAAATGATTAATTGTTAAGTAGACCACCTAGTAGGCTATTGGTTTGCGGGGCCCATAGCGCAAACGGCAAGCTGTCAACGTGGAGTACCCCGTCTATTCAGGCAATACACCAAGATAGACTTTTAGACTTCTGGCCACTCCTCTGAGTGGCTAAAGGACACACACTTCAAACCTAAAGTCAAACAAGAACTCACCCTCGCCGCCGTCGATTACGCCTCCATGATTAAAGGGACGTGGCTAAAGGGACAGATTGTGGTGGTGGAAAGGAAGGCCAGGGAATGATAGGGGGTTTTGAGCCAAATTTAATCCGGTGTTATCGACCACGCTGGTGTCGATCGGGGCCGATATTCCGCTCGCACGACCGGTAGGCGTCCTCAAAACGATGATTCCGGGCTTATTTGTTAGGACTCGCGCCGCCGCACGTAATTCACCCAATGTTTTTAAAACGTGCTCCAACACGGAGCCGTCCAAAAATTGTGAATAGCACAACCACACTTTCCTAGTTCCGTCCTCGCAAGGACACTACACTCAAAAGCCAAAAAATGTACAATTCCCTTTCGCCAGAGGTTAGTCACAACCAGTTATCAAAAGTAATCAAAAAATTAAAGCACTCGCCGGCAATGCCATGATAGTTTGATAGTGATGTGTCATCTCAATAGTGATGTGCAATTTTTCATCTTCCAATTCCCAATTAGTTTTTAATTTTTACTGCAACGCACTCATTGGCCTTTTGGCCATAGTCTTTTCCGAACAGATATACCCAACCCCTCGAGTATCTCAGTAAAGATGTGGGACTTTACTAAGTCCTCGGGCGGACTTCTTGAGAGAATTTGAAAAGTGACGTTGCACTGTTTTGTTTCTTTTGCCAACACTCTTGCACACTCACGAACACTTAACACTTACCAATTTTTTTTTTTCTATTTCTGTTTCTATTTATAATGACGCAACCTGCTGTCATAACTTGTAGTCATTATCATCATCATCATCATCAGCATTATTATCATCAGTCTCATCATTATTATTAGTAGACTGTTGGAGCTGGAGTCCTCTCGCAGTGCACGCCACTTATCGATATCGATACAGATCGACGATCTGTGATTACTCTCCAGCTGTAATAAATCATTTATTTTTGAAAGGATTATGTAATTACTAAACTATGCAACGTATGCACATACTTTTACAATAACACAAGCTTCTTCGAGGTTACGTTGTAAATGCCAGCAACAGAATCTGTTAAATTAAAAAAAAAACGAGAATACTTTCGCGAATTACCCACGGTACCAATGAAATGCGAACTAAAAAACGTAACACATACGAAAAAAAAAACAATTACTTAAAGTCCACCGAGACTCCTGGGAAATTACGGTTGCAGTTAGTCGGTGACCTAACAGCCCTATCGCTAGGCAATCTTCCTGAAATTCCACAGTATATTCCCGCTTGAACATTTTTTTTAAATTATCCAGACTTAACTTTTGCTTTCATTTACTATCTATTCTGTTTTGACAACAGTTTCCTTACATTTATTTGAGATTAATATTCTATGTAAATAACCGCTACTAAAACATAGTTTAATCATTAGTGGAGTATTTCAGCATATATTATGTTTATATATTATACTTGTCTGTTATTATTTAAAGATAGACCACCTTACTACAAATAATATAATTATAAGAAATTAGAACAAGTGACTACTTCTCTACTAATAAAGCATTAAAGCAAAGTAGAGCTAATATACTGTCCCAATGCTGGGCAAAAGTTCCCACCATTGAATCAAGTCATCGCTACAATTGTTGGCTATTGTCATTCGGTCACAGAGCCGTACTCCCATTGGGTAAAAGTAAGACCTGCATCAATAAATTACACTAACCTTTTTATAAACAATAAAGAACTTACTTCTCTTCAAAATATTCAACTCTATCGCCTTCTTAAGCTTGCATGTATCAAAAAAGGAATGGCAAAAGAAAACGAAATAAAATATTCATATGAATTGTTGAACATGCACACTGTAATGCTATTAGGAGGAATCTCGCACTCGGCAGACGTAATACGGCCTTACAAGACGGCATTATTAAATTGCCGTTGCGATGGTGGGCGGCCATTCGCAGCTACATCGGGAGCTCGGAAAAATATTACGGCATTACAGACGTTTGCGCCGGGTGCTGCTTCTATAACATTTATAGCTCTATGGAGTTTTTAAAAGCCAGTCGCACTGTGGATGCGTTTTCGTCCGATTTCGCATTTTACCAACACGCAAAAATAAGAATGAATACGCATGATACGACTGATGAAGAAGGAGCTCGATGGCGCAGTGGTTAACGCGCCCGGTTTGCGAGGCCTGTCATCGGATGGGTGATCAAAAATTTACCATCTCGAGCTCCTTCGTGCTTCGGAAGACACATTAAGCCGTTGGTCCCGGCTACATTAGCAGTCGCTAACAACCACCAATGCGCACTCGGCGCGCGTGGTGGTTTAGGACCGTTTTTCCTATCTATCTATAGGGAAGGCTCGTGCCCCAGCAATGGGGACATAGAATGAGCTGATGATGATGATGATTATTCTCCGACTAGCAACCTCGCCCACTAGGTGAGAGCTAGTCCTGCGTGCACCTAGTCAAGTCAAAGAATATACACTACCGTCAAAGGCAAAGTCGATGTGTCTTGTAATTTCACTGGATTTAGCACAGCTATAATATTACTTTGCAGCAGAAATTGATATAAAAGTGCAGTCGTCGACTTTATACTTTTAGTTCATTATTTATTTGGAAGCCAACACCATTTTATCATACAATATTTTAAAGGTAAATATTGTCTGACACTTTTTTAGCTCTGTCTCGCGCTTTTGATGTAAGCTTATTGACTTAACTCATCGTCATTTCGCGATTACAATTAAATTTTATGCCAATTTTTTTGCTCAGCAGTGTAGGTATATAGGCTATATACTTATTTACTATACACAACATGTTGCTTTCAGAACAATTACTTACATCTTTGGTTTTTGTGACAAAAACGATTTAAAATATTCAATAGTTCTACTCCTTTCCCAATACATAGTGGCAGTGTAGACATAGGTAGTAACTAATCTAATAGGTATATACATTTGACTCATATGACAAATAGGGTGAGTTAGTAGCACCAGTGTCCGACAGGAACCCGTAATAAAAATAGGAGTCAGCAACAGATTTTTGACTTTAGCTAGTCCACCCTGTTGGAATCTTAGATTATTATGGAATATAGAAATTTAATCTATGGTTGTTACTGGCTGACATTCAGTCTAAAATGTTTAAATGAGAAAAAGAATACATGTCTGGAACTTATTTGAATATTTCCTTTCAGTTGTCATGTAGAGAAAAATATTCATTCTATTGATTGATTGCTTAATGTTGTTTTGTTGAGTACAGATTTACATATTGTTTTTATATATTGCGTTGGATGTTTTACTAGAAATGTTTGGATAGATTATTGTGTTAAATACATATTTGAAATACATTCAATTATGATGTGTGTGTGTGAGTGTTATGTTGACAGATCGATTGACGCGCCAGGCTATGCTTGTCGATATCACCAGTCCGCATGACAAGAAGCCGAGAAGGGCAAGCTTACTAAGTACCTTGACCTGGCTCACGAGGTGACCGCTATGTGGGATGTGGATTCGACGATCATTGTCTCCATAGTCGTATCTGCAAACGGCCTTATAGCGAAGAGTCTCGACCAACATCTCAAGAGTCTTTCGCTGGATGGCTGGATTAAGGGTCAGATACAGAAGGCAACACTCCTGGACACGGCACGTATTGTCAGGAGGTTCCTCAATCTGCAGCCCTGACCACCGGTAGCTTGGGCCCTGCCCCGCTGCTGGTGGGGTGGTACTCTAGGATTAGGTTTTTATAATGTTTTATTGTTTTTATATTAAAATATTGTAAAAATCTAGTTTTAAGAAAGAAAATAAATAGAGGAGATAATAATATAATAATAATTTATTTAATTAGTAATTTTATTAAAGCTGCATTGATTGTATCCTAAGCATGAAAAATTTAAAAAGATAAAATGTGAGTTTGGATTGGCATTGACAGATTTCGGCCGCTACTCTTCCATTTTTGAAATTTTTGAAAAGAGTATATAAATGCGTGTCTAACAAATACATGGTAGTGTATGTAATGTTTGTTTTATTGATTTAATGTATTTTATACTACACCTGCTTGGAAAGTACCTTGATACTTTATCAAATTTACGGTAGAAAGTACGTCATTGCATATCGAACAAATATGCGGGGAGAAAGCGCAAAAACCACGTAAGAAATGGATTTTCATACACTTTTCTCTCCCGCTCAGATGCGTTTTCTCCCCGCATATTTGTTCGATATGCAATGACGTACTTTCTACCGTAAATTTGATAAAGTATCAGGTGTAGTATAAAGCACTATGTATCACTCGAGAGAAACTGCGATTCCCGATCTCGGGTGTTTTAAAGCCCTCGCCTACGGCTCGGGCTTCAAACGACACCCTCGACGGTAATCGGTCACTTTCTCCTCTCGGTGAACAATGTACTATTTTATGCATAAATAAAAAAAAAATTAACATGCTGCAATCTATATAAACTATACTTAAGTGTGCGAAATTTCATACTCCTCCGTCCGCGCAATTTTTGTAAAAAGGGTTATAAAGTTTTTCCTTCACGTATTAATATATAGATTTTTATGCATGATTTAAAAAAAATATTTATTATTCTGCAATCCTTCTCCATATAAACTATAAGTGTGCAAAATTTCATACTCCTCCGTCCGTGCACTTTTCGTAAAAAGAAAGTTTTTGCTTCACGTATATTAATAAATAGATATAACGCAAGGGTAAGAAGTAATTTATCTACAATACACCCTGCTTCCTAGCTGTCATCTAGTTAAATTTCAACGATGTTTTTTTGACGACGAAATGCAAGGATTTCTTTATAAAGCGAGTTCGCTGATTGCCTTGGATGGCATTTTCAGCTTCACCGGGCTTTTTTGGGGGCGGCGAGAAACTTACAGGGTTCCTTAAGCCGTGTGAAACGAATCACTTTCGGAGGTTTTCTAGAGGGAACGGCATCACGCACTAGTGCGTGTCCCCGTGTCCTACTAGATTCTCTGAGGGGTTCGGAACGGATCGGGAAATGCAAGGAGTTGCACACGAGTTCTTCTGGTATAGTAACGTGATGAGACTCCATTTTTCCTCAATCTACCGTTTGTTGTTAGTTTACTTTTGTTATTTATTACGTTGAATTGGTCTAAATGCGTGTACCGAGACACCATTAACGAAGATAAGATGAAATACAAGTGTTGAATACTGTTTCCTGTGTCGAACACTGACGCCATTTTGAATAAAAATCTTTTCTCTAATTGTAGTTTGTTGGCAACAATATTTGTAAATAATCATAAATATAGCTTGCCTAATTTTTAACTGATCTTTCAAAAACACATATGTTGAAAAAAATTTTACTTTGAAAGCCAAAGGCAATTGAAATGTCTTTCAATATTTCTTTGGCTTACAGAGTAAGGGTAGATAGTGTTGATTAATTTCGGCGAGTTGGATTGAGCCACGATAGCATAGTTGGTAGTGCACCTGACCCGGCATATCATGGGGTGCGAGTTCGAATACCGCTCGTGGAATTTTTTCAACACTTTGTCTTCTTTCAAATAATTGTAGTTTGTTCGCAACAATGTTTGCGTAAAATTATTTGTAAAAGAAAGAGGAAAAGGAGCTGGATGGCGCAGTCTGCGAGTGTTGAGGTTAAGCAACTTTCGCAAAGGCCGGTCATCGGATGGGTGACCAAAAATTTATCATCTCGAGCTCCTCCGTGCTTCGGAAGGCACGCAAAGCCGTTGGTCCCGGCTGCATTAGCAGTCATTAATAACCACCAATCCGCACTGGGCCCGCGTGGTGGTTTATGGCCCGTTCTCCCTATCCATCCATAGGGAAGGCTCGTGCCCTAGCAGTGGAAACATAAAATAAACTCATGATGATGATGATGATTTGTAAATAATCACTGATGCCACTACTCTACTATACACGAAATAAGCGCATTAAAATATTTCATTCCTTACAATTACTGTACGTCGGACTATTAAGCTCAATTTGGTTTTTGTGTACAGTTTTTATCACTGCTGGCGGCGGGCGGTTCGCTCATCCCCTCTTTATGCGCGCTTTATACATTTATTTATTTATCACTTTATTCCGTCTGCTATGTTGTCGTAAAAATTCAATCTGAAAATTGCGTAGAGGCCTATTCGTCGTAAACCCTACCGAATAGTGTACTGCATAGCCAGTAGCTTAACTTGGAGGTTTGATGATAATGTATTAGCGGCGAGTTTGGTTTCTGAAATAGATGTTATTAAGATGTCATTGTTGACACTAAAACATAAAGTTAAAGAAAAAAATTTACTTAATAATTAAGCTAAGCTAATTACCATTTGTTAAGACTTTTAATAACTTAATAGGTTATTATTACATATATATTTTTTTACCATATACTACGTGTAACAAAAAGGTGTGGTCAAAATGAAAGATCCAATGTGTATCCCATCTAGAACTTGTATGTGTTGTTATTAAGACATCATTATAACACATCATTATTTGATGTGAAAATTCCACAACAAATTAAATAATAATAATAAATCTTTATTTCAGGCAACAAACAATGTAAAATATGGTAAGAATACAGAGCGGCCCATATAATAAATACCTTACAGATTAACATAAATACAAAATAAAAACAATTTTTGTTCGTATATAAAATAACTTAATAACTATGTTAGTACTATTTGATTGGCACATGCTGAGCCAACTTGGTAGCAACAGGCAACTTTCCATGGAAGCGCCTGTAGACTACACCCATCGGCCAGAAGTCCTCCTTCATGATGATGTCAAGCTTTGATATCGGGACTCGCACTACAAACGCTTTGAAGCTCGTATTATGGCGCGCCTCCAGCGGTCCAATCCTCAAATTAAAGTTAGACTTCATTCGAATGTACTCAGCTACCTCCTGCGATGTGGTGGTGTGATGCAGGCGGGACAGGTACATGGCCGTGGTTGGTGTTGCAGCACGCAGCAGGAAGTTGGGTCCTGTCGGTGCGGTACCGCAACGGTTCTGGCTTGCTCGCTGACGACATCGCTTCTTTTTGAACCACGATGAAGCCATCCTCGTCCGATCCGGGTGAGCAATGTTTTGTGAAATTAAAGTTAATAATCATGTGTTAGTTACTTGGCATACAAGATCTAGATCGGATACGCTGTGGATCTTTTCATTTTGACCACACCTTTCTGTTACACGTTGTATATTCTATGTTACTCATCAGTAAATTGTTCGGCGTTGTGAAATTACTATTACTTACATGAATTATATGTTAATTCTTAGTAACTACTCGTGTATATGTGTATTTTTTCTTTTATGTGTTACTGTTTGTCCCTACTATCAACCTAACTAGCACTCATCACTTACCAGCTCATTTTATTTACTCACTACTAATACACGAGCATTCCCTATGGATGGAAATGCGTCCAGTGCAGATAGGTGGTTTTTTCTTTCTTTTTTGATGACTTCGTGCGATTAGCACATTTAGCCAGTGTCAAAGTAATTTTTACTGATGATGATTAATGATAATAGAAATGAGAAGTGAGAAATGATATACCCCCCAACCCCTCGAGTATCTCAGTAAAGATGTGGGGCTTTACTAAGTCCTCGGGCAGACTTCTTGAGAGAATTTGAAAAGTGACGTTGCACTGTTTTGTTTCATTTGCCAACACTCATGCACACTCACGAACACTTAACGGTTAATAATCCACCATTATTTCACATTACTATTTGATATAACACAAATTTTCGAAAATAAAACAAAACCGCAGACATGACTCTTCTCCCGCCAAGAAAGAGATAGGTGGTTGTTAACGACCGGGACCAACGGCTTTACGTGCGTTCCGAAGCACGGAGGAGCTAGAGATGTTTTTTTAGTTTTTAAAAGCTGCTTGAACCTAAGCAATTGCCTTCGAGCTCCACGCTCGACTCCAGCTCCAGCTAGTATACTACCGCATCATAACTATGACCACAGAACAGGAATTTCACGCAATCAAAACGTGGAAGTCGCGAATGAAAAATTTATTAAAGCGTAAATACGTTTTGCTGTAGCCGCCCGGTGCTATTTACTTGTTTATGTAACTGGTAAATAGTTATTTACCTCACAAATATTATAAAGAAATATGTTTGTTTTAATTTAATTTAATTTAACTTTTATTTCTGGCGTAGCCTATAAAATTGTGATAGTAACAAATAAAACTTATTATCTATGTTAGTATTACATTGTTTTTTTCTTAATTTACGATGGCGTGGGCAGTATCCCAGTGCCTCCAAATAGGGCAGTCCGGTTAATGCCAGGATCAGGATGCCATTGGGGCTGCACCTTACTCTGTGCATCAGAGAGGCAATTCTTTTGCGTAAAATGACATGAAATCCACCAGTACGGGCTTCTGCAAACATCCCTGATGCACTACAGAACCGAGGAAGGCCCATTAGCATCCTGGAAGCATTGTTATACTGGACGCGCAGAGAGCGATGGCGCGCTGCGTGTAGTTGACCCACAGACTGCACGTGTAAAAGGATTGGCAATATTATATACTTATCATCGTAAAAATTGGTCATATAAAACAATATTGTCTTCTTCAAATAATAACACTATGTAATAGAAAATGGTCCACTGTCCATGTGTGACAGTGGACCATTTTGTGCGTGTGTATGTTATTGAATTCCTTCTAAACGGCTGGACCGATTTGGATGAAATTTTCTGTGTGTGTTTAAGTGGATTCAAAAATGGTTTAGATTTACATTTGGACACGGCAGGTGGCGCTGCTATAGGGGTCCATCATGGGATATGGGTGTTCTTAAACAGACGAATGAATTGTTTGTTTTGTTGTCATGGAAACTGTCAAAGTTTCATTTGTTTTGTTGTCTTGGAAACTGTCAAAGCGGTACGAAGTCCGCATCGGTCAGTTAGTTACAAATAAGATTCTAATTATAAAACACAATGACAGTGTCACCGTGTGTAAATAGATTTCATAGTTTATTATGAAGAAGTACTTATCTATAAAAATACGATGACCCTCCCCTAATGGTGACACGTCATCTTAAATGCCGTTATCATCAACATCAGTATTATCATCGTTCTTTTTGATGAATCACTATGCTCCGTCCTTGGAGTGAATTCATCTTTCTTTAAGCTGAAATCACGCCTTCTATGATTGCCAGTTTTCTCAGTGTAAAAAAATACAACAATAACTACTCGCCTAAATGTTTCCTCTTCATGAGTACCACCTGCTCAAAGCAAAACAACGACTTAAACATGGTGTATAAAAAAGGTATTATTTTAACGAATTCCTATTGACAAAGTAGTACATTCACACGACCCACCCGTAAATACACTCTGTCGTTTTTTAATATATTGCAGATGGGATGGGTTACCGCTCCGTCCGGGAGATTTATACAAAAGTTGTAAGTCCCATGACAAATAGTCTCGGCCGGTTGGGGCGCGAACGTTTCCTGGTACAGTCGGCTACAAGAAGCGTGCTACATTTTAAAACATACTAAAAAGTTAAAATAATGATTATTTACATATAATTTTACGCAAATATTGTTGCGAACAAATTACAATTTGAAAAAAAAAGACAGTGTTCCACGAGCGGGATTCGAACCCGCACCCCATGACATGCCGGGTCAGGTGCACTACCAACTATGCTATCGTAGCTCAATCCAACTCGAGGAAATTAATCAATACTTTCTATCTTTTTTTCATTTTCATTTTTTTTAACTCTTTCTCTGTAAGCCAAATGAGCCCTATTCAATGTCGACAACTACGTCGTGAACATCCGATCTTAATATTTTTACAAATATTGAAAGATCACTTAAGAATTAGGCAAGCTATATTTATGATTATTTACATATAATTTTACGCAAATATTGTTGCGAACAATTAAAATTAAAAAAAAAAAGTAAAAAAGACAGGCTTGAAATAATTCCACGAGCGGGATTCGAACCCGCACCCCATGACATGGCGGGTCAGGTGCACTACCAACTATGCTGTCGTGTCGTGGCTGAATCTAACACGCAGAAATTAATTTTTTTTCAAAGTTAAAATAAATTAAAAACGGAGAAGCATTGGTAGCCGAATGGATAGATGCTTAGGGTACTAACCATGACCTCTTATAGCAGTATTATTGCAGTTGTCAAAACGAGACGCGTGTAGCGGCGAATATACTCGCGTCTCTTTTCCACAACTGCAATAATACTGCTATAAGAGCTCATAGTCAGGGGGTAGGTCATATGCGAGAAATCGCGGTTCTTTCTCCATGGATAGGTCCGGTAGACTACTGACGTGAACCTATACACAAGCATTTTAGATTGAAGGATACTTGTAATCAAGAATGATAAGTAACTTTAACTTCGGCGCGTGCTTGGATGAGTGACCAAATTGAGTATATCCTCCAAAGCACAGATAAGTTCATGATATTTCAAGTCATCATCACTAGCTCATTTTGATATCCCCAGCATCATCACGTCACGTCCATAGTTAATTAATTAATTATCTTAATTAGTGGCTTCGCGTTTAGCATTTAGCCAATTTTAAGTATTTTTTATTATTAGTGGTAAGGGTACAATTGTACGGTAGATAGAAATAAAATGGAGTCCCACAACACGTGTTATTACGGGAAGAACTCGGGTGAAACTCCTACACACGTCTATAGTCTGTTCAATATAACTTGATACTCCGTGACAGATGTCAAATTAACATACCTAGGGTTGAGACAATACCGAGGTAATTGCATCAAATGATAATTGAAGTTATCAATTGAATATCATTAATAAAGTACTGTTTCTATCTTATGTTCAAATTGATTTTCTTTTCAAATTTGTAGAAGTTCTGTAAAAACGTCTTATAGGTACTCAAGAAAAATAAATAAAGACTCACAAATTAAAGAATACAGCTAGGATGAAAAAAAAAGTTAAATTTAATTGATTGGTTATTGAATATCAATTGAACTTCACTTGGTGTACTATCCCAACACTAGTATTTATTTGTAATGAAATTACCTTGTAAAGGAGTACGTTTATTTTATTATAATGTTTTAAAATGGCGATAAATGTGTGTTAGGCGGGAGTTTATTGGGATAAATCTAATCTAACATATAAAATAGAATCACAAAAGTAATCACACTAATATTATAAATGCGAAAGTTTGTGTGTATATTTGTTGCTTCTTCACGCTGCAACGGATGGATGGATTTGAGTGAAATTTGGCATACAGATAGTTTATATTCTGGATTAACACATAGAATACTTTTTATCCCGATATTCCCACGGGAACGGGAACCACGCGAGTGAAACTGCGGGCGGCCGCTAGTTGTAGTATATTAAGCGATGGATTATAAATAATAATGTTATATTAATAAAGTCAAATAATTTCATACGCTTTTACAAAGTCACACAGGTTTCAGCTTTTACAAGTATCAAGCTATAATGAACAAACTATAATGAGGATTAAACCACGATATATCGTAAAGCCGTTCGGCTATCGACGCTTTCATCATCCATTATCATCAGCCTATACTAATCCACTGCTGGACATAAGCACGATCCGCGGCTACTCTCATCCACCTCTTGCCAGCCGCTTTCTGAAGATCGTCCCTCCGTCCAGTCCATAGACCAGGGTTTCTTAATCTTTTTGCAGTCACGGACCACTTTCACAATTTAAAGAATTCCGCGGACCCCTGTCAAAGATTATTTTAGGAAGAGAAAACAAGCCTTATTTTTATAACTACACTATATACTTACTACTAAGTTAATGAGAAGGATGCCGCTTGTGACAACGATGATGCATGATCGTCACTGCGAGTTCATGGTTTAGCCGAGAAATGCTGAGTTTACTGCACAATTTAATGTGTTAAGAGTTTACTG
Organism: Eudonia mercurella; assembly: GCA_963082485.1. Classification (NCBI taxonomy): domain Eukaryota; kingdom Metazoa; phylum Arthropoda; class Insecta; order Lepidoptera; family Crambidae; genus Eudonia; species Eudonia mercurella. The sequence goes on from OY720040.1 coordinate 2,173,836, forward strand.
AGCTGCTGTGGACCCCTGAGACACATGTTACCCCACTGTCATAGACGCTTAATAATCACAGAATTAATGAAACGCTTAATTACGGTACCTAGTTCCCATTTGTTCTATATAACTGACGTCAATGAGACAAAAAAAGGCAATTTTCTCTTATTTTTTTCCATAGAACTACATACTTGCCTTTCCATCCAGGTTTACTCATTAATATAAATTGGGAATCAATTTTTCCAAAACAGTTCTATACAATGTTTGTCACGAATTTTTGTCAATTTGTGAACGTCATGTTATTAGAAATGATTAACCCTTACCCGGGCTGAGGCTTAAATTAAGTTTTAAAAAAACTAAAAAAAAGCTCAAATCAATTTTTTTGTTGTTGTTATATCCCCATACAGAGGCATTGTTACGAACCCACGTAACGTACATAACAATGGTTATGTGTATGTCAAATACAATCTAGTCATAAAGACAGTTATGTGCATAAATACGTTGAAGTAGGTAATTGATTCAAGTGGCCAGTTTGACAATCATCAAGGAGTCTTGTTATCTTGTTCTATAGAACAATTTGAGAAAAATAGATACTAAATGTTCTATGGAACAATTGAGAATGTTTTTTCTTTTTTTGTCCCGGTGACGTCAGTTCTATAGAACAAATGGGAACTACTCCTTAATTATATTTTTATTAACACAATACGTTGTTTAACCCCTTGAGCGTCGATCGACCATCAGGTGGCCGATAACAATTAACATTCTATTGTGTCTGGTATTCGCGCGCTCGAGCTCTTTGAGACACTGTCATTGAATCCATAGGAAAATAAACAAGGTGCACAAAAAGTCTGGCTTTCAATACAGAAGAGGGGACAAATAAGAAAATCTACCGTTTTTGCAATCAGGCCGGTATCGGGAGTCGGGTTGCTAAGGGTTTCGGGTGACGCCGCCGAACCCCAATAAACACTGGCAAAGGGTTACGACTGCCATTTGTACGGAACACGAGAGTGACGCGTTTTGTTCCACGAGTAGTGTAGGGTTGTATTTTTATTTTGTTACGGCGATTCTTCACGCGATATCTCTGAAGGCATTTGGTTTGCATTTTTGTTTATTTTGTATAGAGTAGGCAATTTAGTTAGATAGATATACAAATACTTTTATCGCAACACTATAAAACGTAAACATGAACAAAAAAAAGATAGTTAACAAAGATACTATTTGGTGGCCTTATCGCTTTTAAGCGATTTCTTCCAGACAACCAATTTAAGTAGGACGTATGGAAATTATAGGGAAATACAAAACTTTAAAGTTAGAATTGCAATAAAAAAAAACCTTTTTGGTTTTTTCCACCACTTGGGTCTAAAAGACCTAATGTTTAAGTTAGCACAATAGAATACACTGTATTCTAGACGTTTTCAATAGTAGAATTGAAACGATGAAGACAATATAAAAAATATTAGCGGTAGTTACTAACGTACAAGTAGGTAAAAGTACATAACTAGAAAATTTTTATGTGAACAAACTCTCGGTAGCTTAGATCAGAGTATTGGACCGGTTATCCAAAGGTCTTGGGTTTGATTCCCACTCGATATTCCTGAGACTGGTTGATGTATTCTAGTAAAATTTTATAATAAAAAACATATACACATCGTGTAACTAACTCTCTTCTCTTGAAGAGTGTTGATTCGTCCGCTCACTCGACACAAGAAGTGATACAGTTTTATAGCGTGCCTCCAACATCACGGAATGGCCGAGATAAAAATAATCATCGGTCGAAGGGACCGACGACGGCGCATTCTGTTTTACGACGGACCCTCATCGATGCTGGCGCGGGTACAAAATGTACCGATCACTTACTTATCGGAAAACCTTGCGGTCGAAGGGTTAAGTTGAGAAACCAAGTGCTAATAAGTCCATTGCTAAATTTATTTATTTTTTCTTTTATTTATTTGAGGATTGCCTACACAATATACACCAATACACAAAAATTATGCGTGTAAATATTTGGCGACAGTTAAGTGCTCTTTTAATTACCTATAGGTTGCCACCGCATGCATTTAGAAAACAGTGAATTCAAAAATGTCTGAATTTAAGTTGTTAAGAGTTTTATTTTTTATTTTTATTTTATTTTAATCGGTACATAAACAGCCAAGGCCAATATAAATGTACACAACTAGCTTAGTTTGATAACAAAAACAAATAGTATAAAAGTAATGATACATGACGCCTAAAGTTACAATAATCACATTATTCATAAAACGAGAGGACTAACATGAAATCAGAAATCTGTGAACCACAAAACAGTCGATAAAAATACTTTTTAATTTTTAATTTTTTAATTTTTTAATTTAATTTAATTTATTTAACAAAAACCTTTATAGCCCGTTCTCCCTATCCATCCGTAGGCAAGGCTTGTGCCCCAGCAGTGGGGACATACAAAGAGCTGATGATTTTGACCGCCTGTGTGGTCTAGTAGTTAAGACCACCGGTTTAGACCCAGAGGTCCCGGGTTCGATTCCCAGCGGGGGCATCTACAAAACGGGCTCTCAACACACTCGATTGCCCTTTCAGATTAAACTACAAAACATTATTCGAATCTCCATCGTCCATTCGTACGTGTAGTAGTAAAAATAATTATAAAGTCTTTTTTTAAAGTGAGCGTGTTGAAATGAGAAAAAAATAATTGAAATAAATCTAAAATGATCAAATGGGAATATGATGAAGTGGGAGTAGGTATATCTTTTACATCTAACCTAGTGAGGTTGTGTTTCTTTCTACTGTAGTGACAGTAAAAATATCTTAACCCTTGACTACATCGGCGCAATCCGGCTAACACAACCACTAGCAGGGTACAAATGTCCCTCTACTTCTAAATAGAGTGACCATAGTATAGGGCATGAATAGTATAGAGATAATGAGTAGAGTAGAGTAGTGAGTAGTGAGTAGAGTAGTGTACAGATAGTGATAGAGTGCCCATAGTATAGAGCATAGTATAGAGCCCCCAAATAAAAATGATTGCTAATAATATTAGGTTTATTTTGGGAACATATTTAATTAAACACTGAAGAGCTAAGTTACAAACGTTTATTAATATACATGAAACATATAAAACATTAACATACATATAAAACATAATATATAATAAAAACATAAAATAGTCTTTGTAGGAGTTTTAGAAATGTGAAAATATTAGTTTTACCTATAAATCTAATCAATGGTTACTTTGGATTTTTCTTTCATGAGAACTACCAGTACAAATAAGACTTTTCTTTAATATCTAAATCAGTCATATAATCAACATTCGTCATCGTATTATTTTAGAGTTAAAACAATAAGCATAAGAAAAAGGTCACATTGAAAGTGAAAAAGAGTTTACTGCTAAACGATCAAAGTCTCACATATAACATGAAATATATTTTTTTATCCACCGAATGCGCTTTGCATATGGATTTTTTGTATAAAGAGCACCTCTCGTAGTATTTTTGATCTATTTCCCAAAGGCAAAAAATAAAATAAATTAAAAATACTTGCATAACTCCACTCCTGGGGTACAAATTACCCCTGACAGTCAAAAAATCCAGTAGTCATCGGCGCGCATCTAACCCCTTCGAGCAACCAGCAGTACCAGTACTAAGATTAATGATCGAATTAAGATTACACGAAAGTATGCGCCTTTATAAAAATATTGGCTTAGATGTGGGCGTTGGGGTACATTGTACCCTGCAAGTGTAGTTTAAGGGTTAAGGATAAAATAAATATGATCGTTCGTTCGCAGACCATATCGCATGGGATAATAGACCTAATCAGCTAAGCCGTAAGCTTGTTATTTGCGTGGGGTGACCTCGCGGTGAGTTAGCGGCACACTGGGGTAAAGGCCTCGGATGGGGTTCTCATAGTTTTTGTAATAGATGTCGGCTGCAAGCTCGTCGATATCCACTTCAGGATCCTCCTTCGACACTTTCGTGGCCTCGTCAACTTCTGCGCGAACCTTTGTGTCGATTTCCTGCAAGTTGTCAATATTTTTTGAGAGTGTTTGCAGATTGCCTCAGACGGCATTTTCAGCTTCACTGGGCTTTTTTGGAGGGGGCAAGAAACTTAAAGGATTCCTCAAGCCGTGTGAAACGAATCACCTTTGTAGGTTTTCTAGAGGGAACGGCATCGCGCACTAGTGCGTGTCCCCGTGCCCTACTAGATTCTCCGAGGGGTTACTGGAAACTGAACAGGTGCTTGTCTAATGTTGTTATAATGACACAGTTCACGAGCATTACCATGTAAACAATGCAATATAATGCTTAATACAATGGAATAAGAGTCAAAAGTGTTAAAAAAGTTAAAAAAATGTTCAGCAATTTTTGTTGCTGCCCGTACGTCAGACGGTGTAGGTCCGAATCCTGCTTGTGGTATTTTATTCAGGTTTTAGATCATATAAGTGCGATTTAACAATACTGCAACTCCAGACTGAACTGGCCGTATGCTAAGACACACTGCAGAAATAAACGGGGCGATGGTCTTGTCCTTGCAGGATGTGATGGGCTGATTGTTTTAAGCTAATCGGGCGTGGCGAGCTCGCGGCTCACGATATTGTCCTCGAAGGAGGTGATGGTGTCATTAATCACCTATTAACCTATAAAGGTGATGAGTAACAACGCGCCTGTGAACGGGGTCTTCCTACTCTTATTCTGCGAGTACGTCGTTGTCTGGCTTAGGCTAAAGGTAAAGGTTATCGGCGTCATCGCCTTGAGCTGAGCTGGAACACGCGGGCGATTATCTTGTACTCGAAAGATGTGATGGGGTCATCACTTTCAGCTGGTCGAGGTCATTACTTTCAGCTGGTCGGGGTCATTATCTTGAGCTGGTCGGGCGTGGCAAACTCGTGGGTGATAGTCTTGTCCTTAAAGCATGTAATGGAGTCATTACCTAGAGCTGGTGAGGCGAGTGTGGCGAGTGTGGCGAGCTCGCGGGCGATGATCTTGTACTTGAAGGAAGTGATGGGGTTATTCATCAACTACAACGATGATGAGTTATCTGTTATAGCGGACGTGTGAACAGGATTTTTGTATCCTTGTTCTACGAGTATGTCTGGCGTGGGCTATAGGTAGTGTACCTACCAAAAAGTTCCCGGTATGCACTTCCATGCCCGATGGTCCGGGAGCGTTATAAGCAATAAGCTACAGTTCGGGTTATTACCTTGATCTGTTCGGGCGTGGCAAGCTCGTGGGCGATGATCTTGTCCTAGAACAAAGTGATGAAGTCATTACCTTGAGCTGGTCGGCCGTGACTAGCTCTTGGGCGATGATCTTTTCCTTGAACGTCGTGATGGGGTCTCGTGTCTGCCGAACCTCCTGCACCTCTTCACGCGTGCGGTACGACGTGCCCGGGTCGGACATTGAGTGGCCGTGGAAGCGGTACGTCTGCATCTCCATTAGCACTGGGCCTGAGGTACGTCATTAATATAATTTACTTGCGATCTTATTATGTAAGTGAAGTCACTAACCGCCTCTGTGGTCTGATGGTTAAGACCACTGTTTAGACCCAGATGTCCCCGGTTCGATTCATGTGTACTGTTAAGTACAATGTTTGTGTACTCTGTTTGGTTGGTGGTGCGGCTTGTTTGTCCGCCTTGCTAGCTAGCACCACCTTATCTAAATATGTCGCCGTAACATCAATGTTTGTAGCATTGTTGTGTTCCGGCAGCTAGAGATAAGATGAGTCAGTGTCTCATAGTTCCAAGGATTCTGGGTTAAGTGCGCTTCTCCCTTTGGCCTTGTCATCACTTTACATCAGGTGTGATGAAGGCCAAGTACCTACTTACCCGCAAGGTATATAAGAAAAAATAAGTTCGAAGATCAATAGACAGTCTTTAAGGAATCTAAGGAGAGCGACACTCATGGGCTGAGAGGCTAATTCAATTGCGCAAGAGATGTTATAGTGCATGAAACATAAAATGATAGTGTGCGCGCAAACACAGGTGGACTCTTGCCCCTGCGTCTCTGTTTTCAATGGAACGGAGGACCGCTACGATCAGAAAGAGGCAGGGGTGTAGGCATCAACAACCTCTCTAATGCTGACTTAAGCTTTAAGTGTACTGTTAGGTCTTGTGGCTGGCAGGGGTTGCCAATCGATTTCAGCAAGAGGCAACCGCAGTTGGAATGGCGTGGCGCAGAGGGAATGGCGAGGAAGATGAGAAGATGGATAATGCTGTCACAGGAGAAGGGGGGATGCAGCAGTACTAGCTATAACTAGAATAGTCTGGGGTCGGATACCCATAGTATATAACAGTATCTGAATAAACAGACATCTGACAGAATCACCCTCTGACAAGAACGTACGGTATGTACATATCTACATTATTAATACCTACGTGAAGAGAAAATTTCGGGTCCCTTTTTAAGTACATTGAACACACGGCTGTAAGATTTGGTATAGTTTTAAAGTTAAATTTATATGCAGAAGAAGTTCCGAAAGACAAAAATGTCACCGGGCACGTCGTGTCCATCCTTGCTCTACTCCCCCTCCCTCTCTAACCACCTCCACAACATGCCTCTCTTATCTTCCTCCCTGCCTCTCTAATCCACTAACGCTTCAGTAGTAGATAGCGAACCGTGTGGCCTCCCTGGTGGCGATGACGTTCATGCAGTATACTCACGCTCCGGGCTCGTAGTCCCAGCTTCCCCTCTACCCCCCCTTTCTCTCTAACCACCTACACAACCTGCCGCTCTTGCCTCCATCCCCTATAGTAACCACCCCCTCTAGTCGTCCCTTTATGCCCATGTAACCCTCCAGACCCTCTGACCCCAACCCCCTGCAGTGGTACCCACCTTTGCCGCTGGTGCAGTGCTCGATGACGAACCGCGTGGCCTCCCGTGTGGCGATGACGTCCATGCCGTCCACCCGCAAGCCGGGCACGTAGTCCCCGCGCGTGTAGTAGTCTGTGCTGGCGGCCGAGCGATCGATGCTAGTGCCCATTCCTGAACCAAATTACCACGCATTAAAGTAAAGTAACAGAAAAATAATAAAAAAACCAGTATTATTTTTAAAAACAAGTGCTGAAAGAAAATGTTTAAAGAGAAAAAATATCCGAAACACTTTGCTCGACCTGCAAATTGAACCCGGACCTTCTGGTATCGCACCAAGCACTTTGTCACTCGGCCATCGAGGCGTTAGTATATTCTAAATATTCTCAAATTTCAATTTCTACTCATTCCTGCAGATTTTCGTAGTAATTATCCATGGGGAAGGCTCATGGCTCAGCATTGGGAACATTAAAATGGGCTGGTGTTAATAATAGATATACATAGTTAATACTACATAATAATAATTTATAGATCAAATAACAGCACAGCAATAGTATCATCATCATCATCATCATCATCATCTCAGCCAAAAGACGTCCACTGCTGGAGAAAGGCCAACCGTGGACGTCTATTTATAATAAACTACTTACATAAAAAAGAATTTTTAAAATCGGTTCACAAATCGGAAAAATCGCTGGAGATACATAAAAAAAATATACGCGTCGATAAAGAAGGAGGTTCTATGGAACCTCCTTCTTTTTTGAAGTTGGTTAAAAAACTGAGTTTCAAGGCGAAGGGTAAGGCACACTAGCGCCGCTAATGGATTTAATTTGATAACTGCTAAACTGGATCTTTTTTCAAACATTGCGGATCTTCCGACACTAGGCAAACATCTATTATTTAATAATTGTGCACTACTTTTAGGTTTGTTTTTGTATTCATTCGCTAACACCAACAGTGGCCATAGTTTGTGAATAAATGCGTTAGCCCGTTTTGTGAACAAACCACGCAACAAAAAGTAGTGCACAATTATTAAATAAATACTATGGATGCTTTCCTGTTGTCGGCGGTACGCAATGTTTAAAAAAGATCCGGTCTGTTAGTAATTGTCAAATTATCAATTGGTGGCGCTAGTGTGCCTTACCCTTCTTTTTTTTTTTTTTTTTTTTATACATAGCACGGCAAATGACTCCATTTCACCTGATGTTAAGTGAATATGGAATCCAGATGCGATGACAACTGGTGCAGCGTGAAAATAACGCAGCATCAGTTACCCTCACTCTGCCGGCCCACAAGGTGCCTCTTCACGCCTCGTTTGAAGGACCCCATATCATAGGAAGGAGGGAAAACGTGTGCAGGCAAACTATTCTTCTACCTTCGCCTAAAGTTAAAATATTACTGTAAGTATCATCTTTTATTACCTTAGGTGGACCCGTATTTTAGGAGGCAGAGCCTTCTCTTTTTGTTTTCATTTAATTTCACAACAAAAATGTGATTGGATGATTGTGATAAATAAACTTAAAATCACTGTATTCTCAATCTCAACTCTTCATTAATTTCAATACATCCTTTTGAAGTTTACTTGTCCTTGTACTTGTACGTTTGTTGGAGATGATCGCGGGAAGGCTGGACTGCCCATTCATCCGCCATTGTTCCGGTAGGCATGTCGCCGTCCCGGTGCCGGAGAGACGGTATTGACAGCTGCTCAAACCTGGTGTTGTCTAAATGTGTTATTTGTTTTTCTATGACCTTTTATTAATTTATGTTTAATTTGTTTTATTATTATTATTTATTTTTTAATTTCTATTTTGATTTTTAATTTTGATTTCATTTTAACTTTTAATTTTTAATTTTTACATGAAATTTATTCTGATTTTTGATTTGATTTTATTTTATTTTGTTAATGTGACATCTTATTGCAATTTGTATGGGTGTAAGTTACCTGAATAAATAAATGAATTATTATTATTATTATCTCCTTTTCTCCTATCCTCATTTTCTTTCTTAAAACTAGATTTTTACAATATTTTAATATAAAAACAATAAAACATTATAAAAACCTAATCCTAGAGTACCACCAGCAGCGGGGCAGGGCCCAAGCTACCGGTGGTCAGGGCTGCAGAGTGAGGAACCTTCTTCTTTCTTATCACTACAAATTTGATTTTATCAAATGTAAAAATAGGTCGTGGGTAGCCGCTGAATGTCAGCAGTACAAAACCGGTCGTTGTGGAGACCCTTGGAGCAGGCTTTTGTCCAGCGGACCTTTGGACGTCTTCTAGCTGAGATGATGATGATGAAATGAAAAAAGGTTGCAAGTCTCACCATATCCATTATTCTCGCAAACGAACACACAGGGCAGGTTCCATAACTTCGCCATATTGTAGGCTTCAAACAACTGGCCCTGGTTGGCCGCGCCATCTCCATACAGAGCGAAGCAGGTCCCCCCATCACCCTTGTATTTGTTAGCGAATGCCACTCCGGCACCAAGCGGTACCTGGTGATAGAAATTTAAGTTTCCATATTCTGCTTATTTTTGCTTTAAAAAAGTGTTAAAAAAATTTCGAACCCGCACCCCATGACGTACTGGATCAGGTGCACTAACTTTATGCTATTGTGGTTGTGTCTAGCCGCCGAAATTTATCAACACTATCTACTTTTACTTTGTAAGCCAGATGAGTCTCATTGAATGTCGACTACTGCGGCATCAATATCAGATCTTAATATTTTAACAAATATGAAAGATCAGTTAAGCTGCATTTATAACAACTAGTGGTCGCCCAGTGGTCGAAATTCGACCGTAATTTTATTAAGGCTGCACGGATTGTATCCTAAGCATTGAAAAATTTAAAAAGATAGAATGTGAGTTTGGATTGGCATTGACAGATGTCGGCTACATTAAAGACAAACAATACGTGTGTGTCAAATACATGGTACTGTGTGTAATGTTGTTTTTGTTGATTTAATGTATTTTTTTGCATAATTAAAAAAAAAATTAACATTCGGAAAACCTTCTCTATATAAACTATAAGTGTGCGAAATTTCATACTCCTCCCGTCCACGCAATTTTCGTAAAAACGGGTACGAAGTTTATGCTTCACGTATTAATATATAGATAGATAATAATGCATTGCTTTATCTTGTTGACCCCTCCGGAAAGCCAATTGTCAACTTTAAATGTCACGGAGAATAATTGATTGAAGTTGGCTTTATCACTGCTTGGTTACCAAATCAGCTTGGCCATCTGTGGTCAATGTTCTAATGGGAAGATCGTAGCGTCTAACACTAGTTTTTATTTTTCTTATACCAATCTGAAATACGTAACCGCTCAGACGGCCCCATGGCCGTTCAAGCGGGTAACAAACCAATATACATCAAGAGGAAAAGATAAGCACCTGAGCGCCGACAATTCCGTTGCCTCCATAGAAGTTCTTGGCGTACATGTGCATAGAGCCCCCTTTGCCCCTTGAGCAGCCACTCTTGCGTCCAGTCAGCTCCGCCAGCATACCGATCGCACTCACGCCCATCAAATAAGTCCAGCCGTGGCATCGGTACGCAGTGATCACGGAGTCGACGTCGCGCATCGCCGCACGCATGCCCACTGCGACAGCTTCCTGTCCTAAAATATAAAATTATCATCATCATCAGCTCATTTTATATCCCCACTGCTGGGGCACGAGCCTTCCCTATGGATGGATAGAGAGAACGGGCCATAAACCACCACGCGAGCCAAGTGCGGATTGGTGGTTGGTAATGACTGCTAAAGCAGCCGAGACCAACGCCGCAGTGCCGCACGGAGGAGCTCGAGATGATAAATGTTTGGTCACCCATCCAATGACAGGCCTTTGCGAATATTGCTTAACCTTAGCAAGCGTAGACTGGAAGCGTAAACCACTGCGACACTGAGCTACTCATATAAAATTATAATTATTAATTATTAATCATCGCAATAGGTGGACATGAGAAATGGTACAAGTAACCTAGTGTCTGATAGTTAATGGGAAAGGGAAAGGGGTCCGTCTCAAGAGATAGAGAATCACAATAATACAGTTTTTGCTGGGAAAAGTTGGACAAGACTGATCATAGAGAGGTCACAATAAAGAGGGCTGGAGGTAGGGTTGCCAACTTTTATTAGAAGAAATAGAGTATATCTGATTTCAAAGGAGGTAAATAAAAAGTACGGACTTACAAAAAAGAGTATCATTTATTTTATATTTTTAGAAGGTATTTTTTGTACATTTTGCAGCACAACATTTTTTCATGGTTTTTAAAAGAATTGCGTGAGTTCAAACATTCTAACTCTAAATGTATATAGATCAAGAGCTCTTTTGGATTTTTTTAGTTCTGATAATGGGTTTGCATAATAATACATGACTGGCACTAGTATAGTAAACATTGTGTAAAAAAGAGTATTTTAGCATACTCTATTAGTGTTATAGATTATAGAGTACGCCTACATGATATAGAGTACAATACTCTATTTTAGAGTACGGTTGGCAACCCTAGTTGGAGGCCTTTGCCAAGAGGCACTCAAAAAGAGAATCATAATTTTGTACAGTATGGACCTCGGATAAATATTTAACAACTTTAAATACTTACCTGAATACAAATGGCAGAAACCACGTATAACTTTCTCTTTGTAAAGATTCCCCGACGCTGTCTCAAGTCTGCGAAGTATAACGAGTTGTTGATAATATTTGAGAGCTTCTGCAGATGTAACCTTCACCGATGTGTCAGGACCTTTATCCAATTTGTGCAGTTTGCATGGCTGAAAACAAACAATTAAACATCAGAAACTTATAATTAAACTTACCAAAAATTTATCATCTCGAGCTCCTCCGTGCTTCGGAAGGCACGTTAAGCCGTTGGTCCCGGCTGCATTAGCAGTCGTTAACAACCACCAATTCGCACTGGGCCCGCGTGGTGGTTCATGGCCCGTTCTCCCTACCCATCCATAGGGAAGGCTCGTGCCCCAGCAGTGGGGAGATAAATGAGCTGATGATGATGACGATGATGAAGATGATACTCATTTCCATATTGGCTTGCAGTGGAAGAGTATCTTGAGTATTAAATTTACAAACCTACTAAAAAAAATAACATATATCAGCATGCATGTCCTTGATTCTTCTGTTAAAATGTCCGCAGCAGTCTCAGCAGCCTTTTGTCTCACATTTTCCAAATCATCCATATAAATTATCACTAATTCTTTTATCAAAATGTAAATATATTATAACATTCAATACAATATTGCTATTAATATTGTTTTATTAACTTTCACTTTTAACTTGATACCTACATAATATTATTTGCAGGACAAATTACCTAGTTAAACATGAGACATACCATTTGAATGTAACGTCTGTGTGTATAAATATGTTTCATGCTAATACATTTTCAAAGATTTAATTCTCAAAATCAGGCAACGGAGACACAATTGTGGATGTTAGTGACGGTAGTTGTTGACATTGAATGGGCGCCTTTGGCTTTCAAAGTAAAAAGTGTTGAATCATTTCGGCGGGCTGGTTGGAACCACGATAGCTCAATTGGAAGAGCACCTGACCCGGTATGTCAGAAGGGTGCAGGTTCAAATCCTGCTCGTAGAAATTTTTTAACATTTGTGTAATTGTGGACGTTTTAAAATAGTGGAATTGCGGTTCTGGTGTACATACTACCAATTGTTACATTAAAAAACACTATGAATTTAAGTGTTATATATAATAATTTGAAAAAAGAGAAAGTGTTGAAAAAGTACCGCGAGCGGGATTCGAACCCGCACCCCATGACATGCCAGGTACTATAATGCAAATAGCATTCAGAAAGGAGTACCTAGTTAAATATGGTTTAATTTTATAAATAATTAATTAAATTAAGTACCTTGAATTCAAAAGTGGCTTCCTGCTTCGTACCATAATTTACTGTTGGCGAAACCACTGCAGGAGTGACTGCTTTCTGTTGATATCACAAAAACAATATAATAATACAATATAGACAATGTAATAATTATCCAAAAATGATCATTACCTTGAAGGAGCTCGATGGCGCAGTGTTTAGCGCGCCCGGTCTTCGATTGCTGACGCAAGTAACTTTCGCAAAGGCCGCTCATTGGATGAGTGAACAAAAATGTATCATCTCGAGCTTCTCCGTGCTTCGGAAGACACGTAAAGCCGTTGGTCCCGGCTGCATTAGCAGTCGTTAACAACCACCAATCCGCACTGGGCCCGCGTGGTGGTTTATGCCTCGTTCTCCCTATCCATCCATAGGGAAGACGTCGACTCAGTGTTCACTGCGTAGCAATGGCTATGTACTAATATACCACGACTGGACTTATTTGATGGGCGTGAGTTCAATCAGTATGCTCGCGGAGCTGACTGGAAGTAAGAGTGGCGTTGTTGCTTATGGCTCGTTCTTCCTATCCATCCATAGGGAAGGCACGCAGAGCCCCAGCAGTGGAAACATTATGAACTGGTAATTCATTAACTTATTAAACAAGAATTCAAATAATAAAAACACTTCAAAAATACGTACCGTGAAAGCGCTTGACGCTAAAAACTTAGCAGCGGAAGGGACAAATTTGCTCATTGTTGTTATTAAATCCTCTATGAAGCCCAGATTATTTAGTGATCCTTCAGCAAGGATCACTTTTTTGGAATGTGCAGAATATACCCTCCATAGCTTACATTTTTAAGCGACTGACATTGACATCAGACATCACAAATTCACAACGTGTAGTGAAAACTGCATTTATTATATTATTCTAAATATCTATTTAAATTGATTGATATAAGTATAGAACCAGCGGACTGTCAGTAACATCCGTTAGATTTTAAATTGAAATTAAATAGATATTTTGCTTGATTTAAATTTCTTTAAAAACAATTATCAAGACAAGAAGCTTTCGCGAGTGTTGGTGGAGTTGGTTACTACCATAAAGATACTTGTATAAACGGAAATATGAAGCTGTTGGTTACTAATTACGAGAGTTGACGTTTTAGGTTTTTTTTCGACTATTTAGTTATAGTTCTTAAGATGTTTTATTCTTGTTTGTGGTTTCAATTGGCCAGTGTTATACCATGGACTAATAATATACCACGTGTATCAGATAGGTGTTGTAATATTGAAAAGTGTTAAAGGAAAACTAGAGAGCGTTATGGACTATAACTTTATTATACACATATCATAAATAGGGCACAACACAATATATAATTTATCAAACTATCACAAACATGTTTTTATTACAAAGCTGTCAACGAGTCCAATCAAGTTCTTTACAATATTATTTAAACTCATGTCAAGAGCTAGTTGATTGTATGTAGCCAGCAGGCAGCTGGCCTCCTTTCAACACACCCCCTCAATCAACTGCCTTTGACATACTCCCATCCATAAACAGAGAAAATATTCAAACTATTATTTTACCTATATCCCAGTCTACCCTGTCTACCCCTTGACCTAAAACATTTTTAATTTACCTACCTCTAGAGCTAACTTTATAAAAAACCTCCAACTAACTCATCTCCTACTCGACCTGCCTTATTACAAACCTTCAACCTTCAACTGACCTAACTCCTACTCGACCTACTTCATTTCAGACCTTCATCAAATTAACCAAAACACAAACAAAAAACTCTACTAACTCAATCATCTTTATAAAAAATAAAAATACAGTAATTTATAAAAAATAAATGTGATAATAAACCTAAGGCAGATCTCCAAATATTTGTATAGTATTACTCAAATATTATGTTCGTTTGTTAGCTCTTTTTATATTATGCCGCCTATGCATATGAACGCCGGAGAGTCACCTAACAAAGCAAGCGTTGGAAGTGTTGGGGGCATTCCGTCTCACTCAAAAACTAGGACCAAGGACCAGTTCCACCTTTTTAAATTTTATAATAGACAACTAGGTCCACAGTCATTTAGGTTTTGGAACGATTACACTACTGAATATTCTCTAGGGATTTATTGGTCCCAATGTGAAGCTGGGGCAAAGGGTTAAGTTGATTAAACGCAAGTTAAGGTTATAATAAATGTTTAAATAATTTTTAACGCAAATTTTGTTGCGAACAAATTACAAAAACACAAATGTTGAAAAAATTTCCACGAGCAGGATTTGAACATGCACCCTTCTGACATTCCAGGTCAGGTGTTTTTGTAATTTGTTCGCAACAAAACTTGCGTTAAAAATTATTTAAACATTTATAAATAGCTTGCTTACTTCTTAACTGATCTTTAATATTTGTAAAAATATTATGATCGGATGTTAGTGACGGTAGTTGTTGACATTGAATGGGCGCCTCTGGCTTTCAAAGTAAAAAGTGTTGAATAATTTCGGCGAGCTGGTTAGAACCACGATAGCGCAATTGGAAGAGCACCTGACGCGGAATGTCAGAAGGGTGCAGGTTCAAATCCTTCTCGTGGAAATTTTTTCAACATTTGTGTTTAAGTTAAGGTTAGTTCATCGTATTTGTTTTATGAATTAGGTCCTAGTTTTTGAGTGGGACGCATTGCCCCCTAACCCGTTGGAATGGCACAATGCTGTGCTGGTAGCAGAAGTCCAGTCCGACCCCGCACAACCTGGAGGCGTTCTATCGAGAAGGAGATCGCAGCGATTGGTTGCAACTGGCGAGACCTCGAAACCACAACACAAAACCGCGACGCATAGAAGACCATACTGCGAGCCCTAAGTCCCTGATCCATCATCACAGGATTTTATCGTCATCATCATCACGATCACCATCAACTTTCACTTTAATTTCCTATTTCTCCTTCTCCTAATCCTCTAATCTCCCAGTAAAGGATCTTCGACAGCAAAGGAGTTACCCTTTCGGTTTTTTCCCAACTGTAAAGTAACTTTTTTTGCATTGATAATATTTTTAAATCCAATAAATTTTGGAGTATTAAATTAAAGAAGCTATCGTTGATTTCGAATAAAATAAAATAACTTTTAAATGAGGTTTAGCAAAAAATAAAACAAAAAAAAGACAAAATCCGCAGTTCTGGGTTCTTCCGAGATATAATTATTAGTATCAATGTTATCTTTCAGGTGACTGGTGGATGTTATACCACATGTTTTGAATTACTATGTTTTGATTATATGTAAGGCTCAAATGTTAGTAAATGCGCGGTCAAACAAATATAGTTAAAAGGCGTAATTAGTCTCCCATTAACAATTATTTTTAATAAATCCCTCCATTCTGGTGTATTCCCTGCATTATGGAAGGTTGCCCATGTCGTCCCTATTTATAAAAATGGGTGTAGATCTGAATGTGAGAACTATCGACCCATTAGTATTTTATCCTGTCTCGCTAAAGTATTTGAGTCGGTTATATACGGTTATATTTATAATCATGTGAAGCAATCAATTTCTGAAAAACAACATGGTTTTGTAAAGGGTCGCTCCACTATTACTAATCTTCTAGAATATAAGAACTATTTATGTAACGTTTTTGCAGCTGGTGGCCAAGTGGACTCTATATATACAGATTTTTCTAAGGCATTTGATAAGGTTAATCATTCAATTTTATCTTACAAATTATACAAATACGGTATTCAGGGTAATCTCTATAGATGGCTATGCTCTTATCTTGCACATAGAAGTCAATTAGTAGCTCTTAGGGGATACAAGTCTGCTGCTATCGACGTGACCTCAGGTGTTCCTCAAGGTTCCCATTTCTCCCCTTTGCTATTTGCAATTTTTATTAACGATCTAATTGACCGACTAAACTGTGAATGCCTACTTTATGCAGATGACCTTAAAATATTTACTAGTATTAAAAACATTGATGACTGTTGCACTCTTCAAAAAGACATTGACATAGTTAAAGATTGGTGCGTAAGCAATAATATGTACCTAAATAACAATAAATGTTTTGTCATATCTTTTACAAGAAAACGAATACCACACAATTATAACTACAAATTGAACAATTGCGCTTTGTCTCGATGCACTACTGCAAAGGACCTTGGCATTATTTTTGATGATAAACTTTCATTCCGTCAACATTATGAACATGTGTTAAAAAGATGTAATGGTCTTTTAGGTTTTATATTTAGATCCACAAAAGGTTTTAAGAAACCAAAAAGTGTATTATGTCTTTATTACAGCATAATACGTAGTATTTTAGAATACGGTTGTACAATTTGGAGCCCATTCTATAAAATACACATAGAAAGTATTGAAGGCATTCAGAAAAAGTGTTTAAGATTTCTATCTTATCGCTTTCATCTAGGCAGGTCTCTTTATTCCTACGAACTTCGAATGATTAAGTTTGGTGTTATTTCGCTTGCGGTTCGTCGAGAACAGTATGATTTAATTTACTTGTTTAAAATATTGCACGCAATAATCGACTCCCCTAAATTGCTTTCACTCATTCCAATAAATACTTTGTATCGAACCCGGGCGCCTAAGACCTTTGTACTAAATGCCTATAAAAATAATACATCATATTACAATCCCATTGTCAGAATGTGCCGTCTATACAATGAACTGGTTGCACTTAATAACAACATCGACATATTTTCCATGAAAATACATGAATTTAAGAAAAATGTCCGGGAAACTCTCAGTCCGGCATCTCCCAATTATTAATAAAATGTTGACAAACATTAACCTAGAATAAGTTTTCAGTTTGTTATATTTCTATTATTCACCATTATTATGTATATAATTAGTTTTTAATTGAATATAATTTTAGATTAGGTAAACTTTAACATAGACGATAATTATTAATCATGATGTGTACACATGTTTTTAGATAGAAATTTAGTTCTTATACAATTATCATGCTTTTTTGTTATTTTTTAATTTTTATCTGTTTTGTGTACCTAATAAATAAATAAATAAATATTCTAAGGTTAAAAGAAAATACATGATTAGATATCTATCTAGAATGTTCTATCTAGAACATTCATCTAAAACAGTCTTTCCCAACGTGGGCGATAACGCCCCCTTGTGGGCGCTGCAGGCCTAAAGGGGGGCGGTAAGAGACCCAGAAAAAAAAGGGGGCGTTGTGTAGGGCTTTGGGGTCGATTTATAATTTCATCTACCTAGCTAGGAAGACTCTTAGACACCGACTGAGCTCTCGACTCTCGACTACATCTTGTGAACATCAACTAATATTAATTAAGATATAGCTCAAACTCGGTTCGATATAATAGACCGCGGACAATCATGTTTTAACAAGTTTTTGTTAAATAATCCGATTTGTACATTCCTGTATCAATCGGCTGGTTCTATAATACTTGTTCTTGCTTGTCGAGTACGATTGGGCGTCGAATGAGATAAACGAGTTTATGCACGTTTGTCTTATTCCTGTTGGTGCGTGCTGCTTATGCAATCCTATATAAACGACGTAAATTTATTTTATTTTCATTTGTGGTTTCGCGCTTAATAGATAAGCAGTACTTGATTTCAACACTTACGTATTTCTCAAAACAAAACAATGTCGGAAGTAAAAAAGAAGAGATGGCAATACTCTGCGGAATATATTAAATTCGGGTTTATTGAAAATCCCACAAACCCGTCGTCGCCTTTGTGTCTTCTATGTCTAAAAACATTTTCGAACGAAGCAATGAAGCCTTCAAGACTGCAAGATCATTTGAATAAAATGCATCCAGATAAGAAAGACAAGAATGTAGCATATTTTCAAGACCTAGAGAAAAAGCATAATACTCAGCCAAGTGTATCAAAACTATTTTCGGCGGCTGCTAAGCAAGATGACGACGGACTTCGAGCTTCGTACAATATCTCTTTGTTAATTGCTCAAAAAGGCAAATCACACAACATCGGAGAAGAGTTAATTTTGCCAGCAA
The DNA here is from genome assembly GCA_963082485.1 of Eudonia mercurella. Taxonomy (NCBI): domain Eukaryota; kingdom Metazoa; phylum Arthropoda; class Insecta; order Lepidoptera; family Crambidae; genus Eudonia; species Eudonia mercurella. Next base: position 2,192,417 of record OY720040.1, read on the forward strand.
TAAAGGAAGTAATAACTACTGTGCTTCATAAACCGGCCGCAAATATTATCCGAAAAATTCCTTTGAGTAATAATTCTGTGCAAAGACGAATTGATGAAATGGCTGAAAACATTGAAGAATCATTGTGCAATCATCTGAGGACTAGTCAATTCTCAATTCAGCTCGATGAGTCCACTTTACCAACTAATGAAGCGTTGTTGCTATCTTACGTGAGGTTTATTAAAGATGAGAAAATACGTGAAGAACTATTGTTTGCCAGAAATTTGGAGACAGATACAAAAGGCGAAACCATATTCAATACATTGGAAAAGTTTTGTGAAGAGAAAGAGATTCCTTTGAAAAATATTATATCAGTTGCTACGGATGGGGCTCCGGCTATGACAGGGCGCCATAAAGGCTTCATAGCGTACTTAAAGAATATAATTCCAGATGTCCTTGCTATACATTGCGTTATTCATAGACAACATTTGGTTGCTAGAAACTTAAGTGAACGACTATTTCAATCACTTTAATATGTCATCAAAGCAGTCAATAAAATCCCTAGCAGCTCTTTGAATGATAGATTATTTCATCAGCTTTGTGTTACTAATGACGAAGATTTCAACCGTTTGTTGCTTCATACTGAAGTTCGTTGGCTGTCAAGAGGCAATTGTCTGATTCGATTTTACAACCTGTTTGACTCTGTGATAGAGTTCTTGGAAACTAAAGATACAGAACTGCGCAACAAGCTCATAACATCAAAGAATGATATAGCTTACATGACAGACCTGTATAAATTGTTCAACGACATGAACCTCCAACTGCAAGGCGATGAACTAAATTTAATTAAAACAAAAAATGTCGTTGCTGCTTTCGCAGCCAAACTGCTTCTGCACAAAAATAATATGGGCAGACGTGAGTTTCACAATTTTCCGAATTTATCAGTATCCTGCAGTAACGACGACTTGTTTGCCTACTGCCAACATTTGGAAAACCTCCACATTGACTTCACCGAACGATACCAGGACATTTTAAACTTGGAAATACCAGACTGGGTGTTGGATCCGTTTTCAAATGTCAACACAGCAATGTCACCTCAGCTGGAAGAAGAACTTATAGAATTGACAACAAACGAAGAAATAAAAATCAAGTTCAAAAATGGATATCAAGAATTTTGGCTACAAAAACCGATCCCGCAATTGTACCCTGGATTGTGGTTAATTGTTCAACGATTCTTGATAGCATTCCCATCGTCATATTTGTGTGAACGTGGATTTAGTGCTGTGGCAACGCTGCTTACTAAAAAGAGAAATCGTTTGCGTGTTACCGAACGTGGCGACTTGCGGCTGTTTTTGAGTAAATTGGAACCTGATATCAACAAACTTATTGAACAGCATCAAATTCAACCTTCACATTAGTTTTTATATAAGAATTGATTATGTTTGATTTATTTTCAATAAAAGATACTCTGTCCGAATACTATAAAGTTGCGTTTCAATAATCAGTTATAAGTACTTAGCGGTTTTTAAGTATGTTTAAAAAGGAGGGCGTTAAAAAATAATTTATTCTTAAAGTGGGCAGTAGACAAAAAAAGGTTGGGAACCTATGATCTAAAAGATGGCATAAAATAAATAAAAGGCGTTTAAGGGCTATTTTTAGAAAAGCTTTAGCAAAACTAATCATATTTTTACGTTTATCGAAAAGAGAAAAAGTTAAAATGGCATAATATCTTATTAATTTCACGTGAATTAACATTTTAAAGACTGATTTAAAAGTACATACCTACGCTACTTTAGACATTTTGTAAATCAAATAACTTTCACAAGTTATTATGAAATCCGCGATTAAACGCGAATCAATCCGTATAAATTATTTTTTAAAACATTGAAATTGTAATTTTCTTACAATTTATTATTTTACTTATTTTCCATTCAATATAAAATGCTGTCAGATTACTTTATAATAATTGAAAGAAACATTAAAGCACTTTTTGTGATGTTCCTGTGTTTTGAATGTGTATGTATGTATAGGTAATTGTACCAAATAAAGATATTTTTAATTTCTATTTCACTTTGCCGAAATAGTATCTACAATTTTTGCATATTTCCATAAAAGTAGTAAAATATACATCTATATTATATTAGTATTATTAGTATATGTTGTTCAAAACTAATAGGTACCATGACAAAGTTTCAAAAGTACATAAACAACAGCAAAAAGGGGCAATCTATCTATTGCTTATACAAACATCCTCTTGTTTGCCTTAGCAAACGAACTAACCTGATGCCAAACAAAACTTGGATGGTCAAGCGCGAATCGATAGCGTAGAGCTTTTGCTGTACGGGTATAAGCCATCGGGTGTAAATCATTGATATCAATCACATAATGTTAAGATTGGATGTTGATAGTTGATTGATATTGTTTTAGTTTTCAATTATATTTCAGTTTATCTATATCTATCATACTAATATTATAAAGAGGAAACCTTTGTATTTTTGTATGTATGTATGTATGTATGTATGTATGTATGTATGTATGTATGTATGTTTGCAACGAGTAAACTCAAAAACTAGTGGACCGATTTAAAAAAATCTTTCACCATTAGAATGCTACATTAGCGCTGAGTAACATAGGCTATATTAAAAATAATAATATATAAAATACTAAAAACAACAATTTAATTTTCCAATACAAAATGATTTGTTTGTTTTGCTGTCATGGAAACCATTGGTACATATTTAACTCAATGATGGAAACTGTCAAAGCGGTACAAAGTCCGCCGGGTCGGCTAGTGTCAAATAAGATTCGCACTGGGCACTCTGAACGTCTAGAAACATATAAAAATATTTAGGGTATTTTCCGATATACACTGCGAGCACTGTAAGGTGTGGCGTCAATTTAGTATACTGCGAAGCCGTTCCTTTATAGTCAGCTATACTGGTTACTGTTTATAATGGAACGCAGTCCAGTATACTGTCATCCATGCTGTCATTCATGTCATTTCTGGACGCTGTTGATCACGTGATCAAAGCACTGAGAGCAGCACCTTACCTCGAAAATGTCAGTGCTTACAGTACAAAAATGGCGACGATTTATGACGTCATATATTTCCCTAGGATACTGCGGCAGTCAGTCCATAACGGAACAAATTTCTCACCAGTAAGAGCACTGGACAGTGCTCGTAGTGATCATACCCTTGATTCTGAAATACTCTCAGTCTCAGCCCTTAGAGTTGTCAAGTCAGCTTGGCATACAACGTTTTTATAGCCATTGGAAACGCATTTTGGCTTTACGAAAGCTCAGGATCTCCTTTGGAAACGGTATCCGATCAACGCTTTAAGAATGATTCGCTTCACAATAGTGTACAAGATTAGGTGAGGCTAGGGTTGTCAGACGCTGATTGCAAGTAACCGAAACTGAATATTGTGACGGGTAGTAGGTAAAAATGTATGGACAATTCAAAAGCACTTTTTGTTAGTTTACTTATTTGAATTTTTTTTTGACTTTGGCTTTGACTTTTGAAAACTAAAAACATTTTTAGTGTGTAAATGGAATAATCAGTGATCGGAGCAGGTACCAAACATACCAACCATATTCTTAGCAAATAAAATATTCTATTCTATTCTATTCTACATTAATTTTACGTACTCGCGTTATGAATAGTCATAGAAATCATAACATGGATATGCCTTTTTTCCGGGTTTAAAAAAAAAATAACTGAATCGAACAATAAATACTTTATATTGCCAAGAAAAGTACATTTTAAGTGTACGTTACACAAACAAAGTTAAATTAATATTGGTAAATCGTCAATATTTACTTACTTCACGGAATTTTGGGAGTAAGACGAACATCAATAAAACTGTGCGTCAGTAGGATAGCGGAGAGGTACTCGTAAGTCCCATCTTTCGTCGCACGCACCACAGTAACTATTATTAATAGAATCCCACTTACGTTTGCTCCTGTTTACTCAAGTTTAGCCATGCCATAGTCTTTTTACTATAGACGGCAATTCACCTATATACTATTAAAAAGACAGCAAAAGGGTAAACATTTCTTATTCATATTGATGTATTCTTTATTCTACAAATTGTTTAAGAGTAAAAAAAGTCAAACTATAGTGAATAATACTAAAAATAAGATAAGTATGCTGTCAGTGTTTAGTTAGTTTTGTTCAGTGTCCAACAAGAACCAGCGATCGAGATTTTTTTCCTTTAATATTATTAAATTTAGGGGTCAGCAACTGATTGACTTTAGCAACAACTGAATACATACAACCTGCTTCAAAATAGAATAGAATAGAACAGAATAGAATAAAATAAAATACTTCATTGTACACATAACAAAAAACACAGACATGTTAAAAAAATAAATATATAGGAGTCATACAATGGGCGGCCTATCACTAAAAGCGAGGCAAACTAGGGATGGAGAGGATTGATATTAAATAAGAGATAAGAACTAAGAATAAGAACTAGAACTAGAATTAATAACCTTGGCAACCCTAACTGGGTCCTTTAGAATGTTCGTATGAACCGATTTGCGAGCCGGTCACGTGCCAAAGGGACTACAACGTTATCTCGACATCAAGACTGTTTAGACGTAAGCGATGAATAGTGAAATGTGTGTACTGAATGAAAAGTATTGCGCTATTCAATAAGCGAGTTTATTGATAACAGGTGAGGTGTTAAAATCAACTTTTTAACTGAGAACTGAGACCGTCTAAATAACAGTAGGGCTTTAGCATAAGAATAAATATGTTATGGTTTTAGTTGCTCCTAAGTAGGCGCGAATACCGGGTGATGTGGGCTTCCACTTTCGACCTTATCATCGTATAACCCCTTGAGCGTCGATCGACCATCAGGTGGCCGATAACAATTAAAATTCTATTGTGTCTGGTATTCGCGCGCTCGAGCTCCTAACATGAGGTTTGATGATATGTACCCACGGTCGTACGTAAGGTGGCCCGCTAATTATACCTACAGCGCGGGATGGAAATAAATAATAAGGTTGTTGATAGGGCTTTCTAATCAGGGAAACTATCCCGGGCGTCTCTCCTCTGGCGGGCTGTTCCGGGGTAGGGGGGGTCAAGCCCGGTAAAGCTGAAAATACCGTCTGAGGCAATCAGCAAACTGTCCAAAAAAGGAGTGGGGGGGGGGGGGGGACTCCTTGCCATTCGTAACCCCGAGGCATCTCCTTGATAGAGAAGGGATGGTACTAGACATACCTGGCATACCTCCCCTCCCTTGGTCGAGCTTTTAGTAGCTGGACGAAGGAAGAGGAGAGTCCCACATAACCCGTGGTCGCCTCTAGCCCCGGTGTATGCGTCAAGCATTTTATGTAGTTAAAAAAGAGCAGTCTTAGTTTTCACCAACTTATCAAAGTATGTTGTCATTACAATAATGTTAGTAGCATTCTAACAGTTCGAGAAAAGACTGACCGTTCTTCAGTAGTTGAGGATTTCAGGTGAAGTAAGTTTCCACGTGAGATGGCGGCCAAGCGGTTTCCTATTGTAGGATAAAATATAGGGTCCTTACCTATGAAATTGACGTTTTTTTCTCACTTATTAATAGGTGTATAGTAATACACCTAAAAGTCTAAAGTCAAAACCGGTTGTTAATATTATTATACACCTTTCATTAGGACTATATTATTACCTAGGCTTCAGTAATAACAATGATTATTTATTATGTGTCTTTATGGCCTATTTTTTTTTTAAATTGACTTCTTTTTTGTTTCGCGAAATTGACTTTTTGTTTCATTGTAGCTTGTTGAAGGGACTTGATTTTTTTATCTTTATTTTGCTAGTGAAACACATACACTACCTACCCTTAAATTTTTATTGTGTTAACATAAATAAGATGCTAAGAATATTAAAACAACGTTAGTATGAAAAATATAATTTTATAATAAATCTTCATACAAAACGTCAATTTCATAGGACCTAATAAAAAACCTACCTTATTGTCATAGTACTACTCGTATAACCTAATGACGTACTATTTGTATCTGACTTCAAAAAGTTTTGTACTATAAAGTTTTCGACATGTGCACCCCCTAGTGGCGGGAGTGCCAAAGCCCTACCACGGTAAGACAGCTGAGCGAGCTTGCTTAGTTGCATGTTTGCTTGAATGTTGCATACTTGCTTGCACCCTGCATGATTGCTTGCATGCTTCATTCAAAAAAATTCAAAATTCAAAATCATTTATTCAGTTTAGGCTACCAGTAGCTCTTATGAATGTCACTATGCCATCGGTTCGTAAGTCTACTCTGGGCGGGAGATCTTGTACTGAGAAGAACCGGCAAGAAACTCAGCAAGTGTCCAGCTCTTTTCTCCCTTACAGATGATTGCTTGCATGCTGCTTGCTTGCTTGGTTGTTGCATGCTTGTTTACATGCTGCATGCTTGCTTGCATGCTCTAGCGCATGGTGTATGCGTGCCTGCACTGACCTTTTTATTATTTTTGATGTTGTACCTAAATAAAAAATGGTGATGAGTGACCAATGAAATTAGTGAAAATTAGTGTATTTGATAATTATGGCAACTGAAACGTTATTTCTAATGAAGTTATGGCAAACAACATTAGTAAACCTTCCCTTGATGGACACTAGAGCTTTTGCTTTTCATAATATTTACGCCATATCGCTATCGTGAATTGTGTGAGATAAATTATGGTAGGATCAACCTAGGTAGGATTAACCGATTGGTTACGACATAATATAAAAAAAGAAAAACATTTCTTACTATATTTAAAACAAACATCTTCTGGGGTATTGGTAGCTTAGTGGTCAGAGCAATGGACCCGTAGTCCAAGGATCGTAGGTAGGTAGGTAGGTAGGTAACAATTTTTTATCTTTTTATTAATTTCAAATTGAATTAATTTTACGATTATTAACACATATTGATGATATAAAACTGGGTATAAAAATGTACTCGTAGATATAATTACACGCGAACAAAACCAATAAATTTCTATAATAACCAATAAATTTTCTACATTTTAATATTGTCTAAGGAATTCCTTTTATGAATGCATATTTTCAGAATACAGTCCAGTCTCAGTTCGGACACAATATAAGGAGACTGCAGAAGGTAAGCTTCATACAAACGAGCTCGAGCAACGCACACATTGACAACTTCTCACGGACACGGAATCTCGCAACAGCTGCGCTCGGTAGGCTTATTACCGAAAAGAGCAACAAAATTTTATTGTTAATTGTAACGGTTAATTGTTACGGACACATATTGTGTCCGCAATACCAATTTATCAACCTCGACTAGAGCAGTCGCGTTGCAATTGTACAATTAATGACTGGTTGCTTTTTTCGGTAATAATCCTGCGGACTGCTCCGAGATCAGGGTTGCCAGATACAGGCATTTTGTTTTCGGGACAATTCGAGGGCTGTGAATTCGGTTGGTATAAAAATATGTGAAAATAGATACGTAATTATTTTTGTAAATCACTTTACCTGTGATATTTTGCAATATGCTTTTATATGTAAGGTTAAAACAAACTTAGGTACCTACCAACCAAAAAAAACTATTGGTAGGTATTGCTGCGTCGCACGTCGCCGTCTTTAGGTGTAGCATAATTTTAAATTTATATATTACTAGCTCTTTACTCGCGACTTCGTCCGCGTTGATTAGGGATTGTAAAAAGAATACTTTTTAAAATTAAATATAACTATATGCATATGTTAACCGCAGGAAATGTATCATTCTATCAGTGAAAGAGTTTTTGGAATTGGACCAGTAGTTCCAGAGATTACCCTCCGCAAACAAACAAAGAAAGTCACAAACTTTACCTCTTTATTAATAGTATAGATTTGTATGTATGTTAGTCTGTAAGGTATATATTCTATGGGCCTCTTTTTATTTTACCATCTTGTACACTTTTTATTGCCTGAAATAGATAAATCTATTCTATCTATTCTATTCTAGTCGAAATCTGAGACTATAAATATGTAATTCCTGGATACGGGAGGAGACACGCGATTCCGGGACCATGCCGGATATCCTGGCCGTCTGACAAGCCCGAGATCCGAGTCCGTGCAATGTGTGAGTTGCTCGAGCGTGGTATGTATTGACCTTGCCTTCTGGTCCTCTTTATTTTGTAGTACGAAGGAGCGTTTCGCCCGGAGCGAACGTAGGGTCCAATATTTGATTACCCGCCTTGTTTGGAATGGCGCTCATGTGATCTCGCAAATCTTATTAGCTAATGTTGTTTCTTTTTAGTTGTGTTCTTGCGGTTACCGAGTTAGTTAAATGGTGGTATGAGGGTAAACGTTAAACACACCGTTATATACCTATTAATAACACATATTTGTATATATTTTTAACAAAACGCTAAACGGACGAAAAATCCGCACAGAATCTTCAAGTATGCTGAGGAACTGGTTTTTTTATGTTTAATTGTTGAAACACAATAATGCAACTAAAATATATAATAAGATAAGACACTGTTACAGACTGTAAATGGAAATAGAAAAAATCTTTATTTGGTACAATTCATCACACATAAAAATTCAAAACACAGGAACATTATAATAGATAGGTATCATCATCATTATCATCATCATCAGCTCATTTTATGTCCCCACTGCTGGGGCACGAGCCTTCCCTATGGATGGATAGGGAGAACGGGCCATAAACCACAACGCGGGCCCAGTGCGAATTGGTGGTTGTTAACGACTGCTAATGCAGCCGGGACCAACGGCTTTACGTGCCTTCCGAAGCACGGAGGAGCTCGAGATGATACATTTTTGGTCACCCATCCGATGACCGGCCTTTGCGAAAGTTGCTTAACCTCAGCACTCACAGACCGGGCGCGTTACCATGGAATTTTGCCATGGAAATTCTCGTTTTTTTAACGTAATCACATGTCAAATTAAACTCTCACTTGACCCTGATCACGCTTAACCCTCCGCTGCGCTGAGGCCGGTGTAATACAATACTAGGGGCTAACACTAAACTGCTATAAGTATTGCAGCTTGGGCCGGCGTTTTGGGACCGCGCCGCGAATACTGATGCAACCTTTCGAACTGAGTTAAGAAACAAAACGTCTTGTGGACATGGCATTACTATGTCCTATAGCTTTTATCAGGCACTGACAACAGTGTTAAGCAATTTGTATCGGTTCAACGGCTCGAAGTGATTAAAATGTATCGGTTGCCAGGAAGGAAATGCCGACACAGCAGAGTGGGCAGATTGGGGAGGAATAGGGAGCTGAGGAGGGATGGATGATGAATAATGGGATATTTGGGACTTACTTGGCGAGCTGACGTTGACGGCGTGGCCACGACACGACTGTCGTGGAGATGGAGCTGATGCTGGTAGAAGTCGCTTATTTGGCGCACACACACACGCGCCACGCGCACTTTATGAAGGGGTGTACCGGCCAGTAGGCAATTAACGAGATAGTTCTAGAAGGTTCTGGTGTGGAGAGCTAATGGTATAACGCGACTTCACGGGCGAGCCGATCGGTGAGAACTTAATGACTGAATGCACACTGCTCGTCTATGCAGCTGAGTGAAGGTCGCGCGGTCCGTCAGCGCACTAGCTCCCCTGTCGGCTTGTGCGGCGTATCTTTTATTTGAATGAGTGCACCGTCGCGTTTCTGGCGCGAACATAATTCATAAAATGCAATTATTGAATTTTAAAAATACTCTTTGAAAGTTGAAGCACACGTTACACAAGACATATACAAAGGTGAGCTTATAGAAGAGATATCTTTCAGCCAACCCTAGCTGAGATGTGAAGAGGAAGTCTGCGGGACCAAATTACTATGCAGAAAAATAATCCAGACTAAACATGTAAATAAAAATGCAAACTTCTTACTTTTAATTCAACTCGGGTTTATATATACTCGCTCATATCATTTAGAGCTAGAGTCTTAAAGGACTCTCGTGTTGTCAACACACCTGAACTTATCTCTATAAAATAAGGCTTTTGAATTAAGAAACCGCTCATGTTTTCCTTTGAATGAACCTAGACTCATTATTTATGCACTCTGTACATCTGTTATGTTATGTTATGACCCTATGGTCGAGAAATATCGATAACCTAGACAGGTTATAGAGACAGGTCCTGTATAGACATACAGGTTATCGATATTTCTTTTGTTTTCTTCTTTTTTTCAAATTTAATTTGCGTAAAATTATACAGGATGTTTGGTAATATGTATATATTCCCGAAACGTTAATATTAACATGTCTATATAATACTATGCCAAGGTCAGAAATGGGAATATGTAAAAAAAAAATCGACTTTCCATACTAACTCGATCAGCTGATGGGTCATTTTGTATGAAGAGTCGAAATTTTTTTTTGCAATTTCCATTTTCTGACGTTGGTATAGTATTATATAGACATGTTACCATGAGTAGTTACGTTTCGGGAATATATACTTATTACCAAACATCCTGTATATAGGTAATCAAAATTTATGAATATAAAAAAGAATATATGATTCTATTCTAGTCTTTTCTATTTTATTTTATTCTATTATTTATTATTATTTATATATTATTTGAAAGAAGACAACGTATTAAGTTGTGTTAGTGCACCTGACCGGGCATGTCATGGGGTGCGGGTTCGAATCCCGCTCGTGGTCTTTTTTCAACACTTTGTCTTTTTCAAATCAGAATTTCTTTTATATCTCTTTATTTTTCCATATTTTTTACTGTTTTCTTTCTCTGGCATTTCTTTGTTTTTCAACTTTCATCGAGGCAGCTGGCGGCATTAAATAAATGTCACGTCCATACACCGTCACGGCGGCTGGCACGTAACTTCACAACTTTACTTGTGAGAGGTGAGACTACTGAAAGTGAGACAGTACACTTCAGCACTGCGCCGTTCCCAGTCCGGACACGTCGCGGGTACTTTTTAACTTTCCTATAGTTTAAGGGTTTCCTATTATAGTGAAAGGTCTGTCGAGTCCACTGGGGAGTCGGACGATATTAAACTTGTTAAGTTTACTGTTTGCATTTTATTGTCAAAAGAGGAGCTCGATGGCGCAGTGGTTAACGCGCCCGGTCTGCGAATGTTACTATTAAGAAACTTTTACTAAGGCCGGTTATCGGATGGTTTACCAAAAATGTATCATCTCGAGCTCCTCCGTGCTTAGGAAGGCACGTAAAGCTGTTTGTCCCGGCTGCATTAGCAGTCGTTAACAACCACCAATCCACACTCAGCCCGCGTGGTTCTCTCTATTCCATCCATAAAGAAGGCTCGTGCCTTAGCAGTATGGGGACATAAAAATGAGCTGATGATATGCATACATGAGAGCTTGATAGTGCAGTGGTTAACACGCCTGGTTTGCGATTGCTGTGGTTAAGCAACTTTCGCAAAGGCCGGTCATCGGATGAGTGACCAAAAATTTATCATCTCGACCTCCTCCGTGCTTCGGAAGGCACGTAAAGCCGTTGGTTCCGGCTGCATTAGCAGTCGTTAACAACCACCTATCCGCACTGGGCCCGTGTGGTGGTTTACGGCCCGTTTTCCCTATCCATCCATAGGGAAGGTTCGTGCCCCAGCAGTGGGGACATATAAATCAGCTGATGATGATGATGATGATGATGGTTTCGCTTTTGATTATGTAAATAATCAAAAGGTTTTGCATAATTTATCGTTGTTCTTTTTAATTGGTTGCATAGCTTCGGGGTTGTCCCCATACCTATATTACCAAACATCTTGTTACATAATTAAATTGATTTTAACGATATATTTTATTTATTGATAGGCTTTTGCTGTTTTGTATGTGCTCGTCAACCACACAGACCCCATAACTAAAGTAAATATTATATTCCCGACCAATCTTTCGTTCCAGTAATAAAAGCGCTAGGCTAAAAAAGCATGCCTATAGGCCCTGCGTCACTAAAGAACCATTTCGAGAGAGAGAAAAAAGTACCTACCTAATTTACCCACAATTTACCCAAGGAGGTAGAGTTGAAATATTTTATTTACGCCTTGCCCTTTTACTAATCATCTTGTACATGTATGACAAATGTTATAACTAGTAAATTCACGATCCATAATGTACAATTTTATATTTTTTTACAACACCTTTTGTAACACTTATGGGTGGCAAAAAATTAATGAGTATTGTAACTGTTTAATAATATAGCTTAGATATAAGAATTAGGTCGCAATAACCAATCAGCTCTTGCTGTACCTATAAGTTTATCTAGAAATAATCTTTCAGCGATTGACGGCTTCTGGCCGTTCTTTCAAAGAACCTTCTCGAACATTACGGCTATCATTCAAAATAAGATGTTTGGGTTAATATTTAATCTTATGGATATCAGGTAGCCATGCTTCTGATGGCGGCCAATCTCCAGATTGCTTATTTATGAGTCTTGGCGTGCACAGTTCATAAATAAATCGGTACACAACTTGTGTGTAGGGCTGTCAAGCAATAAAAGAAACTAAAGTTGTCTCTAAAAATAATGATATAAACTCTTTTATGTCCTTTTTACCTTATTAATTGTTGTCGTAAGAAATCCATCATCCGTGATGGGTCCTATGCTCTTTTATTCAGATTTTATAAAATAACCTAATTTGAAGACAGTACATCATAAAAATGCCTTTATTAGTACTTAGCTGAAGGTAACTTTTGCTCAAAACCTATCAAGAGTCAAAAACTATAATTAACTAAATGTTTACATACAAATTCATAATTTCAAACCAAAATATATACGTAAGTACTTCCATCTATTTTGTGCGTAAGATAAATTAATTATTGCAACTCTTACGTAATTTTGTATTTAATTTTTTTTCAAAATATAGCATTTGTAGTTTCGATTTGTTGACAAATTATTTCGTTCGATTTGATGTGTAATAACTAATAATGTGTTTAGTTTAAATATATTTATTTAATCATAAATCTTGTCGTTTACAAAATTACATTACTAAATTGATTCATCATCATTAATTTCAGCCCGTATCTACGCACTGATAGGCATAGGCCTCCTCAAATTTACTAAGTTGATAAATGGTAACATTACTAATACAATATACTTACATACTTCTCGGATTTTATAAATTAAATTTTGACGCCATAAAAGAAAAGCAAAAAAAAAATTGACAAATAATAAAAGCTATACTTTTGACGTGACAACCCTATTCAATATTGCCAATACGCCACGAAAAGTCAAGTTGTCCGTGTGCTAGTGCTGGGAAGTAATGGGCGCGAGTATTGAGGGCGAAGCATCAGCTCTGCGGGAGGCTGCGTAAATGAGCTGTTTCCATATTAAGTAATCTCAGCTTGATGGAGATAGTTACGATAGTGATTATATCAATGGCGTAGTGGCTTGTGCATTGCAAATTTCTTTACTAATATAATCCCGAATATGACAGATCTCATAAGGTCTCGTGCATAGAGCCTCGGAACATTGTGAACGTGCCTGAAAAGAAGCACCACATGGTCGGCCATGTGGTGTTTTTTAACCGCCTCTGTGGTCCAGTGGTTAAGTCTCAGACCAAGAGTTCCCGGGGTTGATTCCCAGCTAGGGGCCGGGGGGCATGTTTGTGTACTCGGTTTGGTTAGTGTTGTTTGATCGCCTGGCTAGCTACCACCATCTCATCTAAATATGTCGCCATAACATCAATGTTTGTAGCATTGCTGTGTCCCTACAGCTAGAGATAAGATAGCTAGTGCCTATGTAGTTGATGATTCCGGGTGAAGTGTGCTTCCACCGCCACCTCATACCTACCTAAGGTTGGCCTTCATCATCAGCTTATTTATGTCTCCACTGCTGGGGCACGAACCTTCCCTAGTGATGGATAGGGAGAACGGGCCATAAACTATCACGCGAGCCCTATACCTATATTACAAAACATCTTGTAACATAATTAAATTGATTTTAACGATATATTTTATTTATTGATAGTCTTTTGCTGTTTTGTATGTGCTCGTCAACCACACAGACCCCATAACTAAAGTAAATATTATATTCCCGACCAATCTTTCATTCCAGTAATAAAAGCGTTTGGTATTAAGATGCGGGTCGAGCCTCGCCTGAGGCAAGTCTTGATCTATTGCCTCCTATCCTTATGAGATAACTTATGTACACTTAATAATTTGGACCACGGACATACAGATAACATATATGTATATAATATAAGTATGGAAGTTGTAGACAGACGCCCCTCCGTTCGAAAAGTCGATCTGAAAACGCTGGCCAATTTTGTAATGTAAAAGATTTTTCAGGAGCTCGATGGAGCAATGGTTAATGCGCCTGTGAGTGCTGAGGTTCCGTGCTTCGGAATGCACGTAAAGCTGTTGGTCCCGGCTGCATTAGCGGCCCGTTCTCCCTATCCATCCATAGGGAAGGCTCGTGCCCTAGCAGTGGGGACATAAAATGAGCTGATGATGAGTGCTGAGGTTAATAATCTTTTGCAAAGCCGGTCATCAGATAGGTGACCAAAAATTTATCATTTCGAGCTCCTCTGTGCTTTGGAAGGTACGTAAAGGCTACATTAGCAGTCGTTAACAACCACCAATCTACACTGGGCCATCGTATATAGTGATTTATGACCCGTTTTCTCTATTGATCCATAGGGTCTTTATTATAGCTATTTATTTTATGATTACTTACATATATTTTACGCAAAAATATAGTTGCGAACATATAATGTTAAATATAGCTTGCCTAATTCTTAACTGATCTTTTAATATTTGTAAAAATATTAAGATTGGATGTTGATGACGTAGTTGTCGACATTAAATAGAGCTTCTTTGGATTATAAAGTAAAAGTAATAGTGTTGATTAATTTTGGCGAGTTAGATTGAGCCACGAAAGCATAGTTGGCAGTGCACCTGACCTGGCATGTCATGGGGTGCGGGTTCGAATCTCGCTCGTGGAATTTTTTTAACACTTTGTTTTTTTTCCTTCATTTTATAAAATGAGCTTATGATGATGATGATGATGATGATGATGAAAAAGATTTTTTATTTCACAAAAGGAAGTTATACGCCTGATGGTAAGCTTTGATAAGGTTGAAGATGGAAGTACGGATACTTTACGGTTTCTTCAACTACTGAAAAACTGGTTCTTTATCTTTTTTAACTGTTGGAACATAACAATGCAACTAACATTATTGTTATGGCGATAGATGAGATGGTGGTAGCTATCCAGGCGTCCCTTATTAAAATGCTAAGTTAGAATATAATAATTAAATTCTTGTTTTTTCCATTGAAAATGGTTATTAGATGCAAATCGCCTGAGACGTATTTTTGGCCATAGCTCCGAGGATTTTGAGAGAATCAAGATGGAAATAATACCAAGAGTTGAGGAATTTATCGAGACACGTGTAAGCGTTTGAATTTTGAAAATCGGCTGTAAACTTTTTTTGGATTTTTAAAAATGTAAAAAAATTCGGGTTTTCTGGGGGTGTTTGTATATTAAATTGTAAATTAAAAAAAAAACCGACTTAAGACAAAATTAAAAAAGGGTCCTAATTTTAAAAATCGGTTAATAGTTGTGACCTGTAGGTGGTCCCTTTAGATTTGGTATTGTAGAAAAACGGGTGTAGCTTCTTTGATTATGGACCGATCGTCGTGGTAATGGTGTTAAAAGATGCGGATGCAGGCGAGAAGTGCATTCAAGTTGGAATTGTGTTATTTAAAATAAAAAGTTTTTTTTTTCGTAAATTGTTGTATTCATTTTCAATGCTCTGATTCTTGCGGGGACTGCGAAATCTGTGAATTTTTTTTTTTAAATATCTTTTTTAGATATTTTGACAAACTTTCGCTTACACGAATTTATTGCAAAACACGTTCAATTTAATGAAAAAGACACACAAACGATTGTAAACGTTTTTAAGTAACCTGTAGTTAATGTATTAAGTACCTAACTAACTTACAGGTATTAATTTCTTAGAATCTAGCAGAATTTTTCGGAATATACACCGTCCTTGCGTAGTCTTTCACATTTTCCATATAACTTTGAAGTGAAGGCTTGTTGTCTGCGAGTAGCGGGTACAAACCGCCAATATTGACGGGTCCGCCCCGCCCCGGGTCTATTTCGACCCGTAGCGCGAGCACTGGGCCATGTGTGACCCGCATGTCAATAAGGAACATTACTAGAACTAGAAGAAATGCTGAGGACTCGCACGTTTCAAATCAGGAACAACTATAAAATACAGTTCGAAAAATGGCACAACAGGTTTGCAATCCAAGTCAAGACAAATGTAAGTACCTAATATTTGGTGTATATAATTTAGTTAATGGCTTTATTTTTATAAAAGATTTAAAAAGTTAGTTAGTTTTTTTATTTCTATAAAAAAAGTTTTTAAGCAAAATATTAGCACCCAGCTCACTTGATAGTAAGCAACGATTTAATAATAAAAATAAAAGTATTTCACGATACGAATAAATACTCCGTTTGTCACCACAGCAAGAATCCAAATTTTCACAAATATCAAGCTGTGTTTACTTTTCAGAAAATAACGCCAAATAACTTTGGTTTATAAAATAAGTATACAACGTGTATCAGAGAGGTGTGGGCATCATTAACAGATCCAAAGTGTTTCCGATCTTTTATGCAGAGTTAGTTAGACATAAGTTTAAACGCCTACCAAAAATGTGTCAATTCTACTACCAATAAAATTCGAAACGCTTACCAAAACGGATAAATGCTTACCAAATTGTTTCCCAAAATATTATAAAAAGATACAATTAATTTTTTTATTAAATACAATAAAAATATATGAATTCCTTTTAACTGCATCAGACCAAATATGTTATTTTGTCACCAAATAGATAACACCAATAATTTATGCCTCGAGTTTCAATTTGGTAATTTTTGCTTTCTGTTGTCTAATAAAAAAAAAAACCTCGAACCTAACTTAACCTAACCTATCACGTGACCTACAGGAGTAGGTCAGCTAGTATCCTCAATCAAAGTGTAAAAATTTGGTGAGCATTTATCCATTTTGGGAATCAAAAATAATATTTGTACAGTCATTTAATTTATTTGGTACTTAGGCTTAGGGTCTAAAAAAATATTTCTGGTGAGCGTTTAAATTACCTATACCCATTATTAATTTTAATTTGTCATGCAATTAAACTTATTATATTAGTGGCGTCATACGCGTCAGGCGCGCATAAGTAGGCAGCAGTGATCATAAAATGTAAGTACTCAGAGGTTACTGAACCAATAGTGCTGTGCCATGTTTATTTTGAAATGACGTCACATTCGAAATATTTAATTACTGTAAGGCAGAAAGTGGGAGCGTTCTTCATCTGCTTACCACTAGAGTAATGGCCCAGATAATTGGAAACATCTTGCGTGTATGTAAGTACTTCGATTACTGAATTCACTCATTCGGTCCATCAGACTATATATGAATCCAGATTTTCTCGTCTATTTCGGCTCCTACGCGTCCCATCGAGCAGCAACATGTTTACGACAGAGCAGCGACAAGTGCTGAACTAACATTGGACTCGGCCGCCGGACTCGCGAGAGCATTTACTTTGCGAGATAGGAGACAGGAAAGAGCTCTAGGTACAGCTACTACAATTTCTGCTTAAAAACCAAAACATGTGTACTGTAACACCCTGCTGGGTCGTTACTCAAGGTACCGGGGGGGTTTTCAATAAAAAGGCTTCCAAAGCTCAAGATATTATATTACTTTCAATATTACAACAATCACAATCAATCGACGACGCGGTCCGTCAATCGAGGCCGCGATGTTCTTCTTTTTTCTTCCATCTCTTTTTATTCTACACCGTTGGAATTCAGGCCACGGCGGCTGCCAGCATGTATGCCCCAGCAAGGAGTCTCGGTTACTACTGTACATCACTTCTTTATCACCAGCTCATCTAAGTCGTAATTGCTGCAGCTTGGGTACAAGCCTTCCATATGAATGAAAACGGGCCACAAACCACCACTTGGACCCAGTGCGGATTCAAGTGCAAATGCAGCCGTGACCAACGGCTTTTACGTGCCTTCAACTGCCTTCCGAAGCACGTATGATGATAATTTTTTAGTCTACCACCCAAAGTTGTATCATCATCATCATCAGCTCACTTTATGTCCCTACTGCTGGGGCACGAGCCCTCCCTATGGACGAATAGGGAGAGCGGGCCCAGTGCGGATTGGTGGCTGTTAACGACTGCTAATGCAGCCGGGACCAACGGCTTTACGTGCCTTCTGAAGCACGGAGGAGCTCGAGATGTTGAATGTTTGGTCACTCATCTAATGACCGGTCTTTGCGAAAGTTGCTCTTAAAGTTGTATACATGTATGTTAATTAAAAACCTTAATGGCGAACAATTAGTAGGTACGGAAGAAGTATTGAAAATCGCTCGGGATTTGAATCCGCCCTAAACTTTCTGATAATGGACACTATGGGACGTGGCGTTTAGTGCTACGTCATAATATATAATATACATGTCGTTATAATACTACAAACTAAGTACCTATTATTGACTCGCAACAGACACGTTTGCATGATGCTTACCTCTACATTAAACACTGAGGTATGATAAGTCACAAAGATTTGAGGAAGGTAAGTTTCTCGCAACCCATAAGCCTGCTGTAAAGGCCCAATATGGCCTTACTTATAATTAAAAATAAGCGAGGCGGAATAAGATCAAAGGCAAGCACTATGACCATGTTAACACTATAATAGTAGTTTAAAGTAGATACTGGATAGTGTTATAATAAAAAAAAATCACAGATTTCGCAGTCCCCGTAAGAATCGGAGCATTGAAATGAATACAACAATTTACGAAAAAAAACAACATTTTATTTTAAATAACACAATTCCAACTTGAATGCACTTCTCGTCTGCATCCGCATCTTTTAACACCATTACCACGACGATCGGTCAATAATCAAAGAAGCTACACACCCGTTTTTCTACAATACCAAATCTAAAGGGACCACCTACAGGTCACAATTATGAACTGATTTTCAAAATTTTTTCGCTATTTTGTAGCCAAACTAATACCCTAGGACCTTTTTTCATTTTTCTTAAGTCGGTTTTTTTTTAAATATTTACAATTTAGTATACAAACACCCCCCAAAAAACCCGAATTTTCCTACATTTTTCAAAATTTCTAAAAAAGTTTCCAGCCGGTTTTCAAAATTCAAACGCTCACACGTGTCTCGATAAATTCCTCAACTCTTGGTATTAATTCCATCTCGATTCTCTCAAAATCCTTGGAGCTATGGCCAAAAATACGTCTCAGGCGATTTGCATCTGATAACCATTTTCAATGGTAAAATTATAAAAAGTCTATCGTAGTAAAAGTAGTCGACGATAGCATCGCTTGCAGTGTACCGATACAATATTTTGATTTTTGTTTAATAGCAGTTTTACTGTCCTGGCGCTCTCTATCTACAAAGATATTGTTTTCCCAATCTACTTTAATCCAACATTGACTGTTTCCATAGTTACTGGAAAATGAAAAACCAACATTTGATAGGAAATTATTCCTATCAAATGTTGGTTTTTAGCTACACTCGTCTGATTGTTCACAAAGTTTAGATTCTGAAATTATTACATAAAGGGTCAAAAATCTGTGTTATATTATTCCCACTGGCTATTCACCGACCCACCGCGTAGTATCGCGTCGCCCGAATGCGCTAGTACTCGCTTAGCGTTTTTTCTGTTTTTTTAAGGGATAGCCTAATTTTAAATAGCCTATAACCTATAACCTTCCACAATAAATGGGCTATCAAATGCAAAAATGTTTTTTCAAATCAAACAGGTAGTTCTAGAGATTAGCGCGTTCAAACAAAATACAAATTTTTCAGCGTTTTTATATTAGTATACTAAAAAAATTCAAATGTTGAAAAAAATTCCACGAGCAGGATTTGAACCTGCACCCTTCCGACATACCGGGTCAGGTTCTCTCCCAATTGAGCTATCGTGGTTCAAACCAGCCCGCCGAAATGATTCAACACTATTTATTTTTTACTTTGAAATTCAATGTCAACAACTACCGTCGTTAACGTAGTCGTGTTACAAAACACATGAGAGAGAAGTCATCGTTATTTTAGAGATACTCCTCTTAATGATATCTATTTATAAACGGTGACACTGTCATTCTGTTTTATAATTAGAATCTTATTTTTAATTATCATATTAATTTATGGAACAGTGGACCATTTCCTATTACATAGTGTTATGATTTGAAGAAGACAATTTTATTTTATATATGACCAATTTTTATGATGATAAGTATCATAATATTGCATCATTTCACATTTCAGTTCTAGCGTAATAATGACTTATTATTTACATATTTTAGGACAACGCATCTATTTTAAACCAAAACGTCACGATATTTTAAGATGAATCCAAAATGTCATTTTTCTTAGTATAAGCTTTATTTATTTTATTTATTTATTTACACACAAACTTACAGCTATCATTACAGGGTTTTTTTTACCCCAATGCGATAGATGAAGCAATTGAAATTATTTATAACAAATCGTCCAACTGGCAAATTTTATGAATTCGCTTAATGAACAAATGAATTACCCGTCTCTTTATCAACGAGGTTATATTATGTCGAACGAGGTTGATTCTAAGTCAAAAACTGGTGCTTACACTAAGATACCATCCTTTCTCTACCACGAGGATGGCTCGGGATCAAGAACCCTAGTTCAAACAAACCTACTCTTCTATTATGCATCTACAGCACCGCTATCAGTGTCCAGCCCCTTACAATACACAGTTTTTAGTTGGCACTGTCACGCGCGTCGTATTCCGTCAATAAAACGCCCGTAAACCGGTGATATCGCCGTCCGATCGTAAAGCTGGCCGGCGCGCCCTGCCGGACGCCTGTTAAACGGCAGCCGAATAAAAACGCCACCGCCTGCAATACAATTGGCCTTTATTATTTTTGTGAACTATACGACATTATGGCCGGATTTTTATTTCACGGACAGGGTGGCAACGAATGGAATATATTGTATTTATTATCCTTTTTTATTACAACTTTTTTTATTTGGAAAACTATTTCGTTAGTTTGTACGTGTCTACACAAAATAGACAGTGAAAATAGTCAGCGTTTTAGATTACTTACATGAAAGCTTATAAGGTGTCTTTTAAAATAAATATATAGGTCTTGCAACGGACTACATGACCCGAAAATAAATATTATGGTTTTTTAAATATTCGGTAGCTATCTATATTTTATAAACCATACTATTTATTTTTATACCCCCGTGTGGTGCCGGGGGTATAGAATTGCACCACCCCATCTCTTCCCGTGGGTGTCGTAGAAGGCGACTATGGGACCATTCCAGAGGATGGGCAGCGTCTCTCTGTGATTAATCTCACCTTACTGCGATCGCCAACCCGCCTGCCAAGAGTGGCGATTATGGCAAATTCCCCTCAAAATTATTTATCCTTGATCCCAGGCCTTTGTCCAGCAGTGGACGTCTTTTTGGCTGAGATGATGATGATGATGATAATGATACCATAAGACCATAATTATAACATCATACATCTTTTTAATAAGTATAGAATTAAATTTTTTATGAAACTTTTAGAACATCACTTTTAGAATGCCATTATTTTGTGATCCTTAGAGTGGAGACTTTGTGTCGCATGGGCGAGAAGAAGCATCAATTTAATACATAGTAGGGATAAAATATATCTATTGTCAGATAATAATTACGATGATTTTTAAAAACTCTGTATTTAAATGAAAATATCTAGAAACTTAAATTAACAAATAAATAAATGTAAATAAACGTTTCGAAGAGTGCTAGCAATATTAATTACTTCATTAGATTGCCAGACTGTTAGCATTGCTTACTGGTATTATATTTTGGTCTCCAATATCAGACTACAGAAAACGAAAAACTATTTCTACATTATTAAATTAAAATAAATCTTAGCTACTCCTTCTGATAATCATTCCCGATCGTTTACCAAGCCGTAGCCATTCAAGTTTTACTCACTCGCAGCTCAGTCGCCATAAAATCTCTTTTACGTCACTCTGGGTGGCGCAGGATTTAGTTTCGCCAATCTCCGCTCCTAGATGGCGTTGGCGACACGCTCATAAAGTTTTTAACGGCCATTCTCCATGCTTCATCTCAACGGTGGAACATGACTAACGCAAAACTGTTGGATGTTCTTAAACAGTTTAGACAAAGTAAATGAACTGCCCGCGTTAGACTAGTGAGGGAGTTATGGCCCGATCTGTATATGGGCAGACTTGAGCTGTTAAGGCGAAGGGTAAGGCACACTAGCGCCGCTAATGGATTTAATTTGATAACTGCTAAATTGGTTTTTTTTCAAACATTGCGGACCTTCCGACACTAGGCAAACATCTATTATTTAATAATTGTGCACTACTTTTAGGTTTGTTTTTGTATTCATTCGCTAACACCAAAAGTGGCCATTGTTTGTGAATAAATGCGATAGCCCGTTTTGTGAATAAACCACGCAACAAAAAGTAGTGCACAATTATTAAATAAATACTATGGATGTTTTCCTGTTATCGGACGGTACGCAATGTTTAAAAAAAGATCCGGTCCGTTAGTAATTGTCAAATTATCAATTGGTGGCGCTAGTGTGCCTTACCCTTCGCCTTAATATATTTTGTGTATGTATCCGTTTTATAAATGGTGCTATTGATTTATGAGACAACTAGCTGACCCGGCGGACTTCGTACCGCATTTCTTTTAAAATATAGCCTATGTTACTCAGCGCTAATGATGAAAGAATTTTTTAACCCACTTGGTCCGTATAAATATTATATATACTACTCAAAACAAAATAAGGGCCACGAGGTATTTTTTCATTTTGGTGTAAATTATTAAACATTTACATATTGAAAGTAGTAAAATATTGAGTATACAAACTCTTTGATACCTAAACTTTTTAATATTGTAGTATTCATCTAATGCTGGCAACAATTTTAAATAAAATTTGAATTAAAATTATTTTTGAAAATTTTGATTGCATTTTCTTTGACGTTTTGCTTTCCTTAGCTTCTTGGTTTATTAGAAATTATCAGAGTTCATTGATATCTCGAGTCAGAAACATCTTTTGCAATATGCCACAAGCACGCAGGCGTCATATGGACTCGCTGACAGCAACCAGAGCCGTTACAATGATTGAAGAAGGTCATTCGCAGCGATCTGTGGGTTTGCAATTAGGATTTTCTCGAAGAGCTATTCAAAATCTATGGAATCGTTTCCAAGAGACCGGCAGTGTTAGAAGAAGACCTGTTTCGGGCAGAGTTCGCATTACAACAGCTCAAGAGGATCGTTACATTCGATTAAGTGCGCGCCGAGATCGCACAACGACGGCCCGCAAGCTGCAAAATCGTTTACGGCTCACAACGGGTACTCGTGTCAGTGACCAAACTATTCGTAATCGATTGCATGAAGACCAGCAGGCATCAAGAAGGCGAGTTGTCCGTATTCCATTAACCAGAAATCATCGTGCAAATCGTTTAAGATTTTCCCGTCAACATTTGGACTGGGACATAAACCAATGGGGCATGGTGCTCTTCACAGACGAATGCAAAGTTAAATTTTTTAACGACGATCGGCGTATTAGAGTATGGAGAAGACGCGGCGAGAGATTTTCAGAAGCCTGCATCCATGAAGTCGATCGTTTTGGTGGTCCAAATGTAATGATTTGGGGCGGGATAAGCTTACACGGCAAAACTGAGCTCGCTATTTTAAATGAGGGTACTGTTACTGCTCAGCGGTATATTGAGGAAGTCGTCAGACCACATGTGATCCCATTTGCCCAGCGAGCGGGTCCTGGATTCATCTTGATGCAAGACAATGCTCGTGCACACACGGCTCAAGCGACTCGGTTTGTACTGGAAGCGTCTCAAATTCAAGTCTTGCCGTGGCCGGCGAACAGTCCGGACTTAAATCCAATAGAGCACATGTGGGATCAGTTGAAACGAAGAGTTAGAGACGGTGATCAGGAAATCCACAACCAACAGCAACTCATCAACGCTGTTAAAAGAGCCTGGGAAGAGATTCCAATGGAAAATGTCAGGCATTTGATTGAGAGCATGCACTCCAGGCTTCAGGAGTGCGTAACGAAACGAGGGGGGCATACCCGTTACTAAAAGATGAGCATGGAGTATTTTCTTTTGTTTTCAGTAACTTTACATTGTTTTTATTTTTAACCTTAAATGTGTTTTTTCTTTCAAAAGCAAATAAACTTTTTAATCATTATTATTGGAATAAACTTATTGGTCTACACGGTAAAAACAACATTAGTTTTCGTTATGGAGACAAAAAAATTAATATTGGTTTTATTATTTTCATGGTACAGACAAAATACCTCGTGGCCCTTATTTTGTTTTGAGTAGTATACATATACAATAATATAATACTTTTAGAGTTTCATTTACAACAACACACCAACGCCTGGTCGGACTAAATCGGTCCAGTAGTTTTTGAGTTTATATGTATATACATACATACAAAAATACAAAGGTTTCCTCTTTATAATATTAGTATTATCACATGCAATATAATTACTGTGCTAATAAAAAGAAAATAAGCTTCCAAAGAGGTATGTATCTGACATCTTTAGTACAGGAAGTATCCTCGTCTTCTGCTACTCGTAATAATGTTGTTCCTGCGTTGGCAAATAATGAACGCTAAATATTGATGAATGTATTATTTTTGAATATTTTTTGTTGTTTTTAATTGCTTTTAATGTGTTCTATTTTACACTTAGCATAAGGTAGTAACCCCTGTGTGGTGCCGGGGATAAAGAATTGCACCACCCCATATCTTCCCGAGGGTGTCGTAAAAGCCGACTAAGGGATCATTACGGAGGATGGGCAGCAGCATCTCTCTGAGATTACTCTTAATCAACTGCGATCGCCAACCCGCCTGCCAAGCGTGGCGATTACGGCAAATACCCCTCATGGAGATCCGTGGGGGAGGCCTTTGTCCAGCAGTGGACGTCTTTTGGCTGAGATGATGATGATGATGATGATGAAGGTAGTACAAAACTCATGCTGTTTTTTTTTTTAATTTACCGGTAAGCACAGTGCCTTGATCTCACCTGATGTTAAGTGATGATAAGGTCATGGAGGAAGCGCACATCACCCGGGGATCCTCAAATAGTGAGGCACTGGCTATCTTATCTCTGGCTGCCGGAACACAACAATGCTACAAACATTAATGTTATGGCGACATATTTAGATAAGATGGTGGTAGCTAGCCAGGCGGACAAACAAGTCCTACCACCAACCAAACCGAGTACACAAACATGTACCCCCCGATGGGAATCGAACCCGGGACCTCTGGGTCTAAACCGGTGGTCTTAACCACTAGACCACAGAGGCGGCTGTGTATGCTATTTATGAATTAGTTTCTAGTCTTACTGTATTGCAAAATTCTCATTACTGTGTATTGACTGTAATCTAACTGCGAACCTATTTTTTAAATAAATAAATAAATAGTTATTCCGTATTTTTTTGTCTTTTACTCCATTTTAAAATGACAACGAACGCAACACGGAATTTTTAATTTTAATTTTATTTTTATTTATTTCAAGCTTATACGCTGTGTAATATAGAGACCCCTTTTTAAAAGTAACGTTAATGAACTTGCTTTATAAAGTCCAAACGCAAACGTACTCCGGTGCAACAAGGTTACTTGGTAAAGTTTGCGGTGCACACGGCCACAAGAACCCTCTTTACTGCTTGCAATTGAGGGAATTGAATGCTGAATGCGGGCTGAATGCAAACGGCCACCTGAGTTGAATTTGGACTTACCATGGGAAATACTGGTACCTACACTTTCAGGTAAGTGCATGAGAATTTGTACTCGATTTTACCGTTTCATGCAAACATTTGTGCACCAACATGCATGCTTAGATGTCGTTATAAGAATAATCATCCTAAACGTAAGAACTGCTAGAATTGCAAGAATGAAAAGATAAATCCATAATATATAATAATAACAAATAAAATATAAATTGTAAATAATAAAAATAAAATTATCTAAATAGCAATATTCGTTCGATATCGCGTGTAGGTATAATAGACGATAGTTTTAAGAGAAATTCTAGTAAACTTTCAAATGTGCATGAGAATTTTCACTCGATGTTACCGCAATTTCATGCAAACAATAACGCATACATGCATGTAAATATGAAAGACGATAGTCTTAAAGGAAATGCTAGCACACTTTCGAGTGTGCCTGAGAGTTTGTGCTCGATGTTATTGGAATTACATGCAAAGATTTGTGCACGCATGTATGAAGACGCATGAAGATATGATAGAGTGAGTAAGTTAGCATATAACTGTCTCACTAGTGGGCAAAGGCCTCCATCATTGCAATCAAGTCATCACTACTTAGGGGTTGGTGATCATAACCCGGGCTATCGAAAAATCCGAAACACACTTCGCCCGACCTGGGAATTTAACCTGGGACCTTCTTTAGCCACTCGGCCATCGCGGCGTTTGATAGACGATAGTTTTAAAGGAAATGCTAGTACACTTTCAGGTATGGTCGAAAATTTGAGCTCGATGGTAAACACCCTTAGGTTTACCGGGGTTTCGTGAATAGATTTGGTAACGCATGCATACGTAGACATGCATGTACCTAATGTATTTTGGAATTTCTTTTATTTAATTTTTTTCCTTTGTATATTTACTGTGTTTATTATGTTAACCGTTGTAATTAGTCATTCAGTCATATCAGCATGGACATCCACTCTGTTACTACAACATGTCCCCGGACCTGCAGTTTTAAAATGTCCACGTCCACGTCCACAACTTCCCCATAGTTAAAATATCAAAACAGCCCCCCAACCGCCTAACTCTCTCGCTTTCGATCGCTTTGAAGGCGAGACCTTCGCTTCGCTTTCTAATATAATATCGAAATACAATACCGAATAATATCGAAAGCTATAGCCTGTAGCTTTCGGTATTGCTTTCATATTGCTTTCGAAATGACAAGATAACGCCTCCTCCTCGCCTCGCCTTCAAAGTGATCGAAAGCGAGAGAGTTAGGCGGTCGACCCCCAGGTAACTAAGACAAATTGTAGACTTTTTAAAATAGCAGAATAGAGCCCAGAAAAAAGCCCAGAAAAGCTTTCCTTGGTAAGAAGAGCAAATAAACCGTTCGAGTACCAGTAGTAACGTCCAAGACAATCTGATCTAAAGTGGATATTGGATTCAGTTTTTATAACCCAATATGTAGATTATTATCAGTTGGCATCACATTTGCTTGCAAAATTTTATATTTAGAGAAAGTTAGATAGAATATAAGAAATAAGTATTGGGTATTAGATAATAATCATGTCGGCTACGTGTAAATGAACTTTGGATATTTACTTACAGCTTCTTTGTGTAATCATGTGCCTTTTTTTTCCTTTAGTTGATGGCTTTGTGCGATTAGCACATTTAGCCTGTGTCAAAGTAATTTTTCTTACAAGTAATACATAAATAAACAATATTTCTTTCCTGTATGATGATGATGAATGATAATAGAAATAAGAAGTGAGAAATGATATACCGCCCAACCCTTCGAGTATCTCAGTAAAGATGTGGAGCTTTACTAATTCCTCGGGCGGACACCTTGAGAGAATTTGAAAAGTGACGTTGCACTGTTTTGTTTTATTTGCCAACACTCATGCACACTCACGAACACTTAACGGTTAATAATCCACCATTATTGCATAATAATATTCGACATAACACAAATTTTAGAAAATAAAACAAAATCACAGACATGACTCTTCACTTTCCCGCCAAGAAGTCCCTCATGTGCCTTTATAAATCGGCCAATTTGGTATTACCACCTAAAAAAACACATAAAAACAAAAACAATAAAAAGATTATCATCCATCACTTATTACTTATATACAAACGTAAAATAGGTTTTAATTAAGAATAAATGTAAGCGGCCAGCTTTTGTAATGAAATGTTACTGGTTGTTTGTTACACAGCTCCTTTCCTCTTTACCCAGCAAAGCTGACATCTTAGGCCATTGGTCTAAGGCTTACATGGAAACCAGCCCATACAATAATTATTCCACTTAATTTCCATTCTATTAGCGTTTTGGCTAGGGCAGGCAGCCCACGGGTACAAAGTGACCCTTAATCTCCTCTAAGATTTCAAAACTGACAAAGTCAAATTCAAAGTCAACGATATTATCCCAATTAATGTGGTCAAACTGCTCGATGGCGCAGTGGTTAACGCGCCCGGTCTGCAAGTGCTCCATGCTTCGGAAGGCACGTAAAGCCGTTGGTCCCGGCTGCATTAGCAATCGTTAACAACCACCAATCCGCACTGTGCCCGTGTGGTGGTTTATAGCCCGTTCTCCCTATCCATCCATAGGGAAGGCTCGTGCCCCAGCAGTGGGGACATAAAATGAGCTGATGATGTTGATGGTGATGATATTATTCCAATTAATGTGGTCAAACAGCTCGTAAACATACCTTGCTTGCCTACTTCTTAACTGATCTTTAGTATTTGTAAAAATATTATGATCGGATGTTAACGACGGTAGTTGTTGGGCGGCTTTGGCTTTCAAAGTAAAAAGGTAAATAGTGTTGAATAATTTCGGCGAGCTGGTTATAACCACGATAGCTCAATTGGGAGAGCACCTGACCCGGTATGTCAGAAGGGTGCTGGTTCAAATCCTGCTCGTGGACATTTTTTCAACATTTGTGTTTTTGTAATAATAATTTTGTAATAAAATTTGATGCCATGTCTTCACATATCACTTAAGATATAAAATAAGATAATCTTTATTGTCACATAAAAACAAAGGGTTACAGTAACGAAGTGAGGTCCCTGACTATGCTATGCTACGTATAATTACCTGTATGACAGATGTCAGTGCCTTCCTCCACATACAAGGAACTAATTAATTTTTAAAAATATAATAAAAAGTACTTTCAAACAAAATTAAACAACGCAAGCATAACAAAGAATACGGAAGTATGTATTTGTCAATTTACTTAAAAGTCGCGTGTGCACGACCTAATGTTTGCTAGGTCTCAAATAAATATCTGAAGTCTACCTACTGAAGATATTCGTAGAACTACGAGGTACGAGTATGTTATCGTAGCAAGAAACGTAGCATCTTCTCCACGCTGACTGCATTTGACATGTAAACCGTAAACCAAACTCAGTATAATATGTACCCGGAAATCGAACTCGGGACCGCCGCATCTGAGATCAGTGATGTAGTTACTGAATCACTAGCCGGTTATATAGGTGGTTCGGCCTCAACCTGAAGAGTGCGAAGCCAACATATTAAAAATTAAAATGAATAGAAAACTGTTTTCGCCTTTCTTACTTTACAACATTTCTCTCAATACAAGTTGGATTGGTGTAAAAGACAAATACGGAGTGCTTCAACGCGGTCAGCCTTTATAAAGTGGACTTTTATATTGAAGCTCGCGAAACACGACCCCGGTTATGTGTATTTACGTGGATGTACATATTCTAGAAGGCACACACAAAATTTTCAATCGACCTCTTGTATCTTTTGTTTTTGTTTTTGATAACCCTGAGCCGTCAAACAAGCATACGTCATCAAGAAAGCCTAGGTCATATACACTTGAAACACCAAAGGTCACCCACACGCCTTAAGGCTAAGGGTAAGGCACACTAGCGCCGCTAATGGATTTAATTTGATAACTGCTAAACTGGAATTTTTTTCAAACATTGCGGACCTTCCGACTAGTGGCAAACATCTATTATTTAATAAATAATTGTGCACTAATTTTAGGTGTGTTTTTGTATTCATTCGCTAACACCAAAAGTGGCCATTGTTTGTGAGTAAATGCGATAGCCCGTTTTGTGAATAAACCACGCAACAAAAAGTAGTGCACAATTATTAAATAAATACTATGGATGCTTTCCTGTTATCGGACGGTACGCAATGTTTAAAAAAAGATCCGGTCCGTTAGTAATTGTCAAATTATCAATTGGTGGCGCTAGTGTGCCTTACCCTTCGCTTTAAAGGTTCAATTCTTATACTTCTATGTCCTTTCATTTGTCTGGATCAAATACCCTTTAAATAGAAATACTGCAATGTAAAACTTTGCTGCTGCTAGCGGTATAATAAGTACCAGAGCGATTGCTATCCAGTTCGTTTCTGGACATAATCCCTTCACCGCAGCCAATTTCACGGTATGGTTAATGACCAAACGGCAAGGTTCTCCTGCGCGAGTGAGTATACCTAGGTATACTCACTCGCGCCGTTTAGTTAATACGAAATGAGATAACTCTAGAGTTATCTCATTTCGTATTAACTAAACGGTTGGTAGAGGATTAAATTAGAATACAACAAGTCAAGTCACCGCTAATACCTCTTGATCCCCGGTAAATGAGTAAGACAAATTTTTATCAATTTAAAAAAATGCAAATACGCAGATCTAATATAGTTTCTGAGGAACTTCTTGTTTTTTAAACGGCTGTCGCTTCCAGTTTGGCTAAAGATCCGCGTGCTGCCTCCGGAGATTGAATAAGGCCGGAGAGTCGGCGGCGGATTTATGAGAATTGGCCCCGACACCGCACTCGCTCTGATTGCCCGTTTATTCGCGCGGTGCGTGCGCCAGCCTCGCGCGGACATCGAACCCGAAGAAGTTTATAGTGGCTGTAAAACAGTTACAGGGCTCTATCACATAATCAGACAGAAAAATCCCGATCTGCTTCTAACCCCGCGGAGAATCTAGTAGGAAACGGGGACACGCACTATTGCGCGATGCCATTCCCTCAAGAAAATCTCTGACGGTGTTTTAAGGGGTGCCGCGCGGAATTTCGAAAATTTACGTGTTTTTAAGTCACTGGTGCTAGGCGCTGAATAGGTCATATACATTAAAAGGACTAGTGTAGGTTAGCTTGATTGTCTTGGAATTTGAAACAAATAGGTACCCAGAAACTGCACGAGCAATACGTAAAAGTAATGATATCTAAAAACGTATTTCTTCAGAAACTTTGTAAATATAGCACATGAAACAATAATCCGAAATCTAAATGTTTGTATTGATATTCCGCAGGCCACTGTTGTCTTATTTTTCATTTAAAAAAATGAATATGAAAATTTTAAGACTTTTATTATTTTTTACCCAAACGCCTATGATTTTACCTACGTAAACATTGCTCCAATTAAATCATTAGCCTACTCTGTACAGATATTAATTAGTGTGCATGCGTATTCGTAGTCGTGCACCGTTGACACACCACTGCTGCCACGCGCCGCTCGCCCACTATCATAATTTAAAGAAACTTGAAACTCGTAGTTTTGCGTCCGCGCGGCACCCTCTTAAAAAACAAATTTTACGGATCGAGCGTTTATTTTACACAATGATTTAAATCATTTTATTCTGACGTTTCGAACTTTGCAGGATCCGTGGTCAAGGGCGACTGAGGTGTTGTTGTTCATCTCATAATTAATAAGTAACTTGCATACCCTCATTTTAATTTAATCGGGTGTGTATCACCCATTAATTTCACGCCACCCGCAAAAAAGTCCAGTGACGCTGAAAATACTGGCTGAGGCAATCAGCAAGCTCTCCAAAAAAATACCATACCGTATAACAACGTCTTCTGACAAAACATGTACATATTTGCTGAGTCGGGGCCTATTTGCTGATAATGTAAATGAGGTATAGAGCGCATTTTGTGTCGAAGGCCAAGATCGACTTTAGGCCGCTGAGTTAGCGGAGTAAATAAGTAAGTATTTGCTGCTATATACAATAACACATAATAATATTTTTCATAAATGTAGATACTGTATCAAATGTTTCATTTTATATGTTTGTTTGTTTATGATGTTTGCTTTTTGGTTGGGTGGTTTTGGTGCCTTTTTTGAAAACGTCTGCGCACGAACAAAACTTTGAATAATTAAATACGAATTATTCATAAAATAGTTTCCGTGCGCAAGAATTTCTAAAAAGGAATCAACCCTACATACAATATCGCCCATAGCTCTTTACGAAATATGTAACCTGTGGAGGCATGAGCAGTTGAACACTTTAAGAAGCCGGCGAAATGCCGCTCACCGACTGCACACAACGCCGTGCAACTTTAATACTTGTTACTAGATTTTTCCCACCATCGACAGTTAAGACGACTTTTTAGTTTGAAAGCAGTTCCCGTAAGTGAGCTGGTATCAAACACTTTGTAGGTTTTCTGTATTCCGTGGTGGCAATACTGAAAGACCTGATTGGGTTAAGCTTTCGAAGAACTTGTGCGTTCTTAGATTCGGGTAGTTTAGAATTAAACTGCCTGAATCTAAAAATAAAATTATAAATTATTATACATTTTGACACAAGCCTTACTATTCAGTAAGGCTTGTGTTTGAACGCCTACCAAAAATGTATCAATTCTACTACCAATAAAATTCGAATCGCTTACCAAAACGGATAAATGCTCACCAAATTGTGTTTCCTAAAATATTAAAAAGGATACAATTTTATATTTTTATTAAATGCAATTAAAATATGTGAATAACTTTTAACTGCATTTCAGACCAAATATGTTATTTTGTCACCAAATAGATAACACCAAGATTTTATGCCTCGAGTTTCAATTTGGTATTTTTTGCTTTCTATTGTCTAATAAAAAAAATAACCTCGAAATTCAAGACAAAATCAAAAATTAAATTAATTAAATTAAAACCTATCACGTGACCTACAGGATTAGGGCAGCTAGTATCCTCAATCATTTGAATAATAGTGTAAAAATTTAGTGAGCATTTATCCATTTTTGGGAGCAAAAATAATATTTGTACAGTCATTGAATTTATTTGGTACTTAGGCTTAGGGGCTAAAAAATATTTCTGGTGAGCGTTTAAATTATACCCATTCAGTAATGTAACATTTTTATAACTTGTGATGAGACGCTGTTTCATAAGTGTGCTGAGGTTAAGCAACTTTCGCAAAGGTCGGTCATCGGATGGCTGACCAAAATTTTTCATTTCGAGCTCCTCCGTGCTTCGGAAGGTACGAAAAGCCGTTGGTTCCGGCTGTGTTAGCAGTCGTTAATAACTACTAATCCGCACTGGACGCGTGGTGGTTTGTGTCCCGTTCTACCCTATCCATCCATAGGGACGGCTCGTGCCCCAGCAGTGGAAATATATGAGCATCATCAGATGATAAAATAAAATAAATAAAGAAAGATGATAAAAAAAATTGGCAATAATAATTTACAATTAATAGATTTTCTAAGTATTTTATCTACAAGTACATATTTCGGGAGTTCACAAAAGCAAAAAGAAAATGTAGTTTCCATATCGGGACTGGCAAGCCCAAGCATATTGCTGACAGATCGTTCTACAGAATTTCCTATCGTCAAGACTGTTTAGCCGGCAACGATCATAGTTAACAAGTCTTCAGTATAATACATCTTATGTTTTTTTTACAACAACGTAAAATAAAAAAACAAATAATTTACATTACATTGGATACAGTAACTATCAGTTGTTCCAACTGCCTTCCTGAATTACCTATAATAATAATAATAATCATCATCATCACGAACAGGACTGTTATTGCAAATAAGCCTGATATCGTGTTGACAGATCGATTGACGCGCCAGGCAATGCTCATCGATATCACCATTCCGCATGACGAAAACCTTGTGAAAGCCGAGAAGGGCAAGCTTACTAAGTACCTTGACCTGGCTCACGAGGTGACCGCTATGTGGGATGTGGATTCGACGATCATTGTCCCCATAGTCGTATCTGCAAACGGCCTTATAGCGAAGAGTCTCGACCAACATCTCAAGAGACTTTCGCTGGATGGCTGGATTAAGGGTCAGATACAGAAGGCAACACTCCTGGACACGGCACGTATTGTCAGGAGGTTTCTCACTCTGCAGCCCTGACCATCGATAGCTTGGGCCCTGCCCCGCTGCTGGTGGTACTCTAGGATTAGGTTTTTATAATGTTTTATTGTTTTTATATTAAAATATTGTAAAAATCTAGTTTTAAGAAAGAAAATAAATAAAGGAGATAATAATAATAACAAGTAAATCTTAAAGTATGCCGTTTTTTTATAATTATAATAATAATAACCCCACACCATATACAGACAACACACCACACCCTGTAATTACTTGGTTTGTATCCGTAATTACAGCGAAAACCGGCTTATAGCTGAGAAAAAAACATATTTACAAATTATAATAATAAATTCGTTTATTTTCAGCCAATAATTTAAAGTTATAAAATAATAGGCCCAAAGGTTTTATTTATATCTTATAAACCAACATTATATATACCAATATACAATTTTTGTTAGTAATATAAATTTAATCTATATGTTAGTAGGTAGGTGTATGTGGTATATAGGTATATAGGTGTGTATGTGGTTAATTAGGTAATTATTTCGATACTTTCGGTGTCGTATCGATGGCGCTCATAGGTAGTCTTCCATGAAAACATCTGAACACCACTACCTTCGGCCAGAAACCTTCTCTCATGAAGGCGTCCAGCTTATACTATAACTCAGCGTTTTGTCATTATCAGCTGATTAATGGCGGTAAGTTACGATAAGAGCAAAGGTGAAAACGATAGTCAGTACCTCAATAATTGAGGATCACGGATTAAGTGCGCTTCCACCATTGGCTTTATCATCATAATTAACATCAGGTGAGGTGAAGGCACTGTGCTTACCCGTAGGATATAAAAAAACCGGCCAAGTGCGAGTCGGACTCGCGCACGAAAGGTTCCGTACTTTATGACGTATTCAAAAAAACTACTTACTAGATCTCGTTTAAACCAATTTTCGATGGAAGTTTGCATGGTAATGTACATCATATATTTTTTTTAGTTTTATCATTCTCTTATTTTGAAGTTACACATTTTACCACTTTGGAAGTGTTTCTCGCGTAAACTATTTAGTTTAGAAAAAAAATATATTAGAAACCTCAATATCATTTTTAAAGACCTATCTATAAATACCCCACACGTATGGGTTTGATGAAAAAAAATAATTTTGAGTTTCAGTTCTAAGTATGGGGTACCCCCAAAATTTATTGTTTTTTTTTCTATTTTTGTGTGAAAATCTTAATGCGGTTCACAGAATACATCTACTTACCAAGTTTCAACAGTATAATTCTTATAGTTTTGGAAATAAGTGGCTGTGACATACGGACGGACAGACAGACAGATAGACAGACATGACGAATCCATAAAGGTTCCGTTTTTTGCCATTTGGCTACGGAACCCTAAAAAACGAATTTAACTAAACTATTTGCTATCTTTATTCTTTATTCTAACTGTTGGAAGTTGGGCGACAGACTTAGATAATGGTGGATAAATGATGGTTTTGTTCCACCTAGGCTATTCGGAGACAGTTAAAATCGAAAGAAATAGAAGGAATAGGGAAGATTGCCTAGCAGTAATATATTTAATAAATTGACCACCGCACCGCACTGGGCCCGCGTGGTGGGTTATAGCCCGTTCCCCCTATCCATCCATAGGGAAGGCTCGTGCCCCAGCAGTGGGAATTAAAATGAACTGGTGACGACTATTACGAATAGTATATTACTGTTGACAGTTGTACTGTGAATCCTTTATCTTATCTGTGAGCACACAAGGGAGGGTGGAACATCTCATGTCGCATATTTTTTTATCTATCCCCGACGATACCCTTCTAGGGAGGCGACCATTTTTCGGGTAATTTCAGTCTCAAGAGGGTATTAGGTGGAGTTGAGAAGGCTCAATATTTTTTATGATTTAGTGAAGTGTTTATTTGACTTTCGTTACTGGAACGATAGTAGTTATATCGAATCTAAGAAAGTATTCCAAGTGTGATAACACGAGAAATCTATGTGGAATGTGAGTACCACTTATGTACTGACTGATCACACAATTTTAGAAACAATAAAAATTGGCGTAAGCATAAAGGTTTTATTTATTAATTAGTTCGTACAGTCAACACCAAAAGTCGATATTCAAAATCAGAGTACCGATTCTAATGAAACAAAAAATTCAAACAAAGGCATTAACAGTAGTTAACAAACTCCAATCCGCTCTGGGCCCGTTCTCCCATCCATCCATAGGGCAGGCTCGAGCCCCAGCAGTGGATACGTATATGAGATGAGCTGGTGATGATGAAGTGTTAGGTGCACGGTGAACCTTCAATAAAAGGAGGAGATTTATAATCACTTTGTATCAGTTAATAGTTTGCATTATTTTAGGTTACTTTGATAGAGGAGCTGAAGGCGCAGTGGTTAACGCGCTCGGTATGCGATTGCTGAAGTTAAGCAACTTTCGCAAAGGCCGGTCATCGGATGAGTGACCAAAAATTTATCATCTCGAGCTCCTCCGTGCTTCGGAAGGCACGTTAAGCCGTTGGTCCCGGCAGCATTAGCAGTCGTTAACAACCACCAATCTGCACTGGGCCCGCGTGGTAGTTTATGGCCCGTACTCCCTATCCATCCATAGGGAAGGCTCGTATCCCAGCAGTGGGGATATAAAATGAGCTGATGATGATGATGATCAATTAATAGTTTGCATTGCTTTAGGTTACTTTGATAGATAAAAACAATAAAAAATAAACAATAGCTTTTAAACTATTTCCTTTTCTAATTTGTCACTATTCCACTGCATTCCAAAATGAAAGTTCACTTACGTCACTTTATAAAGTTGTTTAGCAAAGTTAACGGCTAGTCGACATGTAGGGATGTGACAATTGTGCGGTTATGTTGAGTATCCAAGTACCGGTTATTTAATGAGACTGTTTTGGGTACCGGGTTGCTTATTTCGAACCGGTGACATTAATTCTCACTTATCAGTTGTTTTCAGTCTCAGTGTCAGTTATTCTCTACATTATCAACTATGAGTGCGTTACACTCATATTTGAAGTCACCTGTGATTTCTTTGACTAAAAATCCTTGAACTTATTGAATTTCATAGCGTATTTTTTGTCTTTGGTTTGATTGAGATTCGTATTCTTGTGGCTACTTTTTTACAACTTAGTTGGCTGACTTTAGTTGCTGACGTACCTATACCTATAAATACCGAAATATTAAAGATTTTAATTGTAACATATGTATAGTAAGCGACATTTTCTTGATACCGGGACCCGAACCGGGAACTCACCGGCACATCACTAGTCGGCAGTGACTCAGCGGAGACGAGACGACGTGTATATGTAACTTTGTTGCAACCTCATGTTATTGTTTGTTGTGTGTCCCAAGTAGAATTCTGTAAGGACGGTCTTGTGTTCTATCGATATTAACATTGATAGATAAACTGATTGTATTTTTTTTCCTTTTTTTCATCTTTAAAAAGCGATGGCTGATTCATATGTCATACTCGTGAACGGGTGCCTCCTGTGGAGGCAGGTCTGCTCTTGCTTACTTATCTTATTTTATTATTATTGTACTCGTATACTTTAACTTTGTTTTCTTAGATAATTTTTGACTTTTATTAGTACTGTATGACATTGTGAAAATTGAAATTGGTAGGTACCTGATGTAATTTTTGCAAAACTTATTATTATTTTTTTTTTGTATTTTTGGGTGTTGTGATTGTCCTTTTTTTTTGTGTTTGTTTGTGATGGAAAGTGTCCTTTTATGATAGGGCATTTTCCAATATTTTTGACGCTGTAAGGGAGAAAAGAGCTTGACACTTGCTGAGTTTCTTGCCGGTTCTTCTCAGTACAAGTTCTCCCGCCCAGAGTAGACTTACGAACCGATGGCATAATGACATTCATAAGAGCTATTTGTAGCCTAAACTGAATAAATTATTTTGAATTTTGAATTTTGAATTTTGAATTTTGAATGTTAAAACTGAAGATATATACCTGAATCAGTGTTATTGTTGTTTTATTGATTTTATTTTTACAAATTAAAATTTTATAAGAAACGTATAAAATAACTGAAAAAAATAAGAAATGCTGCAGGTAAAACTCGAACCCACGACATTTTAAATTGCACAAGCACAAATATACGCTGTTTGCCAACGTATGATTAACAGCTCAGTTAGATCTATCAAGTGCTTTTGTCTGTTCGAACAGAAATGCAAAATATTTTGTGTTTAAACCGCTCGCTATACAAAACAGAAACATCCGTAAATAACAACTCTAAAAATCTTTTTCACTTTGGTATATCTGCAAACACATTTACACTCTAGTTCTAAAGCACGATCGCAATTGAGAGCAGTTCATAAATCCCGCTAGTATCAAAAACATGCCTCCCGCGTATAAGGTCGTAACTTACATTTCGGATACGGGGCGTAGCGGTTACGCCCTTGTTGAAAAAAAATCGCAGCTACGTCCCAACGCGACCGACCCTCGCCTCTGATATATCAGCAAAAAATGTAATTATGTCGCCATTTCATTACATGGAACCCGATTTAGGGAATAAAGTTGCAAGCGGTTTTGTGTGAGAGCGATACTCAATTTTCCTTGTTATTCCGCGATCTTTACTCGTGTATTAAAAGGTACGGTAATTGTATTTTGCAGCAGTCAGTTACGGTCACTCTCGTCATTTGTTTTACTTAAGCGAGAAGTTGAGTCTGGTTGTAGAACTTTTGCATTGGATTCTTCAATTGGGTTAATCCGGCTTCCAACTTCGCTCTGTTTCAATTAAGTTCTACCATGCTTTAAGCATAGATAGTGCTAAATGTAGAAATACCCGTATGCTTGCAAGCCTCTCTTGGTAACTGGTCTCTCGCACCAGTGCTCACTAATCATGGCGTAAAGCTATTACAAATGTCATGTTTAAAATGTAATGATATATAATAAGCCTAACAATTAGCCTAAGTATGGAAAATATATATAAAATAGAAAATATTAATTTTAAATGATTTCATTAACTTCAAGCTAAAATTTGAGCTCTTACGAAAGTCGTTACGCCATCACATTAGATTTTATTTTATTATTACTTTGGGGCGGCGGCCAAGTACCTTTTAAAGCGCTGGAGGTTGAATTCCTAGATCGTTAGCTTTATTTACCAGTTACGTTATTATTATCCGTCAAACACAATAAACATACAACACTACACCGTTCCTACCTTTGTATGTACGTAACCTTATAGACGCAGACCAAGCCCGGTGACTTTAAAATCAATTCATTACCTTACTGTTGACGTTTCAAATGTCAAAAGTTTAATATCTTCGCTTGTCTCCCGAAAACACATCATAAAACGTAGTTTCAGACGGAATTTCGGTACCTATACGCGCCATACACGTCAAAGTTTAAAAGCCTCGATGCATGTGTTCGTTGTAGCAACTTTATTGAGAAATGGCTGCAAGAATTGATTCTGACGGCTCCTTCTCCCACTTACAAAGTGGTAAAGTGGCGTAACTGCTTCCACTCAAACAACTTGCGACGTTATTCGCGGGTAACTTAAGGTCGGTTTTGGTATACGAAAATTGTGAGATGCTTTTCATCTGAAAGGCGTTTTTCTTCATATTTATTAGTGTTGGTTTTTTGTGTGTAATGGATTTTTAAGTGAATCTACAACAACAGCGGACTTTTCGTAAACAACTGATGGAGTGCTCGCGGTCGATTTGCCTCCAAGATTGTGCTTAATGAGAGAATGGAGGGTTTCTTTTGTGTTTTTGAAGGTTTTGGAAGGTTTGTAAGTAATACTTTTTTAAATACGATAACGAAATAGGAATAAGCGACTAGGACCTCATCCTAGTCGGTCGGCTTGGGAAAGAGACTAGTGGGAGGACTTTGGAAGGCCTTTGCCCAGCAGTGGGATAGCATGAGCTCCCGAGCATCTATTCGTTTCACTACCGACGCTTCTTACATTTAACTGAATGCGAGAAGTCATGGTTTAATCTCCATAGCTCCTTTTAAATGCCGACGTGAATGAACGAATTTAACTTAGTTTTTATAGCGTCGATTACAAACATTGGAATGTTTGTTATAATAATAATATTGGTTTTAAAAATATAATTATATACATCTCTATCATATTACAATACACGACACAATTACCAATCTCCCTGAGTTTTTTTTACACACCGTTTATTTTTTTATATAAATACTAGCTGACCCGGCGGACTTCGTACCGCATTTCTTTTTTTTTCTTTTTTTAATATAGCCTATGTTACTCAGCGCTAATGTAGCATTCTAATGGTGGAATTCTTTTTAAAATCGCTCTAGTAGTTTTTGAGTTTATTCGTTGCAAACGTACATCATACATACATATATACAAAAATACAAAGGTTTCCTCTTTATAATATTAGTATAGATATAGATGTGTCGCTTATGCCAATTAAATTATTTAAAGAAGAAAGAAAAACATATGTTTACATTTTTTATCTGATTTTCTATATATTAATACGTAAAGCAAAAACTTTGTACCCCTTTTTACAAAACTTGCGCGGGACGGAGGAGTATGAAATTTCGCACACTTATAATTTAAATAGAAAAGGTTATCTAAATGTTAATATTTTTTTTAAATTATGCATAAAAAATACAATTAACCAACAAAAACAACACTACACACACTACCATGAATTTGACACACACGCATATGTATTTGACACACACGTATTGTTTGTCTTTAATGCGGCCAACATCTGTCAATGCCAATTCAAACTCACATTCTATCTTTTATATTTTTTCAATGCTTAGGATACAATCCGTGCAGCCTTAATAAATTGACGGTCGAATTTCGAACACTGGGCGACCACTAGTTTCATTTAATAGGTATTTGATATTCATATTATTTCTATAAATTTAGTTTGATTATATATTGACGCAAATTCTAATGTTAATTCATACAGAAAACAGACGTTATAGCGTGCCTTATATATAACTTATAGTTTTCATTTTTCAAAGGCTGTGTCTACTATGTAGTATGTTTGTAGACATTCGATAATTATGGCGAAATGGTAAAAAAGCACCAGCCTTTCGTTTGATGGAACGATGTTGATATTAGATTAGTTAATATAATATTTTTTTAATAATTCCTAATAAAAAAAAGAAAAAAGTATACCTTTAAATTATCTGACTGCTGGGCAAAGGCCTTCATCATTGGAACCCAGTCATCGCTACAGTTAATTGGCTTAATCACCTCGCTAGCCAAATGAGGGTTGCAAACCCCCATTTGGCAAACTATTTGCAAACAATGCATACGAAACACACTTTACCCGACCTGGGATTTGAACCCAGGACCGTCGGATATCGGACCGAGCGCATTGCCATTCTACCACCGAGGCTTTAACAATTCATAATAATAATTTTAAATTTTACATTTTGTTTAAAACAAAAACAAATTTAAAACAAATTTAAATGAATATATTAACCGGTTGATTTTTTTACACGCAAGAAATAATTAAATGCTGCTACTCATAAACAAAATATCAAAACGAATAAAGTCAATTTATTTAGATAGTACTAAATAAAGGAACTACCGTTATTGTGTGCCAACAAATATAATGTAGCAACCTAAAAGGAGCCGTCCCTGTTCTTATAAATGAAAAGAAGATAGACGAAACCGAATCAAAAAAATAGATATTCCTTTCATTGAATTATCGGGAAGAGGAAAACGCTCATAAAATGATGTAGCACAAGTATTGACATCGCTAAGTCGCACTATACCGGCTAAGTAGTTCGAACAGCGAGCATAGGCGTGTCTCGGGACGAGATGAAAAATCACAGATGACTTTTTTTATTGTACAAGTCACCGCCCTGGGGTACGCCGTCGTCGGGTAATCGGCCATAAAAATGTAAGTAATTCCAACAATATTTTTTTTGGGCAAGTTTATTCAATACTTTTGCCGGGACGAAACACAAGGAGGGAGCTTTGCTAACTTAAAAAAACGATTGGCCTCCACCTCGCATGAGGGTCAATGAGGATAAGACCGAAGATGGAAGCGCACTTCACCTGGGATTGACAGCGATCTTTAGTTATGGTAATTACTTTTTCTTTACACAATAAAGTACTAACTTACTTACTATTAATATAAAATAATAATGTGCAGTGTTCGTCGACTTAAAAACAGACGTAGATGTATTTATTTTATGTAAGAATAGCATTCGGTGACACTGCAGTCAACAATAAAAAAAAATTAATAAAGATATTAATTAAATATTTATTGTAGGTTTGATT
This sequence comes from Eudonia mercurella, assembly GCA_963082485.1. Classification (NCBI taxonomy): domain Eukaryota; kingdom Metazoa; phylum Arthropoda; class Insecta; order Lepidoptera; family Crambidae; genus Eudonia; species Eudonia mercurella. Next base: position 2,234,398 of record OY720040.1, read on the forward strand.
CCCCCTCGAGCTGCCTAAAACTAGTTTTTTCTAGTAAAATTTTATCTTGTAATAAAGATAATTTATATTACGACATCTTCTGTGTTTTGTTGAAGTAATGTGTATATTTATTTGGTTTGGATTAAAGATTAATTTGTATTTGTCTGTAGAATTATAAAATACACGTGAGAATGTTGAACCGGCCTACCTTTCATATAGGTCGAAAATAAGTAAAGATAAGCCATCCAGGTTGGTTCTGTTTGAGATCTCTACGCGGTTGCAAGTTATCAATTATTTACATCGTATAAATTTTGGACAAAATCACAAAACATAGTGACTGCAAAAAAAATATTTATAAAACAAATTAAAAAGAAAATTTCTTGAGCACTTTTGTTTCGAACTGTACAGCCGACTCAAGCGGACGTAACAAGACAGCGCGACACTAGACTGCCCCGATATTGATATTGATGACGACTGTACCCCGGAGTTAATGCACACTGAAGTGACGGCCCCTGGACTACATCGCTATTCGCTACCATTTACAGTTAACTGAATGGCTATGAAAAATGTCCCCTAAAAGTCGGACGGAAACGCTTCGTAGTACAAAGAAGGTTTTGTTTTTGTGTATCAATGACACTTTGATAAAATAAAAAAAGCCCTTTGAATAATAATTCGGGAATGCTAATGGATGTTTTTAGCGTTACGACGCTTTTCAAGACCAGCTGTTAGGTATCATTAATTTTTTATTGCACATTTTTATGCGTATGTATATAAGTTATAAGTGATTGTTAGGTGCAAGTTTGTAAAGCTATGTTTTTCATGAACGAGGAAAATTAGTAATGTAACTAAATAAACATAATTGCAAATCAGTGAAGCTATGTTTTCCATGAATGGGTGCGATTAAAATGTAATTTATGTAAAACTGTAAATAAATATAGGTTCAAATTTGGAGTACCCGACGTTTCAGCCGGGTTGCACCGGCTGATAGAGTTAGCCTGAACTACCCGTGAGAAACATCTGGTCCCTACTAAAAAGTTATGTCTAGAGTTTAAGGAGATTAGAGTTCAAAGTTTCAAAATTCATAAAAATATATTTATTATGGAACGTCAAGTTCAAAAGTGTGACGAGATATTTATTTCCAATACAATAACCATACATACGAGTAAAGCATAACTGAACTGCAAATGTAAACTAACTAACAAGAAATGTGTTTCATCTCACAAAATATGTTTGAGAGTAGAGCCAGCATAAACCTATCACACGCAGATAAAAATGAGCCTCTCAACGTTACCTGGATCGCGTAAAATTTAAGAGAGCCCGCACAAAAGTATCCAATTTGGAAATAGAACCGCCTCTGTCAAAAACATTAACGGCTATGAGTCCACGCCGCTTATCCGGCGACTTCGCAGTTTTTTCTCGACCGCAATAAAGCGGGGCCACTGACACACCGGACGGCGCTGAAGTGCAATAATTCCGACAGTCAGCCGCACGCGGCGCCTCTGTCGACACTCCAAAATGAAAATATATGACCACTTGAGTGCGCGACTGTACTTGAGTTGTCTTCCGATATTTTTGGAATGAGATACCGTTATTTGTGCTTGGTGCTTTTAAAAGAGTTTTGGGCACAATTCTTTTATTTTTGTATTCTATGATCAGCCTGTAGGTAAATGTCTCACTGACGGGCTCAGCCGACATAAATAAAAGGTTTAACTTTAACAATTTGTAACAACTGCCATCTTTTGACATCACAATGTACACACGCGTGCATATCAGACAACCACAAACTGTCATATTTCTTCAATTGAGTTTGAACTTTATAAGAATAACACCCGTTTGCATTAAACTTACGAATCGCCTAAGTCTTGGCTTAACTATTACCCGGTCAAGTTAACTCGGCACCTGGCTCGAAAACGTCGCTTACACTCTGGGGCCAACTTAACTTGACCGGGTAGTAGTTAGGCAAAGACTTAGGCGATTTATAAGTTTAGTGCGAACGGGTTTAAAAATAAGAATAAATTTATTTCTGTATAAAACTTAGTCTAAATACATCAAACTTATAAATAACATTGTTTATCTATACTAATATTATAAAGAGAAATGTATGTATGTATGTATGTATGTATGTATGTATGTATGTGTGTTTCTGGCATCTGTGTCTTCCTAAGCATGTGAGATAGATAGTAACAACGATTAAGGCTGCTGGAAATTATGTATATTTTATCTTTTTAAAAGAAATCGTTGTTGGCCTCGCATGTCCTTTACAGCTTAACCGGGCTCATGGACGACATGAAACTTTGTGGCTCCACAATATCTATACTATTAATAAAACTGTAAAGTTTGTGATTTTGTTTGTTTGTTTGCGGAGGGTAATCTCTGGAACTACTGGTCCGATTCCCAAAAATCTTTCACTGATAGAATGGCTACATTCCTTGCGGGTAACATAGGCTATATTTTATTTTGATAAAAAGGTTTTTTTTTAAAGCCACGCGGACGAAGTTGCACACAAAATGCTAGTATCGTATATATTGAGAGCGGAAAACTCAAGAGCGAATTTGAAGTGTAGTAGTGATTCAGCTTGTTATTGACCATTGAATTTCCACGAGCTAGTTCAAATTCCTGCTCGTGGAAATTTTTTCAACATTTGTGTTTTTGTAAGTTGTGGCGACACTTTTAGATAAGATTGTGGTAGCTGGACAGGCGGAATAGAAAGCCCTACCACCAACCAAACCGAGCACACAAACATAACTGGGAATCGAACTTGGGATCACGGGGTCTGAAACCGGTAGTCTTAATCACTAGACTAGTTTTAACTATTATACTAGGTTTGGTTGGTGGTACGGCTTGTTTGTCCGCCTGGCCAGCTACCACCATCATGTTAAAGTCTAAGTCTCTCCAACTCAATAGTAGATGATCCCGGGTTAGACATAAGTGACACTTACCATAAGCTGTTAATTATAGATAGTTATGTTTTCAAAAGTTTACGCGAAACGCGAACGCTCAACACATTGAAGGGATATATCTACTCGCGTTTATTAAAAAAAAGTTGGAAGAAAAGGAGATTTTATCTGCTAAGTACAAAAATAACCCCACTAGAAAGACAAAGAAATACAAATTAGTATTTAACCTGCACTACAGAAAATTCACAAACGCAAAGAAAATAACAAAAAAGAGTAGCATTTAAATTTTTCCCTTACATTTCTATTATGTCAATTCATTTTGCTCTCTTTCTAGGTACACTCGCCGGCAAAACATTACGGCGGTGTTATCAAAATGAATTATTTCTGAGGCACAAAGCGCTGACTACTGGCCTTTTGGTTTATTAACTTTAATTTTTAATATTCGAGCTCAGCCCGCGTAAAATTGCAATTCCCGCCAAAATAAAAGAAAAAAATGGCGTTCTTACGGGAATTATTCACTTGCTGGTGCCGTAGAAGGGTCAGGAGATAGCACCAAATTGCATATTACAAAGATTGTTGGATTCTACCGAGTTTTCGGCTTTGTGTTTTAGCAATTTTATGTTATGTCTAAACATTAAATTTAACTGTTTACAGTGTTTGCACATAAACGTGAAAGAAATGAAAATATCTCAAGTCCATATTTTTGATTACTCCACTGATCAATGCCGCTTGACAAAGACAAAACAATTAAAATTCTATTGGTTCTGTATTTGCCGCAGACGAAGAATTAAACTACTCGGATAATCATAATGCTATCAACCACCGATTTGTTTTGTAATTAATCACATTAATAAGGGATGTTGACATTAACAATAATTAATTCTAGAATAAAAAACTTATGTTTTAAACAGTTCTTTAAAACGTTAACCAATTTTTATTCGACCTGTATAAGCATGAACTTCATATAGCTTAAATGTTACAAAAAAACACTCGATGTCGGAACAAAATGCTGACGTCATAGTTTCCATTTTCATACAATTTCTATTGAAAAAACAGTTGCAAAAAAGTTTATCAATTGACTAACCATGCAACAACCTAATTGTGCAAAGATTAATTTAAAAAACTTTTGATTATCTCTTTTGTGTCATACTATGTAAACATTTATGTGGACTGTGATACAGCACGCGCTTGCTGCACGCTGCGCTGTCGGGGCTTGAGCAAAGCGCGATAGTTAAACTATTAGTAAGTAGCGCTGTTGTCGACTGGCTGCGGTGCGACCTTTTTTACTAATCATGTCTCTTGATTAGGATTTGTCTAAGGGGGTGCGGCGCGGACGCAAAACTGCGAGTTTCAAGTTTCTTTATGATAGCGAGCGAGCGGCGCGTGGCAGTGGTGTGACAACGGCGCACGACTACGAATACGCACGCACACTAATATCTGTACAGAGTAGGCTGGTGATTTAATTAGAGCAATGTTTACTTTCGTAAAATCATAGGCGTTTGGGTAAAAATAATAAAAGTCTTAATATTTTCAATTGAAAAATAAGACAGCAGTGGCCTGCGGAATATCAATACAAACATTTTGATGTCGGATCATTGTTTAATTTGTGTTATATTTACAAAGTTTCTGAAGAAATAAGTTTTTAGATATCATTACTTTTATGTATTGTTTATGCAGTTTCTGGGTATTTGTTTCAAATTCCAAGACAACCATGGCCTTGTGAAAGGATCAAGCTAACCTACACTAGTCCTTTTAATGTATATGACCTATTCAGCACCAGTGACTTTTCGAAAATACACGACACGTAAATTTTCGAAATTCCGCGCTGCATCCACTTTTTGGTGACGGCCAGTGTCTGTGTTTTTTCGTGATTTGCCATCGGGTCTGTCATTCAAACTAATAATTATTTTATTGAGATTTTTATTTAGTACATTTCCTTAAAAATATGCGTGTTTCTTTCATTTCCACACACCATCCATCCTTACAGTCCACCGCTCGCTATCAAGCGCTACAGCACTACAGTTTTTCGTAGCGTGGCGTAGCCTTGTAGCATTTTGTAATAAAGTGTGCTGCGAGATGACTCATATATTTTCATAGTTACGACACGACAAAGACACGCTGGCCTTGTGGCACGCTAGTCTCAAGATCCATCACGCTGTTTCTCAAAGTTATTTGAAATTACTTTAAATAAAATAAAAAATATAATGATTCTTACTTACTGCTCTGGCTCAAGGACCCGAAGTGGGTCTTAGCCTCCGACAAAAGTTTATTTTCCCTTCACAATTAGGCATTTGTTTCTGCACAATAATTACAATAGGCTTAGTATTCTGTATCCTGTAGTTTATGAGAGACTGGTGCCTAAAGTAGGTTTCAAAAGAAACCTGCAAATACAGGAAAAATGTATCAAAAAACGCGCGGTAGACATCTAAACAAAGCCACGTCCAACGGTAACTGACACCGTCAGGGTAGCGTACTATAAAAAAAAAAACCAGACAACTGCGAGTCGGACTCGCCCACCGAGGGTTCCGTACAAATTTATGGGTATATTATATAGTTCAGGAATCGAGACTTGAACTTTTCCCGAAATTCAGTTTCCAAAACCTACAATTACTTATACTAGTGGTCGTCCAGTGGTCGAAATTCAATCGTAATTTTATTAAGGCTGCACGGATTGTATCCTAAGCAATGAAAAATTAAAAAGATAGAATGTGAGTTTGGATTGGCATTGACAGATGTCGGCCGCAATAAAGACAAACAATACATGTGTGTCAAATACATATGCGTGTGTGTCAAATACATGGTAGTGTGTGTAATGTTGTTTTTGTTGATTTAATGTATTTTTATGCATAATAAAAAAAAAATTAACATTCGGATAACCTTCTCTAATAAACTATAAGTGTGCGAAATTTCATACTCCTCCGTCCGCGCAATTTTCGTAAAAACGGGTACAAAGTTTTTGCTTCACGTATTAATATATAGATTAAACACCACCAAAGTTATTAGGTATCTACCTATACATTTAAAAGAGGGAAAAGGTATTTCTTTTTTCATTCTGCGTCATAAATCGAAAACTATACATCATAAAAATAATTAAAAATCTATTTAAGCTTGTGCAAACGAAGCCCTTTCATACGATACCCCACATGACACGGTTAACTTACTTCAACATTTCGACCCCCGTTCCTTGCTTAACCTTTCGTCTGTCTAGTGCCAGATCCGTTCTACAAACAATTGAAATACTATTGTGTCTGTATTCACGGCAGACGATGGGATAAAGACCCTGTTTTTTTTGTGATTTAATTAATTATGTATAGTTTTCAGATTTTTTCCTGTACTTGTAGGTATGACGATATTACTTGCTAAACTTCGTAATTCTAGGTCAACTGCAAGTACCCTATGAATTTTGATACCTCCACGCGTTCCCGAGATAAAGGGTCTTGACAGACAGACGGACAGACGGACAACAAAGTGATCCTATAAGAGTTCCGTTTTTTCCATTTGAGGTACGGAACCCTAAAAACATACCTTACAAAAAGACAATAAAAAAATACACTCAGAATTCAAACAAAGACAGATCCACTCTTCAATTCCGCTCAATCACAACCCCCCAACCGGTTTTTATCAATTTCCATTCGCCCACCATTTTTGTATCGAAATCTCATTATTCAAGTTCTCCTCAAAAATAACACCTCGACCTTATCTCTGCCCAAGGGAATATTTATTTCACAGATATTAATGGGAAAAGTGTGTATTATGGTCTAATATGATGGATCGGTTTCCAAGTGGCAAATTTAAAGGATGGTGAGGGTTCGCAGGTCGGCAGTGATGTATCACCACTGGAATCTGCATTAATACGCTGTGGGACTATGATTACGATATTTTGTTTAAAACTAGTCGATATAGACTAACCTCCGTACAGAGTATAAGCTTTCAATAGTTATACCGTAGTTATCTCTTTTACTATTATTTGATATGAAGTTTATATGACGGCAACAAAACACGAAATATCTTTTTCAAACTTATACGTACTCTGTTTATTAGGAAGACGTAAGTTTTTTTTACTGGGACAGTATATTATTCATTTTTATTTTATTTTGTTCAAAATTCAAAATTCAAAATCATTTATTCAGTTTAGGCTACAAATGCTCTTATGAACGTCATTATGCCATCGGTTCGTAAGTCTACTCTGGGTGGGAGATCTTGTACTGAGAAGAACCGGCAAGAAACTCAGCAAGTGTCCAGTTCTTTTCTCCCTTACAGCGTCAAAAATATTGGAAAATGCCCTATCATAAAAGGACACTTTGGAGAGCTAACAGCATTATTCACAATATTTACTCGACATTTAACTTATGAGCTAATAACAAGCTACCATGAGAAAATCCTAAGCCTTAAGAGATACAGAGAAACAGTCTTAGAAACCATCAAGTCTTTTTTTGACACAAAAAAAAAAAACAAAAACAATTTTGACATAGCAATTTTTTAGTCAAGTGAGCTCACATAAAAATAGTCAATCATCATCATCATCATCATCATCTCAGCTATAGTTGCCTGAGATTATATAGCCTGCTCGTGGAAATTTTTTCAACATTTGTGTTTTTATAATTTGTTCGCAACAAAATTTGCGTTAAAAAATATTTGAACGTTTATAAATAGCTTGCTCACTTCTTAACTGATCTTTAATATTTGTAAAAATATTATGATCGGATGTTAGTGACGGTAGTTGTTGACATTGAATGGGCGCTTTTGGCTTTCAAAGTAAAAAGTGTTGAATAATTTCGGCGGGCTGGTTAGAACCACGATAGCTCAATTGGCCCGGTATGTCAGAAGGGTGCAGGTTCAAACCCTGCTCGTGGAAATCGAATAGCGAATGAAACTCGCACTTGGCACCCTGATCCCCAAACTTCAGTATGAAGATGGCACTAAATGATAATGATGTGTTGTACACTTGCCTACATACATTAGACTACCACAAACTGGAAAATTTTCTCAATAGACTTTAAACTTTATGGGGTGGGTTATTTCAAATATAATGCATGTAAGAATTTTTTTTCCGAATAATAGAATGTACTATGTGTAATTTTTCACTATGAAATCCGTGCTATCATGACTGAACATGTATATGTTATATTATATTATAGGTTTACGATAAGTGTGATGATGGGGCTTTCAAATTCCATATTATATTATTTCAAATTGTACATACAATTTCACTATTTAATAATAACAATATAAGTACATTGGACTGTATCAAAATGTTCTACAAGTGAGAACTATTTAAGGCATGTTTTTTTCTTATGATACATATGTTACTAAACTAAGTATAGAAACTGTTAGTTTTCCAAAAATGAATAAATAAATAAATAAAGGGGCTCGATGGCGCAGTGGTTAACGCGCCTGGTCTGCGAGTGCTGAGGTTAAGCAACTTTCGCAAAGGCCGGTCATCGGATGGGTGACCAAAAATTTATCATCTAGAGCTCCTCCGTGTTTCGGAAGGCACGTAAAGCGGTTGGTCCCGGCTGTATTAGCAGTCGTTAACAACCACCAATCCGCACTGGGCCCGCGTGGTGGTTTATGGCCCGTTCTCCCTATCCATCCATAAGGAAGGCTCGTGCCCTTGCAGTGGGGACGTATATGAGCTGGCGATGATGATGATGATGAAATAAATAAATAAATAATCATGACATATGGTTGAACATTTATTAAGGGAATTTGACAGTTTTGTAAAGGTTGATGTGCGGGTGTCTGTACAAAAGTTAAAGGTGCAATCCAGAACATGTTGGCACGGCAAATCAGGAAGAACTGAACTGGACGGGATCGTAATTCCCGGCTTGAGTTTACAATAACTTGGTGGTGTCTGTCAAACTTGTCTCGGAACACCCACCGGTGCAACAGCAGCCACAGACTAACTGAATACCGGTGAGCTTAAAACTGTTTTAAAACACTATCGCGATTTTTTTATTATTTTCTGTAATTACTTATTTTAATTGACACACAAAGTATAAAATGGTATATCATAATATCAACGTCATCATCATCAGCCCATTTTATGGCCCCACTGCTGGGGCACGAGCGTTCCCTATGGATGGATACGAAGAACTGGCAGGAAACCACCACGCGAGCCCAGTGTGGGGTGGTTGTTAATGACTGCTAATGTCGGTTAATGGGACCAATGGCTTTACGTGCCTTTCGAAGAACGGAGAACAGTCACCCATCCGTTAAACAGTATTTGCGAAAATTGCTTAACCTTAGCAATCGCAGACCGGGCGCGTTGTCCGCTGCGCCATCGAGCTCCTCTATTAATTAATTTACCACTTACGTACTTTAGTTGTAATTTTATATGAAGTTGGTAGTCTGTGGCGTTCTTGTATAACCTGGCGCCTTATACTAAGAGCAAAATATATTCAAACTCGATGATTAACCGCGCCTCCGCACCCCGTTTTATTCATTTTTATTCATTTTATATTCATGCCGCCTTTTGCCGAATGTATTCATGGTTCCCCTCCCAACTTGTTCGTCGAGTTCCAACAATTTTCGCCACTTTAGGGTACTGTGGTAAAAGACAACCATGTACCTAACCAAGGTTTTTTATTGCCGGAGTTAAGTAACTTTCGCAAAGGCCGGTCATCGGATGGGTGACCGAAATCATCTCGAACTCCTCCGTACTTCGGAAAGCACGTAAAGCTTTGCCACTCGGCCACCGAGACGAGGTTTTCTTTTTATAACTTACGGGTACATTGCCTTCATCTCTCGCGATGTTAAGTGATGATAAGGTCAAAGGTGGAAGTCACTTCACCTGGAATCCTCAATTTTTGAGGCACTGGCTATTTTACTCTAACTGCCAGAACACAACAATGCCACAAACATTGGATGTTATGGCGCCATGTTTAGATAATATGGTAGTAGCTAGCTAGGCGGGCAACAAGCCCTACCACTAACCAAACCGAGTACACAAACGTGTACCCCCCTCTGGGAATCGAACCCGGGACCTCTGGGTCTGAGACCAGTGGTCTTAACCACTATACCACAGAGGCGATATAAAGGAGCTTCTTAAAAGACGTTGTTGCTTTTAAAAAAGAGATTGTTATACAAGATTTTTAAGTTAATATGATCCTTTCTAGTTTAACACGACTCGCGCTTGGCCCCCGGTGTTTTCCGGTCTTTTGACGGATTTTTCCGCATCAACGCCGCTCGGCTAATCCGTTGGTATTGATACAAAACGCGCCTGAGGTTGGCAAAGTACCTTTTAAACTTTCCTTTATGATCGCACTTTTGAATAAAGTGAAGTAAAATGTTCAAATAATTTTTAACACAAATTTTGTTGCGAAAAAATTACAAAAACACTAATGTTGAAAAAAATATTATGATCGGATGTTAACGACGGCAGTTGTTGACATTGAATGGGCGCCTTTGGCTTTCAAAGTAAAAAGTGTTGAATAATTTCGGCGGGCTGGTTAGAACCACGATAGCTCAATTGGAAGAGCACCTGACCCGGTATGTCAGAAGAGTGCAGATTCAAATCCTGCTCGTGGAAATTTTTTCAACATTTGTGTTTTTATAAAGTGAAATAAATCAAATCACGGTACAAATATAAAGTTTCTGACCTAAGCACTCGAGCGCGCGAATACTAGACACAATAGAATTTTAATTGTTATCGGCCACCTGGTGGTCGCTCGACACTTGAGGAGTAATTAATATGTAATAAAACTAACATTATAGTTATTTGCAGGTTTATACAACTCTTAAAGTAGAGAATGATAGTTAAACGTTTTTTTCGAGTTTAATTTTAAGTTTCATACAAATACGTGTACTACCGTCCGTCGGCGACCGAGTGGCCTCGGCTTCAATTCCGATCGGACAAAGTGTGTTTTGTTATTTTTGATAGATATCCCGGGTTTGTGATCACTCAATAATTATAGCGATGACTTAATTTAAATGATGCCTTTGCCCTTTATTGTAAATGGAAAATAACTTTTTGTTTTCCTTCCTTCATGATAAATGGCGTCTTTCAAACGAGGCGTGAAGAGGCACCTTGGTCTTAGCAACCGGGCCGGTAGGGTGAGGGTGACTGGTGCTGCGTTGTTTTCACGCCGCACCAGTGGTCTTCGCGTCTGACCTCCATTGCCACTTAACATCAGGTGGAGTGGAATAATTTGCCGCGCTTAACAATAATAAGGGAAACATAGTAATTATTAACTTACCATGTTTATTATTTATGAGTTTCCGATATTTCGGCATAGTTACATGCGCCATTATCACGGAGTTACTGAGCACATCAAAGCTGTCAAGAACAACAATACGCAAGAATCGGCCATTGCTGAACATCTGATCCAGTCGGGTCCTAATCACTGGATTGAGTTTTACAACCCTGAGATAATTTCGACAGAACGCTACTACGTATCTAGATTGGTGAGAGAAGCGATTGAAATTACGAAATACACAAATTTCAGTCGTGAAGATTGATTTAAACTGTCGCGTGTCTGGAATCCAGTGATTAGTCTTGTTAAAAACCGCAAAAACAACAATAATCCGTTTCGCGTTCCGATACTGTGAGTGTAGTGTGTCGTGAGCAATTTCAAATGAATATTAGTGACTTAGAAACCGGTGGTACGGGCATCGAGCACAAAAAACGATTAAGGAAGAGGGTAGATCGTTTTGTCTGCTCATAAAAAACTCACCCGCATTAACTACAGTAACTCCGTGATCGTGGCGCATGCATTACTCTATTGCAAGTGAATGGAAACTATCATGGGATAGTTTAAATGGTTATAAAGGAAACAATTAAAATTATGGTTATGATTATAATCTTGCCGGTTCTTCTCAGTACAAGGTCTCCCGTCTTGTGTAGACTTACGAAACAATGGCATAGCGACATTCATAATAGCTAGTTTGTAGTCTAAACTGAATAAATTATTTTGTATTTTGAATAATTTTTCATACAGATTTTAAAAAGTGTTAAAAAAGTTTTACTAATTACGAATACATGTTTAATAAGACTTACAAAGTAAGAGTAGATAGTCTTGATGGATTTGCACGGCTTGGACAGAGACAATAGCATTTGGAAATGCACCTGACCCGATTTGTAAAAGGGTGCGGGTTAAAACTACGCTCGGAGACTTTTAACTCTTTTCCAAAAAGTCAATCAGTTTGGGTAGGCGATACTGGCTTCCCAAGTTAGCACTACTAAGGAGATTTGGTATAATGTTATTTTCAAATATTTTCATATTCCAACGCAACCCAACGTGAATTTTACATCTCAAGTCGGTGAACTAGAATGCAACAGTGCAAGTATGAATAATGAAATTCAGGAGCGGCGGCGGCGGGAGGTCTCTTGAGCCCCCACTTCTAAGAGATCAATTGAAATTTGCCGGGAACTTGGTACCACCGGCGAGCAGGCGACAACTTGCGCTGCTGGGAATTAAAATGCAATAGTTTGGCGGGTTACGGTGGTAAAAACAACTCAGAGATACGCTACGGTATACGTAAGTGAATCGCTATATATATCGTTACTTCATATAGCTAATTGATAACCTCGACGAGATCACCCGTGTCTTTGAAACCTTAAGAGCAGTCGCCTTGACTATGAAAGCCTGTTGTTTCGAGGTTCGCACATGAAAAGACCCTAGATCTCACGGAAGTAGTAACCATGTACTATAATATCTTTTATTCACCTACAGGTAATAACCATGTACAGGGTACTACCATGTACTAATAAATTAAAACTGTTAGATGTACTGTTGAGCTTGTATACATATTAAAACATAGGGCTGCTTATAAAGTACGCACCAAAGCACTTCTATAGCCCGATTCAGAGAATAATACATCATTTTAGGCATTGTGCCATCTATTAGTAAGAATACCCAAACAATTTAAATAATTGTACTTTTCTTTTCGTCCATATCGCATTATGACTTGTACAGCACGCGTATTTTTTTCAGTAAGTGTATGAGTATCTTTTTTCATGTAAGCAAGCAAGTAAATAATTAAACAAACAATAAAAAAACATTAAACATTTTATAACTGTACTGTTTGACACACGATTTGTGTGTGCCAAAAAATGTTTTTCTTTCTTCTTTCTTTTTTCTTTTTAATTATTTTATTAATATGTGTCTGATATTTATCCCGAGATGAGGTCCTAGCCTTATGAAGCGCTTTGGGTTTCCCGCTCACGCTATCCGACTTTAAAACTTCAGAGCATATAACAAAGACTCGCTCGCGTGACACCGTCCCCAAGAAAACTTCAGGAGATAGTTCTGGAACAGTCAACGAAATTCAAATATACCGTTAAATCGGTTTACCGTTTTCCGACGTTTCGACCGAGGCACCGGCCGGCGGTGGTCACGGGCTGACTGAGTCGATTAACCGCCGAAATTAATAACCTATCTCTGGTAAGAGATAGGCCTATCTTAGTTTAGTTACCTAGCAACCGCTGTTATTTTCCGATAAATAACAGAAATAACTAAGCAACAAATCTCTAGTAGGCCTATCTCTTGCTGAGGATAGGTTATTAATTTCGGCTGTAAGTCAGCTTCAACTCAGCCATAAATGCAAAGATACACATACAAACTCTCACGTTCTTTTGCCAAAAAAAGACAGTAGACAGAACATCAACGTCAGCAATTTTGAGTAGGCAAGAAAGTGCCAACTATACGTTATATTTAAATTGAAGCCTATTGTCAGCAAAACAACCCTTTTGTCTGTTTACTATGCTTATTGTCACTCAATATTAAGCTACGCCATACTGTCTGGGGTAATGCAGCTACAGTCAATCGTGTACTTATTTGTCAAAAAGATCTCTCCGAATTATGAATGGTTTGCGAAAATATCAATCAGCCAGGGAGTATTTTAAATCAAACTGAATTAAAACAGTAATGTCCTTATACATCTATAAATCTACGCCAAACTGTCTGGGGTTATGCAGCTACAGTCAATCGTGTACTTATTTGTCAAAAAAGATCTCTCCGAATTATGAATGGTTTGCGAAAATATCAATCAGCCAGGGAGTATTTTAAATCAAACCGAATTACAACAGTAATATCCACATCTATAAATCTCTGATAGAGGTAAGTACATTCATAAAAAGATAAATTACCCAGGAAAATGGACTATCATCGCTACAACACAAGAAATAAAGAAAAATTATATATACCCAAAACTAGATTATACAAGACACGTAAGCAATGGATCATTTTTAAGATAGAAATGTATAATAAACTAGCTGACCCGCGGACTTCGTACCGCATTTCTTTTTTTTATTTCTTTTTTTATTCATTAGCGCTGAGTAACATAAAAGCCTATGTTACTCAGCGCCAATGTGGCATTCTAATGGTGAAAGAATTTTTTAAATCGGCCTAGTAGTTTTTGAGTTTATTCGTTGCAAACTTACATACATACAAAAATACAAAGTTTTCCTCTTTATAATATTAGTATAGATTTTCCTCTTTATAATATTAGTATAAATTACATCCAGACATTTTACCAAATTACCAATTACCAAATTGCCGCTAAAGGAATTTAAAATGAGATTAAAATTGTTTTTTGAAAGCCATCCGTTCTATGGTGATGTTCACCGAATTTATGACTTAAACTTGGAATCCGATTCAAATAAGTTCACCATCTGATTTGTAATTTAATAAATAGTATAAATTAAATAAGTAATTAATTAATTATTCTATTAGGTATTATTATTTGTAATTAATTATGTCAAATTATGTTTAAACTTCAAAAGTGCATGCCAAATGTAACCATCGCCATGACGCTGATTTTCAAATGGAGGAGGCCGAGTTGCATCCATGCTACGAGTATTATAGTTGTTTCGTGCATCAATGGATTGTATAATAAAATTAATAATAGGTACTCGCCATTAGTGACCTCAAGGCTACATTTAGCATAATCAAAGTAGGGTTCCGAGGTGGAATAGATAACATCAATGATATGTAGGTTGCTAGCCAACGCCTGATGAGCGATCATCTTGGCACCACCATCTAGCTAGCTCTCACCATCTTATCTAAATATGTCGTCATAACATCAATGTTTGTAGCGTTGTTGTGTTCCGGCAACCGGGGACCGCGGTCCCGAAAGTCCCTCGACTCGAGATAAGATAGCCAGTGCCTCACTAGTTGAGAATCCCGGGTGAAGTGCGCTTCCATCATTGGCACCTGGACCTTCCGACACTAGGCAAACATCTATTATTTAATAATTGTGCACTACTTTTAGGTTTGCTTTTGTATTCATTCGCTAACACCAACAGTGGCCATTGTTTGTGAATAAATGCGATAGCCCGTTTTGTGAATAAACCACGCAACAAAAAGTAGTGCACAATTATTAAATAAATACTATGGATGCTTTCCTGTTGTCGGACGGTACGCAATGTTTAAAAAAAGGTCCGGTCCGTTAGTAATTGTCAAATTATCAATTGGTGGCGCTAGTTTGCCTTACCCTTCGCCTTAACATCAGGTGAGATCAAGGCACTGTGCTTACCCGTTAATATAAAAAAAAACCCCGGTTCTTACGACATGCGCGGAAAGTTAGGAAGCTGATACATTATTTTCACGTACCAGATCAGCAAAAGGACATAAATAAGTACTTATTACATCATGCTAATATTAAAGAAAACCTGGTAGAAGGTTCTAGTGTCGAAATTGCTGTCCCTAAGGCCGTCGCTTCGTGCCGAAGTAATCAATTGATGTGTTGGAACTTGCACTGTTATACAGTGAGACATTGAGAAATCGTTCCCTCAAGACTATGTGGTATACATAACCACTCTTTTTATTCTACAACAAGGAAGCGCTGGGCCTTCAACTTACTTGATGATGAGTACGAACGTGGAAACACACTACAAGTGACGATAAGGCAGTTGGAACACATTTCAACCGGAATCCTAAACTATAGAGTATATAACTATCTCTAGCGACCAGAACACAACAATATATAAACTTGAATGTTATGGCGACATAATTTAAAAAAGAAGATGGTCGACTCGATAGCCAGGCAAATAAAAAGCCCTACTAAACTATTAAATAAACTGAGTACATATAGCGTCAGCTCGGACTTTGTATCTAGAACACACACACTCGCTGTTTCCAACCCGGGACTTTTGTGTCTGATACCGGTGGACTAAACCTCATGTGCTTTTACTTTAAGTTACACTTTAATAAAACCTAACAAATTAATTTTATTTAATAAATAAAACATTATTTATCCTGTGTTACGAATATGTTAGTGACATGGGATAAATCTAATTTTAATAGAGAAATTTTGGTAATATTAATAATAATTATGGAGATGTTTTAATTTTTAAATTTGTTCACACATCCGTTAACCTGACATTGCGAGCCTATAAAGCCGCAAACCGAACGCTTAAACCGCTGCTCTTTTGAGCTCCACATCTTTATCTAACTAAAGATAACATTAAAAACCTTAATACAGCAAGTCGGATCGACAAACTTCGAGAGAAAAAAATGCAATCACAGCCTACAGCGAGGTACAGTAAGGCTGGAAGGAGCGGAATAGTGTGAAAACGTCACGAAAAAGTAAAAAATGAACAGCCCGATTCCCGGGTGGATCCAGCGGGCGCGACGGAATGAAAATTGGATTTGGCCCTGATTGGATTTTTATTTACTTAAGACAAGAAAAATTCCCGGCAACTGCGCGACGTCTTTATAAATGATTTAGAGATCCCGGCCGGCACTCCGGCTGATTAACAACGGTTCCGTACCGTTAGTGTGTTGTAGTTAGTTTGTTTGATTTCTTTTGTGAACACGCTTTTTTTTACTTTGTTAATTATGTTTCTGGCAGTGAAGTGGATTAGGGTAGTGACACCGTGTTCGACAAGACCAAGTAATCGACATTTTTTTTCATTAAATCTTTAAAAAAGGGGGTCAGAAACTAGTTTTAGTCTTTTACCGACGCCCTGCTTCCGAGCTGTCATCCCATCAATGCCAACCTGAGTGGTAGAGCCACGCTGCGTTGCAGCACGAAATGGGCCGGCTCGACCGGTGTAATACCACCCTTTCACAGAATATCGGCGTGAAACAATGGCACTCGTTGCTGTTGTGATTCGTCTGGTGAGTGAAAGTACCGGAGGTTCATCTGTCGCCCTCCCTCCTCCCAATTCCTACTTCCTTCTCAAGATCCATATCCATCCTCAGGGCCGGCAACGCATCTGCGATTACTTTGGTTTTGCAGGTGTCCATGGGCGGCGGTGATTACTTTCCATCAGGTGACCCGCCTGCTCGTTTGCCTCCTTTTGATATTAAAAAAAAAAACAATATTTTTTGGCAACCAAAAATGTATCGAACCCTGGGCTTTAAGTGTCGAACACTGAAGCCACTACCTAACATACGTTACTGTCACATGTCGCTACCTATACCACAGAGTAGTAAAACTCATGTGCCTATACAACGTGTAACAAAAAGGTGTGGTCAAAATGAAAAAAAGATCCAAAGTGTATCCCGTCTAGAACTTGTATATGTTGTTATTAAGATATATTTATTAACTTTTATTTGTCATGCAATGGTTAATGAAATATTTATATTTGTGAAGTGATGCGCGTCAGGCGCGCATACGCGAGCAGCAGTGGTCATAAATGTTAGTACACAGAAGTTACTAAAACACTAGGGCTGCTTGTGACTTGTTAATTTGATGTGACGTCACAAATTCATAATAGAAATATTTAATTAAAAATGGCAAAACAAATTAAAGTTAATAGTTATGTCTTAGTAACTCTGTGTACAAGATATAGATCGGATTACACTTTGGATCTTTTCATTTTGACCACATTTTTCTGTTACACGTTGTATATATAAAAATCAATTGCTGTTCATTTGTCTCGCTAAAACTCGAGAATGGCTGGACCGATTTGGCTAAATTTGATTTGGAAATATTTGTGGAAGTTCAGGGAAGGTTTAAACGGTGAGAAATATAAATAATAAGTAACGGAAAATACTAAAAACAACAATTAAATTTTCCAATACAAAATGGTATGTTTGTTTTGTTGTCATGGAAACTGTCAAAACTGTACGAAGTCCGCCGGGTCAACTAGTAATAATATATAGTAGCATTGTTGTGTTCTGACTGTTAGATATCTCTTACATCTCTAACAAGTTCTCACAGATATTGCTCCAGGAGCATTGGTACTCGTAATATCATTCAACATCAGGTTGGATCATCAGATGAAAGCAAGAGCAAGAGTATCTGGATTTATAGGAATGTTCTATTGTACATGTGAAAAGACTTGAGCTTAGGTTGTGTGAGGTTCATAGATTGACGATAATGAATACATTTCCGAAAAACGGGACGGACGTAATATAATTCATAAAAATATTTTCTTTTCATACAAAAACATAGATTATTCTATCATTCTTATGAATATAATAGTCAATGATATTCAGAAATCAAAAGTGACTGTTCCAAATGATAATAATATGTTGACAGTGAACGGTCAAGGATTGGCAAGTTTGATGTGGGTTGTGTCGTTATATCACTGTGCTGTCTGTACGCATTCTCTAATACGAAGATAAGGGACGCGAGCTTCTAATTTCTTTATCATAGATATGACTATCCTCTGAGATGGCACGCAGACATAATATGTCTTCTGTCAAAATACCCTAGAGTGGCAGGCAGACATATTATGTCTGCTCTGGTTGGGTCGCTTGGTAACCCTGCTAAATAATAGTGTGTAGTGAGCCGGACTAGAGAGAGTGTGACAAAAGACTCTATGATTAAGTAGGATAGCAATACAATCGACAGTTGTTGACGTTTCTTAGAAAAATTCCATTCGCGCGCTATTAATCTGGATATTACTCTTAATGTAACCCGACACCCAAACAGCTGACTACCTGCGGGGGGCCTCGCCACTCGACGCCATATTGGTTTCTAGTGTCTGCCAACTCAGAGGCTATGTTCCTATTTGTGAATCACATTTTCAGAAATAATTCTTACCTATTTGAGAAACTTGATGGCACATAAAAAGCACAATAAAAAAAATTGTACAAGCTGTTGGAAAAGAGAAGCAGAAGATCAGACTTAGTGGCATGCTTGTATCAGTCCTGCTTGGACATAGACCTCTGCCTATGTCCAAGTAGTGGACTGAAAACTTGCGTAACACCGCTGCCGAGCCAACGGATTGCTAAATTCAACATTTCAAAATCCTTCCTTGCTTCTACGCTGAAAATACGCTAATGTGAAGGTCCTTGTAGCAAGACGTAACGTGTCTTACTCTACGGTGACGTTGAAGAAACGGTATTATGAAGGACCTCATAGTAAGTGTAAGGTGACGTAGCGTCAGCGCAGCGCAAACGTCTACCGAACGCTTGCGCTGCAGAAACGCTAATGTGAAGGTCCTCGTAGCTAGACGTAACGTGTGGTAGCATCAGCGCTGCGCAAACATCTAACGAACGCTTGCGCTAAAAAAACGCTAATCTGAAGATCCTCATAGCTTGGCGTAATGTGTTGAAGCTGCTGCGCTGTGCATACGTTAATCGAATTTACAAGTGACTGTAATATTATAAGCGACTATGTATTTAAGCATACGCGACTGACATACGCACCGACGAGCACTGTTTTATCCCTTACGCTTGAGAAACGCTAATGTGAAGGAGCTCGTAGCAAGGCGTAACGTTTCGTAGCGTCTGCGTTGCGCATACGTTTATCGAACGCCTAAACGCTAGTGTGAATAGAAGGTAAATAGAAGTGTAATAGAAGTAAGCGCCACCTAGTGACAAAATTTAAAAACCAACTTGCAGTTATCATTGGCTCGATTCGATTGAATAATAAAGAAAAGTCGCGTACAGCTCCGCGTCTCTATAAACGGCTAAGTTAACCATTCCTTACCCAAAGCATTCACGCTCACTCGCGCCCCACGCTTCGGAATAGGAATCCATTATTGGTTATTTATGGTGTGGCTCCGCAAAATATTTATCTACGTCGATAATGTTCGGACGAGGCCGCAGGAAATGAATCGAAACCAAATGGCAACGCTACTTTGTAGTGATTTTTTTTGTATCGTCGTCGTGAGTAAATAACGGTGCTGATAATAACGGATAAATGGAACTGTGATTTTAGAGGAAGCGGTTTTTGGTTCGAGTTAACGCTTTTAGGTTCAGCGATAAGATATATTTTTTGTAAGCTTTCGAAACAGAAGAACACTATATGCTGCTAACATAATAAATGTAATAAAAATAAACTTTATTAAATAAACCTTTTAAAATATTATACAGGAATACTAATAACGAAAAATAAAAAGTGCCTGAACTAGGATTATCGTGCTTTTTGGGCAAACATAAAATTATAAAGCACTAACAAAATTATCTTAACTTATCACATCCAAAAATACATTTTTAGGTACTAGTAGCTAAATAAATAACGAAAAAATATTAATTATGGAACTAAACTATAAAATTTGTTAAAAAAATTTCCACGAGCAGGATTTGAACGTGCACTCTTCTGACATACCGGGTCAATTGGAAGTGCACCTGACCTGGTATGTCAGAAGGGTGCAGGTTCAAATCCTGCTCGTGGAAATTTTTTCAACATTTGTGTTTTTGTAATTTGTTCGCAACAAAATTTGCGTTAAAAATTATTTGAACATTTTATAAAACTTGTCTCTACATATAAATAAAGAATAAAGTTTTCCATAAAAGAAAGTCGTTTAACATGCCGACTAACTTAGCTAAAATCGTGTCGCGGTACGTACCAGGCGCGCATAGAACAAGCTTTACACCCAAACATGTCGAGAAGTAACCTCTAACATGTACCTAGCAGAAGACTGAATTAAAATATACTTGCAGTTTCTCTTTATAAGTGAAAAGGTACGTACATAATGCCTATTTATCGTCCATTACCTACTGTGCCACGTGAATTGCATTACGGCTTCAGAATCAATCGTTCAGCTCGCGATAAGCTAGCTCGCGTGGCTGTGGATTTCAGTAATATCCGCTGCGGCAAGTAGAAATGAACAAATAGAGAGCGCACTATAGACCGGTTAGTAATGTGATTCGGTACGGATGGAGAGGTTTAAAATTACCATATTCGTCATTGTAAAGATCCGAGTTAGACTAATTTGTTTATTTAGTATCAGGCAACGAAGTAAAAAATGACACCTGCCTAACATATAATAATATAAGCATCATACTACTCGTATATTACATAATTGTAACTTGGTCGATAAGATGCAGAAAAAACCGGCCAAGTGCGTGTCGGGCCACGCGTAGTGTAGGGTTCCGTAGCCCATCTCAATAATGCGGACTCTGAGAAGAAGGCTTTTATGAACATTTATGTAATGATGGCTCATATACTTAAATGTAGATACTACCGGTTTCACACACCTGACAACGTTATTTAAGTAGTTCCCAATGAAGAATTTGTACTGCGCCAAGTACATTTTATAAGTTGGTCGACTGAGTTTCTCATAAACTTGTAAAGCCTACTTAACTGTGATAGTTTTTCTTTTAACTTCGTCATATATACAACTACCGTGAATTTTTTCACGTATCCAAAAACCACCATTTGTCTGGCAGGGGGGGACACTTTTCTTGCACTTTAAAGCTAAATAGTTCACGGATACCTCAATCAAAAACTGTTTCCACAAACCCCTTCGATCAACAATACACTAGATAACCGGTCAGGGTGTCAAAAACGGCCGAGCGAATAACGCCTCACATTCAAAGTGGGGTCTTATTTCTATTTAGTTCGCTGTTGACTGCGCCAACATGATAACGTACCACAATGCATCAGTGTGTATTCAAAAACTGTAAAAATAACAATCGAAATAAAAATATATCGGAAAGAATATCATACTTTCGGTAAGTAAATGCTTTTTCATAACATAAATAATAAAATACCTAACTGTTTTTATGAAATAACAATCTTTAATTTTTAAAACCAACCCACGCGCCAACATTTGCTAATGTTTGGCCAACGTATAGTTGCTCTGAGACAGTGAATCTATGGAGTAGTTTAAAATTTTTTATAGTTAGGTACTTCTCAATTATATTTTTTATTTCTAGATTTCCTGGCGACCCATTTCAATGTGCAAAATGGATTTCCATAGTAGCGGAAGAGAGACAGGAGGATTTTTTAGACCTAAAAAAAATTCTGTAATTTACTCAATACGTTTCAAAAAATCCGATATTATGGGTAATGCACAAAAACGTCGATTGAGGAAAACGGCTATCCCCAAATTTAATAATTTATATTTGAATTTGAATTTGGTTTATTGTTCTTTATATGAACACCACCTCAAATAATGCATAAATAAAACAATTTGATTGTGATTATATTGTTGTTTACATTACAATTTCTCATCAGGATTCTTTCATTTAAGCATGTTTTCCAACCATGCTCAAGGTAGGTATAGTTCAATATCAGTTAATTTGTACTGAATCTACTATAACATAAATGTATGCAAAGTATAATAAACTGCTTTTTGTATACAATTTTGCAGTCAAATGCATAAGCCATAAAATAAAATAAACCTAATTCCTTATTAAAAATAACTTCCTTAAAACAAAAAATAAATTACTAAGTGCGACTCCATAATACTCTGTTCGGAGCAAGTAAAGTCAATAATGCAAAAATTCGAAATGAAGTAAGTAACATTTCGTGTCTGTCATTTGCTGTTTTATTTTTATGTAATAAGGTCGAATATGGATGTAAAGGGTCTTTGTATATATTTTTAAAAACACAAGTGTTTATTTAAATTTCTTATCTCTTTCTGTCGTTTTCGACGTAAGATCGTAAGTGAATGTCTTAATAATCAAAACTGTGCTTTATTCCTTGCAAAAAAGTATAAATTAGGTTGAAATTATCAAAACTTAGGATAGTTTTTCTCCATTTATAGTAAAGTCAGCCAGTGCCATATTTGAGATTTGTTTTAGTTCGTGAGGCGTTATCTAGTGTATTGTTGATCGAAGACAAACCCGCAACATTTTTGAAATTGCTATCCGACGACAACTCACACTATGGGGTAGACAAGAAAATAAATACATCCCCACTTCACGTGTAGGGGAGGTAACCTAAAAAAAATATTTTTCAAAATTTTACTTCACCACTTTGTCGGCGTGATTAATATGTATATCCATGTCAAATTACAGCTTTCTAGTACTAAGAGTCTATGAGCTAGGCTGGGGACGGACAGACAGACAGACATAGCGAAACTATAAGGGTTCCTTGTTGACTACGGAACCCTAAAAAGGCCTCCTAACTTTTTTGCCAGCTCTAAAGTCTGTGGGCTAATGGTTTGAAAATAAAATTAAACTAATAAGTAGTAACAAAATTTGCGTTAAAAGTTATTTGAACATTTTAATAAGTAGTAGTTAAAATTGTTAAGTAATCTTTAACTTACACTATAACATACAAAAACAATAAAACAATGTAATAGTATTGTTACTGACTAAGATTATGGGAAACTAGAGCCTGATCTTAGCGCCAGCTGGTCTCACAGGCACCAAAATAAATACTAGCATTACATGTAGTTTATTTTTCATCTTTGTGAAACGTCGAGTTGTCTCTTTATATAGAAAAATCACTATCCACCGGACTGAGCTTCTAATCAACATAAAATATATGCGGCATCCATCTTGTGAGCTCGGCTTAGCATCCCAATTTATGGAGTACACGGCCCCCAATTTTTAACCAATCCACTGGCTTGTTGGCTTGTGAAATATACGCTTGTACACGGGAAATTGAATGTGCCTACTTAAGTGGATGGGGTACGTAGTGAAGAACGCCCGGACATGTTTCTAATGATTACTAAATTGAAATTAAACATTTTTTATAGGGATCTACGAACATTTATCCGAGTGCCGAACGCGAGTGTTTTGTTTGTGGCAATAGAGTCGCGTCATGTGTTTTTTTTCTTAGCAGGAGACCTTAGTAAAAGACAGCCAGTGGGGAACTTTTCCCAGTATTGGGACCAAGTAGGTTAATTTAAAAAATAACTTGTCGTGGTTTGCACATTTAGGTAGCATCATCAGCTCATTTTAAGTCCCACTGCTGGGGCACGAGCCTTCCCTATGGATGGGAAGGGAGAACGGGCTATAAACCACCACGCAGGCTCTGTGCGGAGTGATGATTATTAACGACTGCTAATACAGCCGGGACCAACGGCTTTACGTACCTTTGGAAGCACGGAAGCCAGTGTCAAGTACGTATGTCCAGACGTAGTGTTCAATTCCCAGTTCGAGCAAAGTGGGCTATGGGATATGGGCTCATAGGCTACTTACAAGTTTAGGTTCAACAACACAAACCAGCATTATAAAAAAGGTTTAGGTAGGTTAGGTAGGCAATGCAGTAAAATAAGGGCGCCGCCCTTTTTCAGACACAAATATCTTCAGCAGGCCCGGAGAAGAAGTCTTTATAAATAAAGATAATAGATAAAAAAAAAATTTTTGTATTTTTTAATGCAATTTTTTTATACCCTAAACACAAATTTACATAAATACGATTCCTACGCACAAACACGTGCAAAGATAGCGTCGGCACAATAGTTCGACCGGAGTGACGCTCGGGGGAAATGCAACTGACGTTATCAGGCCACTTTTTAAATGCGCATTGTTTTGCCGACTGTACTCGACTCCTTTTTTGCTGCCCGTACCGCGGATGTTGAATGCAATGACAGTCGTCTGGTATAAAAAATGAAAAAATCCACAATGCTCTTTTTTCTATTTTGTAGTCTATAAAAGTAGCTCCAGCTGGCTTTAGAAGTGATAAACAGATTTATTATTACTAAGGAAAAATGTATTAGATTGTGACAAAATCTTGAACCTATATTAGTCATGAGTTTTTAAATTAATAATATTAAGCTTTTTCTTTTTTTTGGAGAGAGTTTGATAATGGTCTTAGACGGGAATTTGCTGACCATCAGGTCTTAAAGGGCTTCTTTCGGGGTGGCGAGAAAATAAAAAGGGTTTCTTGTTCTAGTCCAAAACACTGTCAGAGGTTTTCTGGATGGAATGGCATCTACATTATTTAAACTTTAAATGACTTTGTGGCCTATGACAGCTTGTTTCTTCAAAGCATCTCCATAATGAGGTTACTGTGGACGTTACAGTTTAGTTTATACGAGGTTAAAGGTCGCCGCCATTACACTGAACAAGAGGGTAACTGAATTACGGAGCCGTTGGGGTGACCACAAACTTGCTTGCAGACAAAAATTAACAATTAATGAAAAAACTTTGGTTCTGTTTAGTCGTCGGGTTGATAGGGTGAAACATTTTTAGAAGTACATATTGTTTTCCAAAGTTTACGCAAACACTACACATTGAAATGAAACTACTTTATCCATAAAAGTAGTTTTATTTTAAGTAAATTTACGTAAAAAATAAATTTGATTGCGTACCTAGTTGAGTTTCCACATATATGATGGTTCCTTTGAAGACAAATGGAAAATTTATTTATTTAAAAGGCACGAAAACAGAATGCAAATCAGTTTTTATACTTAAACACTTTAAAAAATAACAGTATGGATTCCGATTGTTGTCGGGCACAGCGCAATTTTTAAATGCAGTAGGCCAGGCGCCGCCTCGGTGCTATGCCACGGGGTTCTTCTAGGAAGAATGTAAGCTTGATAAAAATGAACTTATTCAGAATGCATTGTTAGAACTGCTATAGGTTTAGTTTCAATGCAGAATCTGAAGTGTAGTGTAGTGTAATAAGACGTGTATCCTTGTGATCTGGTCTGAACTGGAACTGGTCTTAACTGGTAAGTGAAGGACAATTAGTGTCCGGCAATGTAGTATAGCCGATTGCTCCCATGAACACGAATAGTCCACTCCCTGTACAGTAAGAACTATAAAGTTGGCTCATTCATAGTTCGTATAGAGAAGGAATGAACAGTCACAAATATAAATATGTTACCTAGTTGTCCTTATATATTTTCACTTCAAGTTTTATATTTATGAAGACGCTTGAATTACAGCCGCCTTGAGATTATCATAAAATTATAGCTATCATCATGTAAACATAATTTATTGAATACTTTTCTGAGGCAGATATCGCTTTCGATTCATATAAAATAAGCTATTTGCCAAACTACAACAAACACCTCCAGGGTAGTAAATTTGAAAGGGAGCTCAAAAATATTCTTATGTCTCGTTCTTTTTACATCATGAACTATTATTTTGAAATAAATTGTAATTATTGTAGTTAGTTTAATATTTCACAGTACCCACTTTTATTGAACTTATTGTTATAAATTTATGGTGAATAAATGAATATGAATATTATATTGCTTGTATGAACAGAAAAAAATGAAATGTCATCAAAACAATAAATAGCAGTCACCCTAGCCGCACTTAACCCACACTGGACGATGTCGCGAGCAGTTAACTGGGCGCCATGACGTACGGAAACACTTTCCTAATAAGATTATTGGCACTGTTTATGAAAGATAATAAAGAGATGACATTAACAAAGTGTGTTGTTTATTTTTCGATACATATCCGTGGGTTTGTTTCATTAACCCACCATTTGGCAATTGTAGCTTTGACTTGACTTCAATGATGAACTTTGCTTAGCAGTGGGAAAGTACAATAGCACAGAGAACAAAAAAACTCTCCCTGTCTGTCTATAGGGAAGGCTCGTGCCTTAGCAGTGGGAACATAAAATGGGGCAGGTGATGATGATCATGGCGAGAAAAATGGAAACAAATGAAAAATAAAATAAGCATTCAAAATATTATTACATAATTTTATATATAAAATAGTATCGTAATAGCACCAGTGTTTGACACAGTAGCCAGTGATTATTTACATATAATTTTTACGCAAATATTGTTGCGAACAATTACAATTTGAAAAAAGAAAAAGTGTTGAAACAAATCCACGAGCGGGATTCGAACCCGCATCCCATGACATGCCGGGTTAGGTTCACTACCAACTATGCTATCGCGGCTCAATCCAACTCGCCTAAAATAATCAACACTATCTACTCTTACTCTGTAAGCCAAAGGAGCCCTATTCAATGTCGACAACTAACTCTTGCCTAATTCTTAGCTGATCTTTCAATATTTGTAAA
The DNA here is from genome assembly GCA_963082485.1 of Eudonia mercurella. Classification (NCBI taxonomy): domain Eukaryota; kingdom Metazoa; phylum Arthropoda; class Insecta; order Lepidoptera; family Crambidae; genus Eudonia; species Eudonia mercurella. Next base: position 2,261,286 of record OY720040.1, read on the forward strand.
AATATTAAGTTCGGATGTTGATAACGTAATTAATTTCGGCGAGTTGGATTGAGCCGCGATAGCATAGTTGGTAGTGCACATGACCCGGCATGTCATGCGGGGTGCGGGTTCGAATCCCGCTCGTGGAATTTTTTCAACACTTTGTCTTTTTCCAAATAGTACCCAGTGTTCGACACTATACTATAGCATTCATAGCTAAAAAATAATATAGATTTTCATTGAACTTTTACTTGATGATAAATAGGAATACGGTTGTCTGTATTGAATAGTTGATAAAGTCAAAAATCAGTTTGCTGATCAATGAATCAGTTTTTAATCAGTCGCTGACTTCTATTTTTAATAATTAAAGGAACCAAAAGTATCAAATACAGGTTCCAGTCGAACGCTAATGCAACTTCCCTAGCTCAGTTATTAACATAGGTTATGCATCACGATCACAAATTCCCTCGGCCGTTGATCTGCAAAGTTCCACAATGACGAATTCAGATTAAATAATGACTGATTCATTAGCGTTAACAAATTAACCGGCCATAATATAAATTATTAAATAACAATATCAGTTGCGTTGCGTTTTCCAACTATAATTGCGAATTACCGAGCTGACATTAAATCGTTGGCTCGCCAGATAGAATTCACCACTGGCGGATTCGAAATAATTGATGCATGAGGTAATCTCTTCAACACACCCGGTATATTAGTGATATCGGACAATTGTGTTTCGTATAAGGCTGCTGTGGAAATCACCGAAATATGTGTCGCATTGTGTTGTCCCGCGAATAGTGAACAGCCTATATCTGTCCCACACTGCTAGGCAAAGACCTTCGTCATTGAAATCAAGTCATCACTACAATTGATGGGTATTGGCTTAATCACCACGCTTGCCAAATGCGGGTTGGTGATTACAAACCCGGGCTATGCATCGAAAAATCCGAAATACATTTTGCCCGACCTGGGAATTGAGCATGTGCGTCGGGTCGTTACATTCCCTAAGATATGGTTGAGTGAAGCGATGGTTGATTCATATGTCATACTTGTGAACGGGTGCCTCCTGTGGAAGCAGGTCTGCTCTTGCTTACTTCATCATCAAAATCATCATCATCAGCTCATTTTATGTCCCCATTGCTGGGGCACGAGCCTTTCCTACGGATGGATAGGGAGAACGGGCCATAAACCACCACGCGGGCCCAGTGCGGATTGGTGGTTGTTAACGACTGCTAATGCAGCCGGGACCAACGGCTTCACATGCCTTCCGAAGCACGGAGGAGCTCGAGATGATACATTTTTGGTCACCCATCCGATGACCGGCCTTTGCGAAAGTTGCTTAACCTCAGCACTCGCAAACCGGGCGCGTTAACCTCTGCGTCATCGAGCTCCTCACTAGTCTTATCATCACTTAACATCAAGTGCGACAAAGAATAAGTGCTTACCGTAAAAAAAAAATTGTGAGTTCATTATCATCACATCAAATAATATTATAAATGCAAAAGTTTGTGTGTATATGTGTATATTTGTTGCTTCTTAACGCTGCAACGGATGGATGGATTTAGATGAAATTCAGTATACAGATAGTTTATTACCTAGATTAACACTTAGGATAGTTTTTATCTCGATATTCCCACGGGAATGAATGGAAACTGTCAAAACAGTACGAAGTCCGCCGGGTCCACTAGTCTCAAATAAGTCTTCTCTGAGTGCGGCACGAAACTATGGATTTCTCTATCCTTCCTTGTCATAAAAAAAACTTTTAAGGAATCGTGACGTCGACTTTAAATTAAAATAAAAACTATTCTAAAAGATTTTGATTCTCCCTATAGGTACATCCATAGGGAAGGGGGCCCCATGGGGTGAAGATATAAAATGACCCGGTGATGATGATGACAATGAATAGATTTTGATCGCAACCACAACCAACAGCTTAGCGTTCTTAGGCCACCCATCCGTGTCCCCGCCACTCCCTAGGTAGCTTGACATTCACGATCGTATCTCAAAATTGCATTATACCACTAACGGAGGCTTTATGTACTTCATGTATGTTACTCACTGCTATAGACCCTGTTCTAAGTTAGGTCGCTACCTCATACCGTAACTCACAAGAGAAAGTTTAGATTAGGTACCCATACGGTTCTGTTTATCTACATAGTTTCAGCCGAAGCAATCTCGCATAATTTTATGTATTGCATTATTAGAATGCAACTTGAGGTTATTTGATTGTTCATATTAGAGTTGGGTTGTGCGCCGTCCGTAAGTGATAGGTGTCATATATTTTATTTGAAATGTCTTCGTCCATATTTATTTGATGCCACGTGGCCATACTAATTTTGTATGGGGAATTTTACGTGTTAATTTGAAAAATTATAATTTAAAAAACCGCTTGATAAAACGAAAATGTGAGACGGACGATTTGTAGTGTAGACATTGGTGATTGTTTAGACAAAATCAGTGGTACAATAATTTAGATATAAGCAAATTTTGTATAGTTGTAATATTTGTAAAAATATTATGATCGGATGTTAGTGACGATAGTTGTTGACATTGAATGGGTGCCTTTGGCTTTCAAAGTAAAAAGTGTTGAATAATTTCGACGAGCTGGTAAGAACCACGATAGCTCAATTGGAAGAACACCTGACCCGGTATGTCAGAAGGGTGCAGGTTCAAATCCTGCTCGTGGAAATTTTTTCAACATTTTGTGTATTTTTTTAATAAGAAATCAACTAAACGCAGCGTTTTTATGATTTTTGCCCAACTTGAAATGATGTTGTAGAAAAAACTATAGTGTGTTATGAATTTATGGGTCGGACTAATTGTAAACACGTTCCCTTTGATACTAAATATATATTTTGTTTGGGTAATACGATAGTATTTTCAATTATATCAACTTAACCGTGACTGCACTTTGGTATTTTTTGGTCGGTGCACCCATAATGCTTTCCCCTAATCTTTATTTGTTAGCTAGTCGGTAGTCATCATCATCATCATATTCATCATCATCATCATCATCATCATCAACATCATCATCAACATCATCATCGTCATCATCATCATCATCAGCCGATATAAGTCCACCGTTTTTCTTTGCAATCTAAACCTAAGCATTTCATCTTCATCTCACCTGATGTTAAGTGATGATAAGGCCAAACGGTGGAAGCGCACTTCACCCGGAATCCTCAACTACTGAGGCACTGGCTATCTTATCTCTAGCTGCCGGAACACAACAACGCTACAAACATTGATGTTATCGCAACATCACACTATAATATTATATTACTAATATTATAAATGCGAAAGTTTGTGTGTAAGTATGTGTGTATTTGTTGCTTCTTCACGCTGTAATGGATTTGGATGAAATTCGGCATACAGATAGTTTATAACCTAGATTAACACATAGGATACTTTTTATCCCGATATTCCCACGGGAACGGGAACCACGCGGGTGAAACTGCGGGCGGCTGCTAGTATTTAGATAAGATGGTTGTAGCTAGCAAGGCGGATATACAAGCCTTACCACCACCAACCAAATCGAGTACATACACAAACATGTACCCCCAGCTGGGAATCGAACCCGGTACTTCTGGGTCTAAACCGTGTATCTTATCCAGTAGAACACAGATGCAGTTAAAACCTCACTTCAGGTAAGTAACATTTTTAAGCGCTATATTTAAAAAAAACCCTTAAATAAAATATGAAAAGAAAATAAATTTATTTGGGACAAAACAGTTCAAACATACAGATAAAAATGGAAAAAATCAATAGGAGAGTCCCAAAACGGTTCCGACTCAGCAAAATGCTAGCCTTGAGGTTATCACTGATCTTCCTTCGGAACCGGTTTAGGTGATGCTGCGATAGCAACACAAGCGTAACACATAAAAATGTATAAAATATAAAAAACAAAAATGGCAGCCCTAAGTATCAAAACAATTTAAATTGATCAGAAAAAAATATATAGGCTGTATATTCCGAATCCCTAACTCTATTATTAAAAACGGAATACACATTCAACAAAAATGAAACGGTACGACATAGGGCTTTATTTGTAACTAAAATACGAACTAACCGGATGACGTTGATCCGGTTGTTTTCCTATTTCCCCGGTCCGGTATCAGATGCTGTAATGAGCTTAACAAGCATTGCCTCAACCGGTAATTGTAGCTTCGTTATTATTTGGCGGTCTAAAATCGTTTTTGTTTTCTATTCGTTGCTATACCTATCCGAAAGCGTAACGAATATAAAAACATTTTTAACGAATAGTGTTTTTATTTATTTATTTTTAGAATTAAATATTTATACAAAATTCAGTGAAACAATTAAACGCCAACCCGACTCAGCCAGGAATCGAACCTGAGTCTTCCGCAATCCGGACGGCTGCACTGACGTTACGTCAGCCTTCCTGGTAGCATAACGGTCAGTGCAGCCGCCCGGATTGCGGAAGACCCAGGATCAATTCCTGGCTGAGTCGGGTGGGCGTTTAATTTTTTCACTGTATTTTATATAAATATTTAATTCAGCTTAAGTGTAGCAATTAACACTTAAAAATAAAAGTAAAAAAATATATTTTTAGAACATATTTATAGGTACTAAAAAAACTCGATGTGGAACGTTTGGGAACAAATAGGTATTTACTTATTAGTAGATTTTTAAAATTATCTAGTACCGTCAGATTTTTACTGTTTCTTTATATGTTATACCTACCTAAATTTAAAATAATTTACTCATGTCATATCTCCTAGTCATAATCATTGCTTATAATAGCATTTAATATTAGCGTTAAAAATAAATATAAATGAAAAAAAAATAATTTAAAAAATCAATATTTCTATATCTGTAACGCTTATTAAAAATCAGTCTTCTCTAAACAATTACCAAATATTTCTTTATATAATAAATCTAAGTCTTATGTGTAAAAATAATCAAAACCCGTTTTTGCATAAATACTAACAATTAGTTAACATATCCAATACATATTTGACCACGTAGTAATTAATTTATAATATTATCTACTTTTCTTTTCCTTTCGATCGTTGAAAGCATCTTCTTTGATATTTGGATGACAGGTTTTTTCAATGCAGCAAAATAATATCTTACATCCTTCCGGAGCCCTTCCAATAATTGGGCAATGTTCGGCTTTGGTTTGATATACTTTCTTATATGGCTGTTAGATTGTTCATCTGCATTATTTGTTTTATGTGGTCCTTGAAAAATGTTCCAAGTAATTGCAAAAGCTTAATGTTTAAACCATGTTCGGACAAAACAATCATTGAATTTTATAACTTCTGCACTGTTCGGTGACTCCTCCATAACATACAGCCAGCCTTCGTCGATCAAGTTTGGTGGGAGATGTGAAAGAGCCGCACAGAGATTGACATGTGCTCTTCCTAGAGGAGTTTTACTGACGTTCAACTCTTTTGCTTTACGCCATATGCTTCGGGTGAAATGAAATAACAGCCTAGTATTTTCACTCTTGGGAAAATATTTCGTAATGCTGTGATTGCTGCAACTTCGAAGTCCATGGTGATTACAGTCGGCTCCCATTTTGGAACCTGGCTTTTATCAATTCAAAAAGCAGCCCGTACGTGCACGTCTTCTTGTCGGGTAATATGCAGCAGCAACAATACTCACATAGTTTTCAACACTTCCTACATCCGCATAAAGTGTATGGAGATGGTAGAATGTCTTGACACTGATTTTAAATGTTCCGTCGATAAAGAAACATCCATCCAAATAAATAACTTTCTTAAAAAACTCTTTTTATTTCGAATGCGTTTTCTTCCAACTGTACTAGAATTCGACCTAAACAATAGATCTTATATGCATATTGATGGTGGGCCCAGTTGCCAGAATAATAGTACATTATGGTACAAGTGTGTATTGTTGATGATTACCGCTGAGGCGCCATTGAGACCCGAGCCGTCAGGTGAGGGGCAATACACACGTGTATCATACGACGTTTTTCAACACACTTTTGAAGAAAATAATACTAAAAAATCATTTTATTTAGTAGATAAAAAGTTTATTTAGAGAAACAATATTGGTAAATGTGCAGTTAGTAAAATTATAATTAACTGTTTTTGATAGCATAGCGGTCTCATCAGATAGATTATATACTGAAATACTTTCATGTTGTATTGTTATTTAAGATGGTTCATTATTCGTGTAGGTAGGTGAAATCCAATCATTGGATGTGTACTTGGTGTTAAGCGGACCTTGAACCCCGTTGTTGAACCTTGTAAAGGATTCAAAACATCAAAATAAAAAAATTAAATCGAGTAAATCCGTATGTTATTTAATTTCAAAGTGGTTGCTGATGGTTGTGGTTGGTTGTGATAAACTTGATTTGTGATCTTTGTTTTTTTATTGTAACAACTTTCTACCTATTCGATGAGCATATAAATAAAATATCTTATTTATCTTATCTCTTTGATAGTCGATTGCGAATCTTATTTAATACTTAAACCGAAACATCTGACAGTCCATTAATTAAGTACTTTTGAAATTGCTCATCCAATCAATTCATACTTTGATGATTATGGAGGCTTTTGCCCAGCAGGCAGCCAGTTCCTCAGTAGAAGATGATTCTGGGTGAAGCCCTTTCGGCCTTATAATCACTTAACATCAAGTGAAATTAAGGCCAAGTGCTTACCCTTATAATATAAAGCTATCATCATAATCATTATCTCCAAAAGACGTCCGCTGCTGGACAAAGGTCTCCCGCAAGAAACTTCGTAACGACCGGTTTGTGCTGCTCTCATCCAGTGGCTACCTGCCACCTTCACGGGATCGTCGTCGGTCCATCTTGTTGAAGGATAGGCTGACATTGCGCCTCCGGGTGCGCGGTTGCCATTCGAGAACTAGCTATATAGCTATAACTTTCATTATTTGATATGATTATATTCCAAATAACAATTAAAGCGTCCGTTTTAAAGGTATTACGATTAAAATGAATCGCTGTAATTGAACAAAGGCTGTACCAATTAGTAACCGAGACGCGCTCTCAGCTTCGGAAGGGTTCTGAAAAACGTCTGGAGGCGTCCGCGGGTTTAGGGTTCCTTGCCGTAATTGGTGCGCCTCGGGCGGGCACAGAGTATGCTGGTGTGACAGAACAGACCTGACAAATTGTGCACAAATAGGTATAAACAGGAATACTAATCAATTTGGGCCGGTGGTGGACAGAAAGACGTTGAAAGAATAAGATACTTACCTACTTAAGAAAAAAAGTTGAAAAAAAAATTATAACACATCTGTAGTCGAGTGGCAAATTACTTGGGTCAATACCTAGGGCTGAGGCCTGGGTTCAATTCTTAGGTCGGGCAAAGTGTATTTCGGGTTTTTAATGCAAAGCCCAAATATCGATCTTCTCCTATAGTACTATATAAGCGTTTCCACGTAGATGTGGCGGCGTCACCTACCGCATACGCCGCACATTACTCGACACAAAAAAACACTTTTTCAACCGTGTCAACAGATGGCGCCACAAACGCATACCCATGACGTCGCCATACTACGACAATAAAATAGTATGGGAAGCCTGCATCGTGGTAGCGAAGTTTCACCGTCTCCTTCGCTATATATAGCACCTCCAACTAACATCCGTTGGACCTCGGTCCCCGAGCTATACCACCCAGCTCGAAGGGTTACTTTAACCTATAGTAAGTACATTGTAAATGGCGAATTGGGCGGGGGTTGGCGCAAATTACATATTAATATAAAATATGCCTTTAATGGGCGACTGGCGATGACCCCTGTCTAGGTATTTGTTTATTTATAATAAAACGCGAAAGTTTAAAAGTGCATATTTATAAGTAGATACTTGTGAACTTATATTGTATTATCGATGTAGATAAAACGGCATTAACACAAACCTCAGTGGTTTTAAATGCCGTAATAATTTTAAGTAATTATGTTATTCATCAATAATAAATAAAAAAAAAAAAAAAAAAGGAAGATCTTCTCTTTGGCCTTCCTCAGTGTGGCATTCTACCTACCACCAGGCTTCCCTACATAGTCATTGTTATTTAAAATTATGCGTTTATGTTCTCTGTTTCTATACCACCATTATCTGACTGGGAGGTCCTTATTTTGACTCTCACCATGAGATTTTACTGTTCTCTTATTGATGGGAGGATTGTGGCAATTCACCACAATCGTACTCTAAATCTGCCGTTGTGTTCCGACAGTTAGCGATAAGATATCCAGTTCCACAGTAGTTGAATTTCCGTATGAAATGCCCTTCTTCATGTGACATGAAGGCCAAGTCCTTTCCCGTTATGGTATGAAACACATTGCGTACTACTAAGTAGGATCCTTAATAATAATACTTGTGTACCCTGAAAAGGGTTCAAAATACGTATATCAGGATAAAATGATATGAGAAATAATAATACATTTCAACATTCACGTTTTAAAAGCATTTTAAGCTCAGCACAAACATGACACTGCCTAGTGCCCAGTCTAGACTGGAGTTCAACCTAAAAGTTGTGTCGGCGAGGTGGAAGTGACGTCACGATGCACTTGCCCACCGGACTCACCCGAGCCGGAAGTCAGCTAAAAGCCTTCCCCTGCATTTGTCTTGGAGTTTCGTAAAATCAATAGATAGCTGCCTGTTACTGCTATATTGATAAACAATATTTAAAATGTAGGCAAAGAGCTCAATGGCACAGTGGTTAACGCGCTTGGTCTGCGATTGCTAATGTTAAACAACTTCCGCAAAAGCTGGTCATCGGATGGGTGACGTTAGCAGTCGTTAATAACCACAAAAAAAAGAATTATAGGACTATGATTTTTTACATATAATTTTACGCAAAAATTCTTGCGAATAAATCACAATTCGAAAAAAGGCAAAGTGTTAAAAAAAATCCACGAGTGGGATTCGAGTCATAGGGTGCGGGTTCGAATCCCGCTCGCGTAAAATTATATGTAAATAATCATTAATAAAGCTTGCCTAATTCTTAACTGATCTTTCAATATTTGTAAAAATATTAAGATCGTATGTTGATGACGTAGTTGTCGACATTGAATAGGGCTCCTTTGGCTTGCAAAGTAAAAGTAGATAGTGTTGATTAATTTCGGCGAGTTGGATTGTGCCACGATAGCATAGTTGGTATTGGACCTGACCCGGCATGTCATGGGGTGCGGGTTCGAATCCTGCTCGTGGATTTTTTTCAACACTTTGCCTTTTTTCAAATATTAGACTACTTCACATACATTGTTCTGATCCCAAGGTAAGTAGCTAAAGCACTCGTTTTGTGGAAATCAGAAACAACGACGGTACCACAACCACCCAGACCCGACAAAATATCGAAAAGATCGTTTTCGACATTGACCCGACCGGGAATCAAACACGGGACCTCAGAGTAGGGAAGTCCGGCGTGCAAGCCACTCGGCTACGGAGGTCGTAAAATCCACACTGGGCCCGCTTGGAGGTTCATGGTCCGTTCTTTTTGTGCTGATTCCATCCAAAGGAAAAGCTCGTGCCCAAACACAAAAGAGATAGGTGAGGATCACCATCATCATCATCATCAGCTCATTTTATGTCCCCACTGCTAGAGCACGAACCTTCCCTAGTGATGGATAGGGAGAACGAGCCATAAACCACCACGCGGGCCCAGTGCGGGTTGGTGGTTGTTAACGACTGCTAATACAGCCGGTACCAACGGCTGTACGTGCCTTTCAAAGCACGGAGAAGCTTGTTTTTGGTCACCCATCCGATGACCGTCCTTTGCGAATGTTGCTTAAAGGTGTAGGTGAGAATGTTGAGGCATTATTATTACCACCTCGGTGACCGAGTGGCTAAGTACTTTGTCCAATACTTGGAGGTTCTAAGTGCAATAATCTATACTATGTAATATTATAAAGCTGAAGAGTTTGTTTGTTTGTTTGGTTGAACGCGCTAATCTCAGGAACTACTGGTTGGAATTGAAAAATTATTTTTGTGTTGAATAGTCCATTTATTGAGGAAGGCTATAGGTTATATTACATCACGCTATGATTAATAGGAGTGGAGCAGCTATAATTTGTATGGCAAAACAACGTTTGCCAGATCAGCTAGTTCATCATCATCATCAGCTCATTTTATGTCCCCACTGCTGGGGCACGAGCCTTCCCTATGGATGGATAGGAAGAACGGGCCATAAACCACCACGCGGGCCCAGAGCGGATTGGTGGTTGTTAACGACTGCTAATGCAGCCGGTACCAACGGCTTTACGTGCCTTCCGAAGCACGGAGGAGCTCGAGATGATACATTTTTGGTCACCCATCCAATGACCGGCCTTTGCGAAAGTTGCGAATCTCAGCATTCGCAGACCGGGCGCGTTTACCACTGCGCCATTGAGCTCCTCAGTCGGCTAATTCTGCCCCCGATAGTTGAAAAGCCGCATCTAACAAAAAGTCAAAACGGAGAAAAAAATGTTTGAATGAATGAAACGGGAAATCGTCTGCTGTTCTTAAGTAAACGAAAATAATTACATGTTGAAAGTTTTGAATATTAGCAAAGATATTTGTCTTTGATTTCCATTTATAAAATGTAATGTTTTTTTAATTATTTAATTAGAAATAATTAAAAAACCCTTTCATTCTAGTAAATAAAGTTAGAAAAAATACTACGTCCTTAATTGAATAGACACAAATAGCCAGGTGCGCCCTTTCAACCTCGAACGCCTAATATATTACTTTTTTACTACGTATCAAGTTTATTCGGGTATTGTATTCCTAAGAAGAATAGGCGCATTTGGCTATATCCGCTAACAGTAACATAAAAAAATCCAAAATAAATGACATTTATTCTTGATATGAGTTCCACTTAAGAATCAAGTATGTACTTGTGAGATAATTATTAATTCCTTAAACTTAGAACTTAAACAAAATATAGACGCATATTACAAATGCGCCCGGGAAAAACTTACTTTACGAAGTGGAAAAGGCGGAAGTGGCAGATGTTGATTTTTTTCCTTAGTTTTTATGCTGTTTCCAATTACTGTGTAAGGCGCAAATGGGTATATGCGCCTTTTTAATTTCTTCTTATAAATTGGATCACTTAAGCGTCTTTCAAATTTCCGAACTTACACAAAAATATCAAACCAAAAGGGCATTTATACGTAAATGTGACTTTTCAATTAAGCTTAAGGCAAATTCGTCTTTTCATCTTCAATCAGGTGCAAAAAAGTGTGCAGAAGCGCCTTTTTTTGTTGCGCTAAAACTGCAATGGAACGAGATAGAAAAATATAAAAAATATTGGAAAGAGCGCCGTTTTTTCCTGATTCCGGCAATGTATGTAACTCAATTTGGCAAAAAATGTTAGATACGTCTTTTCAACTAACGGGGGCAGAATTAATAATAAAGAATTAATGATTGATAGCTCCCTGGTTGGGTAAATTGGGCTTGATGACTGAATTTAAAGAAGAAAACATCGATGAGTTAGCAAATGATCCTGTTCTACCTGATGTTAAGCAGAATCAGATGAGAGGACAGCAAGTGGAACAGGATTAAGCCTCACTTGCCGTCCTCACCTTGCTGATTCGCAAGCTGCTTCTATTTGAGGCTATTTTGAGGGTAAACGATCACCATCAAATACAAATCACCATTAAGTAAATTAAATCAGAGTTTCAACCATTTTTTTTATTTATAGCCAAATACGTAAGTGTATCTAAATATAAATTGCAAGAACTCACTTCGCTTGAAGACAACTAAATGAGGTGGAAATAGATGCAGAAATCGCGTGCTTCGCGAACTGAGCAGTACAGGGAAAGGCGATTTAATCTATCAAGAGAACTGGTGTGAAAATAGCAAAAGGAAATGGGTACTTCCTATGGAACAAGTGACTTAAATCGGGGAATACTAACGAGTATTACAAATTAAAAAGTAAAAGTAAGAAAATAGCTTATATATTATAAATGTTCAAATAATTTTTAACGCAAATTTTGTTGCGAACAAACCCTGGTGCAGGTTCAAACCCTGCTCGTGGAAATTTTTTCAACATTTGTGTTTTTGTAATTTGTTCGCAACAAAATTTGCGATAAAAATTATTTGAACATTTATAAATAGCTTGCTTACTTCTTAACTGATCATTAATATTTGTAAAAATATTATGATTGGATGTTAGTGACGGAAATTGTTGACATTGAATGGGCGCCTTTGGCTTTCAAAGTAAAAAATAAAAAGTGTTAAATAATTTCGGCGGGTTGGTTAGAACCACGATAGCTCAATTGGAAGAGCACCTGACCCGGAATGTCAGAAGGGTGCAGGTTCAAACCCTGCTCGTGGAAATTTTTTCAACATTTGTGTTTTAGCTTATTGTTCTACTGTTGGGCAAGGCCTCCATCATTGAAATCAAGTCACCACTAAAATTGATGGGTGGCTTAATCACCACGTTTGCCAAATGCGAGTAGGTGATCACAAATCCGTGATATGCTTTAAAAATCCGAAAAACATGCCCGACCTGGAAATTTAAACTAGGACTTTCGAGTACCGTGCCCCAGCGCTTTGCTACTTATCTCTAAAAATTGATTTCTTCCAACAGACGTTCGTGATAAGGTTACGTTACGTTACGTTCGTGGTAGGTTAAAAGTAAATAGTTATCGCACAGATTAATGATTAAAATTACCTCTCTTGTTAGAGCATAGAACGTTTTAATAAAACTACCTTATTGATTTAAAAGAATAACAACTTTAAATCCGTTTGTATGCTGTTTCGCTGTTTAAAATGTCCTTAAATTGACAACAATACAACAATTTTTCTATAAGCCAGAAATGTCCGTCCAAAGAAATGACTTACCCAGCGTTGGAGAGCAAGAAATATCTGACGACATTACACGCTCACCCGAAAATTTCTGCCACAAATCTCCCTAAATAATGTCCAATGTCAGTACACAGCAGCGGCATGAGGAAGCGCTAGCATTCGCAAGATGTCGTGACTGCCATACAGGGGTTGTTATTCTGGAATCAAACGATAACTTTCTACAGAACCAACGTTTTAAAGGAACCAACCAACATGTCTGTAATGAAGGATTATTCAATTCGACCTCCATGCACGACCATTTAAAATTATAAATTTAAAAAAATCTCTCATTCAATAAACTAGCTGTAGATGTGGTGGGAAAACATTTATGGAAGTCAGGCAAAGACCCGTTTTAAATAGTTAATACGCGTCCTGTGTAGCTCATTGAAAAATATTTAAAATTATAATTAAAAACAATGAATACGAGCGCCATGCTTTCGTAAAGATGCAAATGTGCATTTAGAATATCAATATCATCATTATCGGACACCACGCTGCGTCGCACGACGCCGTCCTTATGTGTAGCATAGTTTTAAATTTTTATATAAATTGTATGTATGTTCGTCTATAAGGTATTTACAATATGGGCCTCTACGTAACTTACCATCTGTACATAATCTGTTGCCTGAATTAAATGATTTCTATTATATTATCATCGGCCCGTAAAAGACCCACTGCTTTTCAATATCAACAATGGCACATAGGGAAATAGGGGTCATAACCTACCACACTGGTCAATGCAAGTTGGTGACACCTAACGAAAACAATTAGAACCAACGGCCTTACATTTTTTTTAAATTTTTTTTTAATAATTATACAGAATTATTCCAATTACATTATTATAAACAAAAATCTTAATTTTTACATAAAAATATTCGATCATTCGCCATAATACATGCCTTCTGCCCGCAGCACGCAGCAGCTGACTTTATCTAGTTAATTGCAAAAGTTGTTGAATCTTCGTTCATTTTTGGAACAGACAGATTTCGACATAGATTTGATATACTTTTATAACATTCTACCGGTTGCCGCATAAGGGTCAGATTCTTACAAATTCTCCGGCGGGCTGTGACGAATGTACGCACTTGTCGGCTTAGCGGCGTCGTACGTCATCCCTGAATGTTTTATACTTTCACCTCTGATTGTTTTTTACAAGGTAGCCACTCAGCCTTTGAAAAGCTTGGTGGCGAAGCGGCTTGCTCGTTTGAGTTGGGATTTTACAAGCTATGAAACGTTCGCAATATCGAATCACCAGGTTGGTGACCCTTCATCATTATCAGGTCATTTTTGTCCCCACTGCTGGGGCACGAGCCTTCCCTATGGATGGATAGGGAGAACGGGCTATAAATCACCACGCGGGCCCAATGCGGGTTGGTGGTTGTTATCGACTGCTAATGCAGCCGGGACCCACGGCTTTACGTGCCTTCCGAAGCACGGAGGAGCTCGAGATGATAAATTTTTGGTCATCCATCCGATGACCGGCCTTTGCGAAAGTTGCTTAACCTCAGCACTCGAAGATCGGGCGCGTTAACCACTGCGCCATCGAGCTCCTCCATAATAAGGTGACCCTTATTATTGAGCAACTTTCTAGTTTATTGCAGGTCGTTTCTCGATTTACGCTGCAAGCAAGCGGTATTACGTCTCTGTGAAGTTACTTCCCTCACAGTCGAAAGAACACTTTTGCAAGTATTAAATAATAATCGATAAAGACGTACCAAAGACCCCGGCACCCCGGCACCCCGTGTGGTGCCGGGGGTAAAGAATTGCACCACCCCATCTCTTCCCGTGGGTGTCGTAGAAGGCGACTATGGGAGCATTCCAGAGGATGGGCAGCAGCGTCTCTCTGTGATTATTCTCACCTTACTGCGATCGCCAACCCGCCTGCCAAGCGTGGCGATTATGGCAAATTCCCCTCAAAATTAATTATCCTTGAGGGAGGCCTAAGTCCAGCAGTGGACGTCTTTTTGGCTGAGATGATGATAAAGACGTAATTCCTTTTAAATGATTTAATTATTTTGAATTTTACATTCACAAAGTAGGTATGTACACACTCGAGCTTCATAAAACAGATTGATTTTTTCTAGTAAGAAAATAATAATTTACTGACTACGACACATCTCAATTCTCCGCCCATCTCCTCATTGGTGGATACCTGACCTCATTGGTGAAGTACGACTCACCTCGTCTCCTCTTTGAACACCTTTAGTGGACAGCTTACCTTAATATGATAATACTGCATCGTGTCTCCACAGATACTCAAAGGAATTAGTCTGAATTACGTAATTTAATAATACTGCAAACTCCGTCTACCTGTCTCGGTTATTGTTAATAGCAAATATTTAGATAGGGCGAGACGGTGACAACTTGTTAATTGTTACCGAGACAGACATGTTGTGGCCGGGTTTTACCATTGCGGGGATATACCTTTAAATAGGCGGGTGACATCGACTTTGCGCTTTAAATATAAATGTCATATTTATTTAGGATTAGGTATATATATAGTGTATAGTAAAAATGGTACACTAACAGTATAATGTTGACATTAGTTTATCCAATATTTAAAAACTTTTTGAAACTTTGGAAGATGATTTAAAGAAAAAGAGTTAATATGATAGATAGAAAAGTAACATCTCGAGGGCCTCCGTCCTTCAGAAGGCACGTAAAGCGTCCCGGCTGCATTAGCAGTCGTGAACAACCACCAATCTGCACTTGTTTTTTTTTTGGAGAGAGATTGCTGATTGCCTTAGACGGCATTTTCAGCTTCACCGGGCTTTTTTGGGGGCGGCGAGGAACGTAAAGGGTCCCTCAAGCCGTGTGAAACGAATCACCTTCGGAGGTTTTCTAGAGGGAACGGCATCGCGCACTAGTGCGCGTCCCTGTACCCTACTAGATTCTCCGAAGGGTTCGGATCGGATCGGTTCTGCACTGGGCCCGCGTTGTGGTTTATGGCCTATTCTCCATATACACACCGAGACATTTTAGTGGTTGTTTTCCCGCAGGTGGGTAGATCAGACCATGAACGAAATGAAAGTTTTTAACTTTCCCATACAAACCATGCTCGGTCAATAGAGGCTTAGTATAGAAAAGTGAAAAAATTATCTCGTTTTTTTGACCTATGTTTCTTGGGGAAAGTTATTCAGTTTCATGGTCTGTACAACCCACCAGCGGGAAAACAACCACTAAAATGTTTCGGTGTATATCCATAGGAAAGGCTTATGCCCCAGTAGTGGGGACATAAAAATGAGCTGGTAAATGAGGTTTCTACTTTTCGAATCGTAAATAAAAGTCGTATTAGGCACCAGCTGCGAAAACTACATTGTTGTAAGTCAATTATCTAAGTCTATATTACATTCCCACCGATTTGAAGCAAGGAGTACTCCGTCCACATTCCGGGGCGTCTAGAAGTTTCGGCGCGGTCCAATTTGTATCCGCATCCGATGTGGCGCAACTTGCGTCACATGTCCCGCGAGTTCCGACCATTCGTATTGAACTACCGTCGACGGTCCGGCGCACAGATATGGAGGTAACTGGAAGTGGCATGGAATCGGTAGTTCCAATAGATATAGGAGATCCGAGGCCTGTAGCCCAGTTAGCAATACCCCAGGCTTCGGCGTTTCCATGTTTTAATGTAAATATTATCATGAGTTTCAATAAAGATTTATTATCATTATTATAATTAGAGTTTTTTTTTTCATATTTAGCTCCGCGCATAACTTCACTCCCCCTGATGTTAAATGGAAATGGATTCCAGACGCGAAAAAAACTGGCAAACAGCGCAGCATCAGTAACCATCACCCTGCCGGCCCACAAGATGCCTCTTCACGCCTCGTTTAAAAGACCATAAATCAAAGGTGAAAAAATGGATCTTTATAAGTTAATTGTTTGTTTTAATTTGCAGGCAAGGAGTGTTCATTCCAGCCACATTCCACAGCGCCTGATAAGTTTTTACATGGAATCATTGGCGTGCGGCATGGGGACTCGAGTTGTAATCACAGCTTTATCTTTATAATAATAAATGGTATAACTAAGTTTATAAAATGCCATCTGTACCTGACCTAACCTGACTGACCAGAGAGCTGAGTGCGAATTTTATTTACCATTAAATCATGTTAACATTACCACCTGCCCTGGATCCCATCATACAGGTTATTAAATCCCAACACGACACGCACTGCAAGATTCTGTAAGCTCATTTCGCATGAAACGGAACGCATATAGAGTTAATTAATGGTTTGGAAGTTATGTAAAGGAATTATGAGACGACTAACACCTCAGTCTCCTGTCCGTAGTCACTGTCTGTCAACTAGTTAATGTCCCACTGCTACTAAGCTTAGACTTTCCACAGGAAAACATCACATGGCATTAACGGGATATATCACACCACGCTGGCCTTATGCGGGTTGGTGGTATACGTCGCGACTTGTGCAGAAATAATTTTACAATATTCTATTTCAAAGAGGTCACATCTAGTGACTCCTATATCAGTGTACAAGACCGCTTGTAGCTGCATCACGTCTCGGTAGCGAACGATGAGTTCCCGCGAAGTTCTCGAACTCGTTGCGAGGGCTGCATCCCCCGATTGTATCCAACTACCTACCTGACGCCGCCGACTATTAATTACGGTACACTACAACAAACGGATTGTGTCTATGTTGTAGGTACTAGCTTTTGCTCGCGGTTTCGCTCTCGTAGGCTACACGACGTGTGATTGTTTGAAATAAAAGTAAAACTTATCATGTTAGTCAGTCCGTGGATTAAACTTTACAAATTTCAGATTTCCATACAAACTTTCCACCCCTATTGGGGGGAGGTTTTTCGAAAAATGCTAAAACACACCATTTTTTATTTTTGTTGAAAAATCTAAAGATCGATTAAAATATTCATTTTGATAGTTATTACTTTAAAAATAACTATTTCCCCAAAAACCCCTTTTCCCTTTTTTACTCCTTTCTTTATTCTTTATTTCTTTTCAAGAACCCAAAAACTGACGGACTTTCATACAAACTTTCACCCCCTATTTCACCCCCTTAGGATGTGATTTCCGTAAAATCCTTTCTTTATTTCATCTATTTTAGCGGTTTAGGTTCGGCGATGATGAATCAGTCAGTCAGCACAAGTCATTATATGTATATAGATTAGGTTCTGATACGAATTGGAGACAGTACAATATGGAAAACGACTGTCAATGAGTTCTACTTCAGAGTCGTTCTCAAAAAAGTGGCGCCGTAACCTGTCGAACGGTTTTTTCAATGAAATGGTTGTTTTTTTTTGAAGATATATATACGATTGCTGCATTATATTACATCGGAAGAGACTTTTTACGTCGAGGCTGATTACTTTTATTAATATGAAACTGATGAATAAACTACATTTGACAAACTGTATTTTCCATATTTATGTAAAAAATTTAGTTCCTTGCATGTGTTTTGATTAAATAAAAATACTATGAATGATTTTTTTAATAGAAAACTCAAGAATTTAAACTTTAAAAAAAATCAATTATAATCGAGCGGTGCCACTTTTTTGAGAACGACCCTTCAGCAACATCAGCCTATAAACGTTCCATTGCCCAGGCCACATGAACAGTAGTACATAGGAAACACCATAATCTACCGTTGCTGGCTCAGTGGTGTTAGCGACTGCTATGTTAACGGGACCAAAAGCTTGAGGTGCCTTCCGAAGCGACAAACGTAAATAAAACTAGTGGCCCGCTCGCGACTTCGTCCGCTTCAGTGAACACCTGTATCCCGTAAAAAGCTTTATTTTTTTATACAAACATTAACGAATACAACAAAAAACTTATCAGCCAAATCGGTCGGGCCGTTCTCGAGTCATGCTCTGACATACATGTGACAATTGATTTTTATTAATAACTAGCGACCCGCCCCCGGCTTCGCACGGTTGCAATGCTGATATTATCAGTGTTGCTCTACTATATGCATGTATTATACATATAAACCTTCCTCTTGAATCACTCTATCTATTAAAAAAAACCGCATCAAAATCCGTTGCGTAGTTTTAAAGATCTAAGCACACAAAGGGACATAGGGACAGAGAAAGCGACTTTATTTATACTATGTAGTGATAGTGAAGATGGTGTTAGCTAGTCAATTCTTTCAATTGTGTACTAAGTCTGACTGTTTACCAAAACATTTTCTCAGTCCTGATCCGATCCGAACCCTTCAGAGAATCTAGTAGGGCACGGGGACACGCACTAGTGCGTGAAGCCGTTCCCTCTAGAAAGGCTTCGAAGGTGATACGTTCCACACGGCTTGAGGAACCCTTTAAGATTCTCACCGCCCCCAAAAAAGCCCGATGAAGCTGAAAATGCCGTTTGAAACAATCAGCAGTCTCTCCGAAAAAAAATTCTCAGTATGAACTTTCAAAATTTATATTTTACAAGCGCACAACACTCACCCACATATTTCTCCAAGGAATTGCTACTATAAAATGCACAAATGGGTGTATCATTAAATGTATATGCGTAATGAGCAAATCGCTTAGAGCCATGACGAATGGGCCAGGGTATGCACTGGCATCATTATTTATATCGCCACCAGCCTCATAAGACCCCTGAAGATACATAGCTCTCCCCTTCGCCCTAATTTTATTAGCTACAAGAGGGGGCTGCGTAGCTCTACATACGATGGTGCATCTGTAAAGAATTGTGTATTACAATCTTGACACACAAATTATTTAGGGCATGCTTAACGATGATAATAATATACATGGTTGCCACGTGGTTATATGGAATTAACAGCGGATATTCTAAGAACAAGACATTTAATATAAAAATGAACTCAAGAATGCATTTATGATTATTGTACATTATATATTTTTTACGCAAATTGAAAAAAGATAGTGTTGAAAAAAATTCTGATGTTGTTGACGTGTTGTCGACATTGAATAGGGCTCCTTTGGCTTACAGAGTAAGAGTAGATAGTGTTGATTAATTTCTGCGAGTTGGTTTGAGCCACGATAGCATAGTTGGTAGTGCACCTGACCCGGCACGTCATGGGGTGCGGGTTCGAATCCCGCTTGTGAATTTTTCAACACTTTGTCTTTTTTCAAGAATGTTTATTTTATAATAAGCTTTTGGAAAGAAAGAATAAGGAAATGATTGCAAGTCAGTTATTGAAACAC
Organism: Eudonia mercurella; assembly: GCA_963082485.1. NCBI lineage: Eukaryota > Metazoa > Arthropoda > Insecta > Lepidoptera > Crambidae > Eudonia > Eudonia mercurella. Next base: position 2,281,192 of record OY720040.1, read on the forward strand.
AGAAACCATTATACGGTACCTGCAGACACTGATTTTGTTTTTATGTTGTCCATTTATATGTGCGACTGCAAAATTCGCGTATGTGTCAATCTTCCAATAGTGTACTCGTGGGTGGTAACAAAGTAAAAGATTATATTGTAGACCCTATCAAGCTCTCAATTTAAGAGAAAGGAGAGATGAAACCTATTCGTCTACAAGGAAATTAGTAGGAACTTCAGCTGATGATAATTGATAGAGAAATGATTGAATGCATTTATTCCTATGAGTATTGAGTGTTGCTATTGGCTTCGAATAACCTTTACACGGATAGAATAACCACGACACCACGACACGACCACACAAAATACACGAATAACCGTTGAAGGAGCTCAATGGCGCAGTGGTTAACGCGCCCGGTCTACGAGTGCTGAGATTAAGTAACATTCGCAAAGGCCGGTCATCAGATGAGTGACCAAAAATGTATCATCTCGAGCTCCGCCGTGATTCGGAAGGCACGTAAAGCCGTTGGTCCCGGCTGCATTAGCAGTCGTTAACAACCATCGCACCGCACTGGGCCCGCGTGGTGGTTTATGGCCCGTTCTCCCTATCCATCCATAGGGAAGGCTCGTGCCCCAGCAGTGGGGACATAAAATGAGCTGATGATGATGATGATGAACCTTTACAACATCATCGTATTTTTTTTATAGACAGTGAGTATAACAACCTACCATGTTTATAAACGTTAAAATAAAGTTTATAAAAAAATATTAACTATACTAATTTAATAAATTGTCTTTTCGGTGTTAAAGAAACACTGCAGACGCGTTTGCGTTGAAAACAAATTATGCAAACTGGTAACATTCTCGTTTTCGACAATTTATTTAGCATTTGAAACAGAGTTGTAACGGAACGAACGGCCCGCCCCGCCGCAGCGGCACGTCCTCCCGCTTCGCACGCCACTCACGAACTGATTTGAATTTGGAATGTGGCTTTTTAAAACATTTGTTTTTCTTTCACATCAGTGGAGTCACCGAAAATATTATTACCTATTATTTTGACTGACTGATGACTGATGCCTCCCAGATGACTCCCATCAGGACTCAATACAAATTAACAAAATGTTAAAATCAAATTTTCAAGAAATTAACAGTTGTAAATATTTATATACGAATTATTTAATAAAACACAAAATAGCATGACAATGTAATTTGTGATTTTTAGAGAAGAATCAAAGATTTTATTCGATTCTGCTTTAACATAAGTGTGTGTATGTGTTTGTGTGTATCCACTTCGTGTGTGTAAACACACTTTGCTTATACAAAAGTATTTTACAAATCAAATTTCTGTCAATATAACGCGAGGTTTGATTTGACTCGACTTGTCCTAACAAATAAGTTTCCGTTCAAGCAAAAAAAACAACCTAATCTTTGACTGTTTGTATACTTAAAAATGCTAAGGGGATTTCGCGCGGCAATGCTAATGTAGCGTCCAATCCGACAAAGAAGGTCACAACAACCGCAGCAAACTGTTTGTACATACAGATCTTATTACGTAGGGTGGAACGTTGAGTTTGTATTAGCACGATCAATGAAGTCAAAATTAATGGAGTGCTTCCCGCTTTTTATTCCTCGTTGGCTGTTGACTCGCGTTGAAGATTTGCGAAGGAATTGTATTTCAAGTATTCGGTTTTAGTGTTGATTTTTAAGACGGGGCTTAAGCTTGTAAATATTTTTTTTTACTTAATGACAGTTGACGTTGATAATATAATATGTGACATATACCTACTGGATGTTTTATTACCAGATATGTATTCATATATCTAGTGGTCGCCCAGTGGTCGAAATTCGACCGTAATTTTTTGAAGGCTGCACGGATTTTATCCTAAGCAATGAAAAATTTAAAAAGATAGAATGTGAGTTTGGATTGACATTGACAGATTTCGGCCGCCCCTTTTCCATTTATGAAATTTTTTAAAAGAGTATATTATATATGTGTGTGTGTCAAACACATGGTAGTGTGTGTAATGTTTGTTTTATTGATTTAATGTATTTTTATGCATAATTAAAAAAAATATTAATATTCTGCTATCCTTCTCTATAGAAAATATAAGTGTGCGAAATTTCATACTCCTCTGTCCGCGCAATTTTCGTAAAAAGGGGTACAAAGTTTTTGCTTCACGTAATAATATATAAATTTGAATTTTGCATTCACTTATTCATTGTTTTATACCAAATATGAGTATATATTTGGTATGAAACTGTGAATTCATGTCTATCGATTATTCGATGGTGCCTCGTCACCAGCTTCCTGGTCAAGAAGATTATGATGGTGTTTTAAGCATTTGGCCTTCATCTCACCTGATCTTAAGTGATTATAAGGCCGAAGGTGAAAGCGCACTACACCCTGAATCCTCAGTATTGAGGATGATGTCCTCTCAGAGATGGAGAGAGAGAGATGTTCTGGTCGAATCACCCAATTTGCTGTTGTTTATGTGGGAAGACCTGAGATGTGGGATGATTATAGGCAGATGATGATGTCCATGGTTAAGTTTATTAAATAAATTCCACACCCAACCAGCATTATTTATCTATAGTAAGTTAAAGCCGGGAATCCCAAATGAAAAACTTAAAATGTTACATTTGCATAAAGTCAACTTCTCACAGTGACATATTTTTAAAATGACATTGTAACACTTTAACAACCAATTTTGAATGTCTATGGAACTAGCTGACTCGGCGGACTTCGTACCGCTTTGACAGTTTCCATCATTGAGATGGTTTCCATGACGACAAAAGAAACAAATCATTTTGTTTTAGAAAATGAAACTGTTGTTTTTAGTATTATATTTAATTTTTTTTAATATAGCCTATGTTAAGCAGCGCTAATGTAGCATTCTAATGGTGAAAGAATTTTTTAAATCGGTCGAGTAGTTTTTGAGTTTATTCGTTACAAACATACATACATACATACAAAAATGCAAAGGTTTCCTCTTTATAATATTAGTATAGAAAAGGTATGTACAGACGCCTCCATATCAAGCTACCCAAATCTGTAAAATGTCTTAAATACATTTTCAGCTATATGCCTTATCAATAAGGTTCTTTTGAACAGTTTGTGGTAGTCTCATGTGCAGGCGTACTAGACAGCAAGAGAATGGAAGTTACCAAAAAACAAAATCAGCTAATTTAGAGAGAGCCGCACCAAAGTTGGCCCACTAATTGAATCGGAGTCGAACTTGAGGTAAAAGTGAGGTGGCCTGGGGCAGCGGCGTCGCGTCCGTCGCGGCAATGAACTTTGAAACTTCCTCACCAGTTTATTTCAGTGCAACCACATGTAACTTAATAAAAACTGTCATAATCCCTCTATGCTTCAGAAGGCACGCCAATTGTTGCAATCGTAAGATGGCTGTCATGAACCAACCAACCCGCTTTAGGCTAGCATAGGTTACCGATCTCCCCATTGGCTATTTCCATGTTGAAAGGCATTAAGACCAGCAGTAGGACATTTATAGGCAAATGACCATTAGAAGCTCGATAGCGCATTGGTCAACGCGCCCGGTCTGCGATTGCTGAGGTTAAGCAACTTTGGCAAAAGCCGGTCAACAGATGGATAACCAAAACTGAATCATCTCGAGCTCCTACGTGTTTTGGAAGGCACGTAAAGCTGTTCTTAGTTGGTCTTGGTTGCATTAGCATTCGTTAACAATCACCAATCTGCACTGGGCCCGCGGCCGCGTGGTGCTTTATGGCCCGGGTCTCCGTATCCATCCATAGGGAAGGCTCGTACCCCAGCAGTGGGACATAAAATGAGCTGGTGATGATGATGTTGCATAATATTTTTCAATTTCTCATCTAACTCCTTTAAACGAGCAATTCTTGTATATATGTATATATATAATCTGAATCTCGGAAACGGCTCCAACGATTTTCATACAATTCAGTATGCAGAGGGTTTCGGGGGCGATAAATCGATTTAGCTAGGTTTCATTTTTAAAAAACGCCGTTAGATCCATAAAAAAATACCGAGTAAAGCTCGGTCATCCAGGTACTAATTATAATGCACAGAACGTCATTGCAATCTCTTTCGAAGTTTGCAAACCGCAAGACGATAGAAGTTACCCCAAAACAAAATCAGCCAATTTAGAGAGAACCGCACCAAAGTTGGCCCTCTAATTGAATCGGAGTCGAACTTGAGGTGAAAGCGAGGTGGCCCGGGGCGGCGGCGTCGCGTCCGTCGCGGCAAGGAACTTTGAAAAATTCCCAAGCAGTTTGTTTCAGTGTAACTTAATAAAAACTATCGACCGCAGTACTTCTAAGTTGGGCATTAACTTCGGGAGACGTTTCCGTGTCTGTGGGAGTTTTGCTCTATGGTATATAATTCTTATTGCGAATAATAATGTCGGGATGGACAGTTGTTCGAAACTTTGCATTTGTTTTCGTCTTCCTTTTTTAAATGGCTTCGGTATTTTACTTCTTCTAAGAAGATTTTTTTGTTGACGAGCGATAGTTGTCTTGCGATAGGTTTTAGCTTGTTGGTGCAGCAGATCCATGTTGTTAGTAGGTGTCCAGGCCGATAACAATTAAAACTCTATTGTGTCACACAGACGACCGATTAAAAGCTATGTTAGTAAACAGGGCTCATAAATATTACTAGTGGTCGCCCAGTGGTCGAAATTCGACCGTAATTTTATTAAGGCTGCACGGATTGTATCCTAAGCAATGAAAAATTAAAAAAGATAGAATGTGAGTTTGGATTGGAATAGACAGAAATGTCGGCCGAATTAAAGACAAATAATATGTGTGTGTCAAATACATGGTAGTGTGTGTAATGTTGTTTTTGTTGATTTAATGTATTTTTTGTGCATAATTTAAAAAATATATTAACATTCGGATAACCTTCTCTTTATAAACTATAAGTGTGCGAAATTTCATACTCCTCCGTCAGCGCAATTTTTGTAAAAACGGGTACAAAGTTTTTGCTTAACATATTAATATATTTAAATATTATATAATAAATACTGTCAGTTTAACAGTTTAGACGATGATAGCTACAAAAATATATTCAGATATAGGTAACTCGGAGAACCAACATCTTAATGACATTAGTTGCCTAAGTTGCAAGTTTTATTACTAAAAACTTTCATCTATATTAGTAATTTACTAGATCTTCCGTGCTTCGGAAGGCACTTAAAGCCGTTGGTCCCGGCTGCATTAGCAGTCGTTAACAACCACCAATACGCACTGGGCCCGCGGGGTGGTATAAGACCCGTTCTCCCTATCCATCCATAGGGAAGGCTCGTGCCCCAGCAGTGGGACATAAAATGAGCTGGTGATGACTAAATGGCAATGAGTAATATAGCACATGTCCATACCTATATAATATTTTAAAACAGACCGCACATTTACATTATAAAGCTTTATTCATTGACGACTCTACAGAGTACAGCTTCCACTATGAATTTGGTATCCATTTTTGTAAGGATGCGCTGCTCGGTATCAAAGATCCGTTCAAACCCGCGGGGATCGCGGTTTCCCGGCGATTAAAGTCTTTTAGACCAGGAGCCAGTGTCCTTCCACCTATTAAATGTTAAAATGATAAAAAGTATATTTTTTATTTTGAATTTTGCATTTACAATTCAAAATCTAATTATGTCAAAGAATAGCATTTAAAAAAAATCAGGCTAGTTTTTATTTTTACTTTTCCTAACGCAAAAATTGTAATATTTTAAGAGCACCCGTTGCGGCCCATCTCTGTCGGCTCCTTCTAATGAAACTACGGGCACGTGTAAGCGGTGTAGGCATTGCGGCCTCTCTGTTTCGGCTCCTTTGAATTGAAACTACCAAAATGCGTAAGGGGTGTTTTTTTTTCGAAATGTCTTTTGGCGTTTTTCTTGAAAACTATCATAAAAAAATTTGAGGTTTTTTCATAAAAATAGTTTGTTTATGTTGTTGAATTTATCCTCAAAATATTTGCGATTGATAAAATGTGACCTTGTATATGTATAAGTATGTTGATTAAAGATAATTAAGAAATTTAAATTTAATAAAAGAGCAAACATTAATTTAAAAAAGAACTAGCACAAGGAAATATTCAGATGTTGAAGTTTATTTCATATGTTAAGATATTTTCTACGTCCTAATTAGCTTTACGCTACGGAGCTTTCTTAATTAATTTTGTTTGTTACAGTACACGGCCAAAAACAGCTGGGAGGCATTACTGTCGAAGTGAACGGCGCCAAAGTCTTCTACCACCAGGTCGGACAAGTCGCTGTAAACAAGTCGCTGGATAATTATGCATATGCAATATTGGGTTAGTATACTGTGATCTAAGTATCGTGTGATCATTGGAATCAGGGCTTTGAATAACGATAAAAATTTACCTATATCATACGAAGTTTTTTTTTAAGGAAGCAAACGAGCAGGCGGGTCACCTGATGGAAAGTAATCACCGCCACCCATGGGTGTCCATGGGCGGCGGTGATTACTTGCAAAACCAAAGTAAACGCAGATGCGTTGCTGGCCTTGAGGAAGGAGTTGGATCTTGAGGAAGGAGTAGGAATTGGGAGGGGGGAGGGGTGAGAGATGGGCCTCCGGTACTTTCACTCACCGGACGAAACCCAACAGCAACGAGTGCCATTGTTTCACGCCGATATTCTGTGAGAGGGTGGTATTACGCCGGGCGAGCCGGCCTATTTCGTGCTGCAACGCAGCGTGGCTCTACCACTCAGACAGTGTCACTCATTTAGCACCACCCAGGAGTCACGTGTAGGGTCTCAAGGGTAAACCTACGGACGCGAGTAACATTAACCCGCAAAAGTTAATAGCAGAGGTAACGTTATACTTGCTTAAGTTACCTTAAATTAACTAACCTCTCTACGCGAATTGGCTAAAGCACATTAGGTAACGAAAAAAGTAACGATACTTTACTAGATAATGTAACCTGCATTTCTGCTTCCAATTTAACTTATAGAAATAACGGTACTTAACGATACTTTTATATTGAATTTGGTAATGTTAAGCCCTGATTAGGATAGCAACTAGAACTAACTAAAAACTCGCACTAGGCACCCTGTTGTTATGACAAGAGGTTAGTGACTAGCCCTTGCAGTATAAAGCTCGAACTCGTTTGATGTATTCATCTCGTTCCAACACCGGGGGGAGAGATAAAAGTCCTCTAATACCCCCACGAGATTTCGCCACTCGTTAAGTGAAAGCGCTTCGATTCTGCTTCTGGGTTAACGATTTTAAACTCGCTCGAACAAAAAAGTGAAGCAGAGTAAAGTAAAATACTTATATATTTACATAAGAAAGCTCACCTTTTAGTAGTAATTTTAAAAAGTCGGACTTTAACGTCACCTCTCTAGAACGCATTCACCTGTTGAGAAGATCAGTTTTTTGACAGTTACAGTTTCATCAGCCTTCGAAAAAACAACGCTGTCTCATTTGTCAATTTTTCTTTTTTTTTTTTGTTATCTTTTCCACTTCAGTTTATTCAAACAATAACATAACTATAGTATGGAATTCTTCAAAAGGGCGTTGAAATGTTTTTACATTGCCAGCAACACAAGAATATTTTTTTTGGTGTTGTAAGCGTTTGTTGTTGTAAGCGTCCAAAGGTTATGGTAACTGCTTAACATCAAGCGAGCCGAATACCAGATTACCACCTTAGTTGTATCAAAAGGAAAATGGACTAGCCAACAAAAAGTTTTTACTGAGATGTCCATAGGAACTGATTGAGAAAGACATAATTAATTACGTGTCATCTCGCTCCAGCGTCGTACTAAAAGAGCATTCCTATGGAATTCCCATATTCCTCGTTTACACCACGTTGGGCGCCAAAACGTCTCACCTCACTAAATTGACAGCGCCACCTTGCGTCGTGCGACGGAATTGCGCAGCGAGGCGGCAGTCCGTGACTGGACTCCGCTATGAGAGGACGTGTCACGCTTACAGCTAACAAAATACACTGAGAATTCGTACGCCGTCTGGGTTTTATATGAATGTAATTTGCGTTCGAATAGTTTGCGAATGTGCAGCTCGGTTGGTAAATCTAGTGTATTGAGGGCTGTAGTTAGAATTCTTGATGTGTCGGGGGGATAGCAGTGTTCTTTTCAGTCTTGGAAATGAGGGAATTGAAAGGAATTGAACTTCAGTTTGATTGGCTGGAAATTAAAGAATCAAGATCAACAGTTTCAAGAAAAAGTTTTGGAAACAAGGTTCCATCTTATACAAAAAAAACCTAAAGATTGCTTTGTTTTAAACACAACTGCTTCAGTAGTCTAGTACTAGTACTTTAACTACCAGGGGCACATAATAATACAGTTCTCAGTTCGGTTGGTGGTAGGGCTTGATCGATACTAACCTAGCTAGCTACCATCATGGTAAGATAGCCACTTGCTCAGTAGTTAAGAACTCCAGGTAGAGTTCCACCTTCGAGCTTTGGTCTTATCGTTGCTTACCATTAGGTGAGATGAAGGCTTTGCCGTTGCAGAAAGTCGTTGCATTTTGTGTATAAACAACAAAAAATAATAATATGGAAACCAATTATCAATGTATCGAAGTATTTTTATTTAAAATATTATAAATACCGAATAATTATTTTATTTATTATGTTTTATTGCAAATTAATTCAAGCCATTTGTCAAATTTTTGTTTGCTATGTCAATAATGTTATTGACATAGCAAACTTGATCTTGCCGGTGACAAAAAGGCTGGCAGCTACCTCTGCCAGCATATATTAGGTCGGCAATCCAGAAGGACCATGTTGCCAGCATTCTTGGGACTGTTCCCATGAGCCCACAGTTGGAGGACATCATTTATTTACAGGTATTATTTTTTAATTTGCTATTTTTTTTTGAAGTTCAGTTGATTTATGTCTCTTTTTGTTGTGTATATTCTAATTATATTAGTATAAAATGAATAATAAAAAATGTAAAATAAAATGGCTCCGTCTGTGTCATTAAGCTTGCGAGAAGCCTTATTGGCATTTCACTTTTTTGTTAGGTATAGCAACTCTATACAACTGACTGATGATGTTGAACTTTAAACATTTTACTAAATTAACGGTTGCTTAATTATCCACTTTTCAAATGCGGATTAGTGATTAGAGAGAGAGAGAGAGAGAGAGAGAGAAACATTTATTGACCACGTGACACATACAAAATAAAATAAAAATAAAAAACATAAAACAAACAACAGGTCAATCAGGACCCCGCCTCAGCTTGTGTCGTTGCGAACGAAGCGTATCGCAACAACGCTGGTATTCTGGCGGAGCCTGCCACCACCGGCGCCCACCGGTGCGCGGTGCAGAACATTCATTGGTTACTATTAAAAACATACATACATTTACATTACACATCCGAACAATGCATCAAAAATCCGGCACACACTGCCTAACCCGCGAATGGGAAATCCACGACCTTCGGATATCAGGCCAAGCGTGTTAAGACGCGTCAGTCGGTAGAAGTCAGCCATCTACAGTAGTTCAGTAAAAATCAAAATGATACACATAACAAATGAAATGAAAATAATGTAAGGTCAAGGCACCAGTGTTCGACAGGAGTCAGTCAAAGTCAAAGTCAAAGTCAATTTTTTTTATTCAAATACACTTTAGAAAAGTGAATTTTTTACTTTTTATTTTTAAGTGCTAGTTACTGCACTGAAGCTGAATTAAATACCCAGACCCAGGTTCGATTCCTGGCTGGGTCGGGTAGACATTAAATTTTTTCACTATATTTTATAAATATTTAGAAAAGTGCTTTTGAATCGTCCGAACATTTTTTTTCCTACTACCCATTCAGGACATCTATTTTTTATCTGTGGAGAAGAATGGGTGCAAGAAACTCCACAGCTTTAATATAAGTAACGACATTTACAAAATTATATGCCGTTACCAAGTTATACAAGTTTAAAATAACTTAAAAATATTTTAAATTTGAAATAGGTGTTGGAGTGATTGGAGCATTTTAAACCCATGCTGTTTTGTCTTCAATGTAATCAGACACAGAGTGATCGACATTTCTTTCCTATAATCATTAAAAATTGGACTCAGCAACTGACTTTAGTCTTCAGCAACAGCTGAATACACCTGCACACCACATACAGACCACCTTCTTTCTCGCTGTCTTCTCGTAAAATTTCAATAAAAACTATGTTATTTTTGTGCGACGAGAATGTGTTGAACACTGGTGTTACAACCATATTATTCGCTTGTAAGCAATCATGATAATTTCAAAAATTATATTAAACTAGCTATTGTTCGCGGCTTTGCTCACTTATTGTTTTAATAAAAGCAAAACTTAATTAAGGTAAAAGTGTCTATAAGGATAATCCTGAAACACTTCATAATTTCTAACCAGGTCAAATACCAAAAGATTTAACTTTTATAATGACAGATTTCCATACAAACTTTAAACCCCTATTTCACCTCTTTAGGTGAGGTTTTTCCAAATATGCTAAAACACGGCATTCTTTATTTTTATTGAAAAATCTAAAGATCGATTTAATTATTCATTTTTATACTTCTTACTTTAAAAATATCGATTTGCCCAAAAAACTTTTTTCCCTTTTTCACTTCTTACAAGGAAAATAAACAAAATTCCTGAGACACGTCATTCTTTATTTCTTTTCAAAAAGCCAAATACCAATTTTCATGTATTTTACTTAAAAACTGACGGACTTCATACAAACTTTCACCCCCTATTTGACGCCCTTAGGGTATGATTTCCGTAAAATCCTTTCTTAGTGGCTGGTTAAGTCACTCAATTAACCTATAGTCGCAATTTCATCTAATTAGCTTCAGCGGTTTCGGCGCAGCGATGATGAATCAGTCTGGACAAATCATTATATGTATATAGATAAACATAAACTATGTCTGAATGTTACAATAAAACTATTGCTCCTTTGCTGTTTAATAAGGCAGTTTCCACAATAGTAAATAGTAAAAATGGTAAATTTTCTGACACCCTTCTGACATTCCGGGTCAGGCTTACTTATTTCATAACTGATCTTCAATATTTGTAAAAATATTATGATCGGATGTTAGTGACGGTAGTTGTTGACATTGAATGGGCGCCTTTGGCCTTCAAAGTAAAAAGTGTTGAATAATTTCGGTGGGCTGGCTAACCAGCCCACCGAAATTATTCAACACTTTTTACTGGCTCTAAAGCCACGATAGCTCAATTGGAAGAGCACCTGACCCGGAATGTCAGAAGGGTGCAGGTTCAAATCCTGCTCGTGGAAATTTTTTCAACATGTGTTTTTGTAATTTGTTCGCAACAAAATTTGCGTTAAAAATTATTTGAACATTTTATAAATAGTAAATTTATTTAAAACACTTACAATACATGTTATGATACATTATACTTATTGCAGCTAGTACTTAAACTGTGAAAACCCGTGCATAAGTACTAGTTCCTTCCTGTGACACTATTAAATTAAGTAGATAACTAACAGAATACATCAATAAAATCTAAAGAATTAAAATTAAAAAAACCAATCAAAAAGTACACTTTACAACATCCATACTTTGGGTCTATAAAATGTGTGTACTTATAGTATGTAATTATGTTTGTTTATTTTGTATAATAATGTTTATTAAGAATGTAAGTATATGATTTGTCTATCCAACTGACTCAAAATAGGGTGTAATCGATTTTCAGTCTTATCGTAGCTAAGAGTACAAATACATTTCATTACGCTCTTTTTGCATTCATATTTCGTCATATTAACTCTTTAATGGTTAAATAAACATGACATATTATTATTTAAAAAAACAAAGAACCTAAAACTAAAAACCTTAAAAAATATAATAAAATAACTAAAATAAATGATTAAAAAGAGTCCCTTTAGGCAAGGTTCCGAAGATACTGGCAGCGTTCCCCCTTTGAATAGCTAGACTAATTCTTTGTCCGAGGTAGCTGCCAGCTTCTCGGTCTCCTGTGATGTCGAAGAAGATTGTTCGTCATTAAAGATAATGTCAACAAGCTATTTGCTTTGTTGTAAAGAAATCGGTCAAGAAAATATTAAACCTTTGTCTAACTAAAGCTTGTCCTATAGGTATTTTGATGAGGTAATATTTTTCTTCTCCTAAATACAATAGTATGTTCTAATAGATTTCTAACAGTAGGCTTTTGGAGAAATCAAAACCAGTGTTGGCATCACGGAGTGCATTGAGGTGGCACAAAAGTATACTTACCTACATGTTACTAACAGAACAAAGAACTTCTGTAAGCCCCGACAAAAAAAAAGCTAAAAGTGTAGTCACGGTTAAGTTGATATATGATGAAAAAACTATCGTATTACAAAACAAAATATATATTTAGTATCAAAAGGAACGTGTTTACAATTAGTCCGACCGATAAATTCGTAACGCACTATAGTTTTTCTACAATATCATTTAGAGTTGGGCAAAAATCATGAAAACGAGTGGCGGCGTTTAGTTGATATCTTCTAGATTATCTTAAATTATTATACATGTCTAAACAATCACTAATGTCATGACTAAAAATCGTCAGTCTCACATTTTTGATTTATCTATGTCTATATACAACATGTGACAGAATGAACGCACATCCTCAGAATTAGAATATTTAATTATAATTAAAAAACATGCAAAATAATTTTACTTTTATTTAATTAAATTGGTTTATTTAAGGTATTAGTTATACACATCGAGGGCAAACAGTATAGGCATATTAGCGCTTTAGCCTACCGACCTACCGCATTTTAAAAAGCCAATTATTGCATTGACTTACGTTTTATTTTCGTTTGTTTTAACTATTTAACGAAGGAGTGACTGTAATTTCTGTGACTGTAGTTTTAATAATTTTGGAAAAAATAATTACTTATATTTTAAATATTTTTAATCGATTGAGAAGCCGATTTATAACAAACTATTTTCTGGGTGTGCGCTTAACCTGTTACACGTTGTATATGTACTTATAATAAAATAAGTTTCTTTCTTCATTCTATAAAATGTGTTAAACCTATCAGGGTATCTATTTAATTCCTTCATAACAGCGTATGTGCCACCAGTTTTTAACTTTTTTTTCCATATGGGATGCACCCAGAAGCATCTTTGTCCGTTTTGAATATTCAAAATTTGTAGATAAGCAAGAGCATCTTGATCTTCATCAGACGACGACATTGTCTCGAGTGCCTTTGTACTCTGACATGTCTCTGGTATATCATCCTGGTGGGTTCATTGAATGTCATGCCAGAGTCATGCTACATGCCAGTGGACAATTACGTTCCTGTCACGTTGCTTAGGTGGGCACAGCGCCTTAAGATAGCCAGCCTGACTTAGCATTAGCTACTCAACGACTGAACACAATGTGTACCTATCCCAAATGTAAATAAAAAATAGGAACTCTAGCCCTGGGACCGGGTAATCTAACCGCTAGACTAGACAGGCGTCAATGAAACTAGTAATTAGATATAAGTATAGTCACGAAGAAGGTTTTCACATTGAAGTATTTTTATGTATCTCGCATTTCTTATCCACCCGTGTTCGCAAGACTAACCTTCAATCTCGATCAAGGGTCCTTACATCGACCTCTATGTATTCTTATGTGAAGTCTTGTATATAACAACTGTATTATAATAAGAACAAAAAGTTAGACAATTCTTATTCTTAAGATTTCGCGTGTACGCATGCGTGAAAGTTAGGCCACGCCTCCATCTGAGGGAGATAACAGGCGATTTCATAATTCACACCAGCATTGACACATTGAGGTGCAGGACTAAATTGAAAACTTTTTCGTTTCATTTTTTCTACTGTTTATTCTGGCCAAATTTCGTATTGATTGCCAGTTAGAAATTATGTAGTTAATGTAAGTTCTTTATGATTTGGTTCTAGGTAAAAAGAAAAAAAGAAAGTATCGGTGCCAGATATTTTTTGTTTAAAAGAGTAATTTTATCCATCACGATTTCTCTTCGGCTATTCGAACACATTTTGTTTGCGAATACTCATAGTCATGTAGCGTGTCGTGGTTCAGTAAAGCATATGTATGATGAAATTATTTACTGTTTGCGAGAAAGTGAGGCTTAAATAAAAGTTTTCTGTAGTTCTCTTTATGAAATTAAGTAGCACACCGTAAATAATTTGAATTTTAGGTTGGCAAATACGCAGGCAGAAGCAAGTCTATTCTCAAAATATCAAAAATTTAATATAGATTTGTCACTTTCCAATTACTTGGTAGGGTAATGGTACCGTGTTAGACACCTTAAGCCCAGTGTTTGACACAATTTTCGGCGCCTGAAATAAGCATTGATATTTTCATTTAAATCTTACAAGATGACGGCTGCTATAGTCTGTTCATTATAGCTTGATAACCGTGACAGATGTCAAATGGTCATGCCTAGGGTTGAGACAATACTGACGTAATTGCATCAAATGATAATTGAAGTTATTATTTGAATATCATTATCCTAATGAACTAATGTGCCAATTGATCTTCTTTTCTAATTTTTAGAAGTTCTATATAAACGTCATAATTACTCAAGAAAAATTAATAAAGTCTAACAAATTTATTAATACAGTTATAATGAAAAATAGAAAGTAAATGAATCGATTGGTAATTGAATATAAATTGAGCTTCACATGGTTTTCTATTCCAGTACGTTTATTTTATTATAAAGTTTTAAAATTGTAATAAATGTATGTTATGCGAGAGTTTATTGGAATAAACCTAATCTAACGTATAAAATAAAATCACTAAAGTGTATTTAATGATGAATAATACAAAATAATATTAATGACTTCTGTCACAAGCATCAAGCTTTAATGAAGAAGTTATAGGATTTCTTGGCGGGAAAGTGAAGAGTCATGTCTGCGGTTTTGTTTTATTTTCTAAAATTTGTGTTATGTCGAATATTAATGTGAAATAATGGTGGATTATTAACTGTTAAGTGTTCGTGAGTGTGCATGCGTGTTGGAAAATGAAACAAAACAGTGTAACGTCACTTTTAAAATTTTCTCAAGAAGTCCGCCCGAGAACTTAGTAAAAACACACATCTTTACTGAGATACAATTCAATGGTTCCTGTTGGACACTGGTACTACTACCCTACTTTTAAAAGAAAAAGGAACCAAAAGGACAAGAAATCAAGCATATCCGCTAGTTACTCTTCAATTTATTATTTACATATATTTTTATATTTTTATTTTAGGTTATATTGTTGCGAACAAATTACAATTTGAAAAAAGACAAAGTGTTGAGCGGGATTCGAACCCGCACCCCATGACATGCCGGGTCAGGTGCACTGCCAACTATGCTATCGTGGCTCAAACCAACTCGCCGAAATTAATCAACACTATCTATTTTTACTTTATAAGCCAAAGGAGCCCTATCCAATGTCGACGAATTTTTTTTCATACTCTTCAATTCTTCAACGTACTCCACAGGACCGTTGGTGTGCACCATCAGTTCTCGTTAGTGTTCTTCCTCCTTCCACCACACTCTGTCCAGGTATTCCCTTATGTACCTTGGCACATGGGTAAAAGTCCAGGGTCTAGTTTCTGCTATTTAATAACGTCAATATTCGTGTCCCAGTGACCTTATTAGACATTTGCAGGACTTTGGGAAACATGTTTTATTTATAATAAAGGGTAAGCACAGTGCCTTGATCTCACCTGATTTTATGTGATGATAAGGCCAATTGGTGGAAGCGCACTTCACCCGGGATCCTCAACTAGTGAGGCACTGGCTATCTTATCTCTAGCTGCCGGAACACAACAATGCTACAAACATTGATGTTATGGCGACATATTTAGATAAGATGGTGATAGTTAGCCAGGCGGACAAACAAGTCTTACCACCAACCAAACCGAGTACACAAACATGTACCCCCAGCTGGGAATGGTAACCGGGACCTCTGGGTCTAAACCGGTAGTCTTAACCACTAGACCACAGTGGCGGCTTATGGATGGGATCCGGCCATCATAATTATCACCACCCTATAAACTCCCCAATTCTGGGCTCATTCAACTTAAAATTTATTAATAATTTATAACTTGACTTCTTGGCGAGAAAGTGAAGAGTCATGTCTGCGGTTTTGTTTTATTTTCGAAAATTTGTGTTATGTCGTATATTAATGTGAAATAATGGTGGATTATTAACCGTTATGTGTTCGTGAGTGTGCGTGAGTGTTGGCAAAAAAACAAAACAGTGCAACGTCACTTTTCAAATTCTGTCAAGAAGTCCGCCTGAGGACTTCGTAAAGCCCCACATCTGTACTGAGATACTCGAGGGGTTGGGGGGTATATCATTTCTCAATTCTTATTTCTATTATCATTCATCATCATCATATAGAAATGAAAAAATGTTTATTTATGTATTACTTGTTAGAAAAATTACTTTGACACTGGCTAAATGTGCTAATCGCACGAAGCCAACAACGAAAAAAAAAATTATAACTCGATAGTGTACATAGAAATTACCAAAAAAAACTAATTATTAAACACGGTAAAGTAATCAGTAGTAGTACCAATCATCAACCCACATTTTTGTTGCCAAAAAATAACAAATAATTTTAATGAAATTTTACTAGATGACAGCTAGAGCTGTCTGAAAGCAGGTGGTCTGATAATCAATTGTTGCTGAAGTGAAATATATCAGTTACTGATTTATTTCAAATATTACAAATGTTTAAAGAGAAAAAGTGTCGGTTTTTGCCTTACAACAACCCACTGCTTGGGTCAGGCCGACCCACATTAACTATAAGCATAAAGAGAAAACTGACTGTAACCCACCACGCTCATTGGCCCAAACGGGTTGGTGTTTCTTTAAAATAATTCAAAAAACTGTCCTCTAAACTATAAAAGAAAAAAATATCATGATAAACAAAATGCCTTAACAAACAAAGCTTGTTTTTAAAGAATATAATAGAATAGTACCCTGCACTACACCCCCTTGTGGTGCAGGGGTAAAGAATTGCACCACCCCATCTCTTCCCGTGGGTGTCGTAGAAGGCGACTATGGGACTATTTCAAGAGATGGGCAGCAGCATTTCTCTGTGATTGTTCTCACCTTACTGCGATCGCCAACCCGCCTGCCAAGCGTGGCGAGTATGGCAAATTCCCCTCAAAATGGTTTATCCTTGAGGGAGGCCTTTGTCCAGCAGTGGACGTATTTTTGGCTGAGATGATGAATAGAATAGAAACACTATATTTGTACTTCACACACATCATCATCATCATCATCGGCCTATCTTAGTTCATTGCTGGACATAATCCTCCCCTAATGAGCACCATAGCGCCCTGTCCTCAGCTTGACGCATCCAGCATCTGCCTGCAGTCTTTCGCACGTCATCATCCCACTCGGCCGGAGGTCGTCCTACACTACGTTTACCGAGTCGTGGTCTCCACTCAAGAACACGTTTACCCCAGCGGTTGTCGGTTCTTCGCCAGATATAGCCGGCCCACTGCCACTTCAACTTGCTAATTCTTTACACACAACAAAAATTAAATTAAAATAAATAGGCGTTCGTCCCGAAATCTAGGGTCCTAGGTTTAATTTATATGGTCAGGCAAAGTGTGTTTTGGATTTTTCGATGCAGTGCCCCGGTTCGTGATCAAAACACTAGCCCGCATTTGGCAGGCGTGGTGATTTAACCGATACTCACCAATTGTAAGCAATGACTTGATTTCAATGATAGAGGCCTTTGCCCAACAATGGGACAGTATACAAGCTCATTAATTTACTTTACTTTGTTTTGTACTAGCTGACCTGGCGGACTTCGTACCGCTTTGACAGTTTCCATCATTATATCAATGGTTTCCATGACAACAAAACAAACAAATAATTTTGTATTGGAAAATTAAATTGTCGTTTTTAGTATTTTATTAAATATTTTTTTTAATATAACCTATGTTACTCAGCGCTAACGTAGCATTCTAATGGTGAAAGAATTTTTAAAATCAGTCCAGTAGTTTTTGAGTTTATACGTTACAAACATACATACATACATACATACATACATACATACATACATACATACATACATACATACATACATACATACATACATACATACATACAAAAATACAAAGGTTTCCTCTTTATAGTATTAGTATAGATTAAAGTGGCCCTTTTATATAACTCTAGCTGACCCGGCGAACTTCGTACCGCATTTTTTTTTATATAGCCTATGTTACTCAGCGCTAATGTAGCATTCTAACGGTGAAATCATCCAGTAGTTTTTGCGTTTATTCGTAGCAAAAATACATACATACTAAAATACAAAGCTTTCCTATTTATACTATTAGTACTTATAGATTTAATTAAGCAGCATCAATATATAGCTCTTCAGTTTAAAAATCCAAATTTCATATTTTCAAATAGCCACTCGTAGTTTCAACATGATATGCGGTGCGCCTTCAAAATTCTCAGCTCCAATTTCGTTGGTAGCATTAAACGCTGCCTCGAAACTGTTATATGGTAAAACTGTTCAAAGCACACAATGAGCTTTCGCATCAGCCTCTAACATAAATCGATTAACCCTAGCATACTCCGGACACGATAAACAAGCGGTATGATTATACCATAAGCTATTATTTTCTAACATATTTCAGTATGAGACTGGTTATCTGGAAGATTTCTCTTTAAAGCGATCATACCGTTCAGTGGTTGGTGGTAGGGCTTGTTTGTCCGATCCGATCCGAACCCTTCGGAGAATCTAGTAGGGCACGGGGACGCGCACTAGTGCGCGATGCCGTTCCCTCTAGAAAACCTCCAAAGGTGATTCGTTTCACACGGCTTGAGGGACCCTTTACGTTCCTCGCCGCCCCCAAAAAAGCCCGGTGAAGCTGAAAATGCCGTCTGAGGCAATCAGCAAACTCTCTCAAAAAAAAAAAAAAGGCTTGTTTGTACGCCTGGCTAGCTACCATCATCTTATCTAAATATATCGTCATAACATCAATGCTAGTAGCATTGTTGTGTTCCGGCAGCTAGAGATAAGATAGCCAAAGCCTCACTAGTTGAGGATCCCGGGTGAAGACGCTTCCATCATTGCCCTTATCATTACTTAACATCAGGTGAAATATATATTTATAAAAAAAACTGTCTTTGAAAAGTATATTATATTTTTCTTTTTAACGTATTATTTTCTGGAGTTGCAATAAAACTATTATCTTTGTACTCGTAGATACATACATTAAAACTATTTTAATGTATTAGTACCACCTAGTAGAAATTCCACTATGTCGCACTAAGCGCTTCATGTCATCATTTTTACTGCGCACTGGCAGGGAGTGGAATTCTCTGCCATCGTCTGTGTTCCCAAAAACTTATAACCTGAATGCCTTCAAGGTGAGAGTTAATAGGCATCTTCTGGGGCAGTTCGCTCCATCGTAGACCTCATCTACGCTCACCATCAGGCGAGATCGAGGTCAAGAGCTGTCTTATAAGATATAAAAAAAAACCAAGAAGGATCTGGCGATGGTGGTACGACTTCTTTGATGTTTGTTTATTTCCCACTTTAAAACACACTCTTCAGACTCCTGACGACGAAGTCCTCCTTGACGACCCCTAAAACCTATCACATGAGAGAAATCTCCTCACTCTCGTTTCCTCTAATAACACTGCTTACTAAGATACACTACACATGCAACACACATACTAACACATAGACATACTAACCCAGGTCTAAGACACTCGTGTATTAGGGAGCTCTTTCTGCCCCCCATTGAAGTCCTAGTCTTGAGCCTTGTCTGCCCTCTATATCGACTCGAATGCTTCGGAGAATCTTGGAGACACTAGGGTGTGATCACAAAGAAATCACCAAGGAATTATCAAGTTGCACGTAGTCTGTAACCCAAGTTACACTGTAAAGACTAAAGTCGGCGAACCTCAATTAACCAAAAGAAATCTCTTGCACAACGAAAAAAAAACATTTTCCATGGAGGTCTTTCGCTCATCTTCATTTTTCCAAGCTGCAAACTTCAATTCATTAAGCGGAAAGGCAAGAGAACTTGCCGTTTTAATTAAAGATATTCGCCGGGAGCCCGCCCCGATGCCTTAACTCACTGAGACGTGGTTGGCTTATTTTTTTTTCGACATACTCATTCCCGCCTCTGTGGCCCTCCCAAACAAATAGCCGACTACTTTGAAAACAAAATTTGTAACAAACTGAATTTGTTTACAAACTCGTAGCTGTAAGGTGTAGACTCGTTTGCGCGGTTCATGGAGTTGTGACGTTCCTGTTGCGCGCAGGCCCTTTTCAGTTCAATTCATGAAAGTGGAGACAGTGCTAAAGCTCAGTCAGTCTGCCGCGAGCTTCGCGAGAAAGTGGTCGTGAGGGGAAGTCATCACGTCGTTCGAATTTTCGCGGAAAACTTTTTGTCGAAAGTGTGAGTGTTAGTGATTTATTGCAAAATAAACAGCTGAATTCGTGGGTTTCAACGCTGTTAGGTGATTTACGCGCGTGTGTTTTGAAAAAGGTAGGTTTTTAGGTACTGTTTTTACGGTATTAGGTACAACATAAGGTATTGATTACGACAATAATTTATGCACAGATAAGGCTGTAATTTACTAAATACGGCTTTAGTAATGGAAGTATAGTATTTTGAAGATTTAATATTTAGTTACGAAGAAGATTTTTTTTAACCCAAAAGAAGAAACTCAGCTTTTAGTTTTAATTAAGTACTTAAATAAATTAAAAGTTAATATTTTTATATCATAGCGCCCGAGATAGATACAGTAAAAGAAGGAATTATTAATTTAGTTAAAAAGTTTAAATAATTTAAATTAATCAAAATTCAATGTGTTTTAATTTAAAATTTAAGAGAACTATTTAAGATATTCATAATTCAAACTAATTTACTATTATTATTTATTATTATTATTTCTTTAGCTTAATGAAGTTTGAGATATTAAATTAATAACTTCGATTACCTTTTTAGTAAAATAATATAATACTTTGATAGAAAACTTCGAAAATTCTTATACCATATCTATTTATATTCATTTAAATTAGGATGCATTCGATCTGAAAGAAACATCCGAACTGGTTTAAAAAAAGTAAGACTAGCAATTCCAATTATTTCATAAAAAACATTATCAAAAACCAAAGAACTGAATAATTATGTTTTGGCAACAATAGACTTTAAGAATAGTTATAATAAGAAAGTCCTTTTGAGATATTTAAAATTTATAAGAATGTTACATTAACTTTCGTTATAGTCACATCTCCCTGAAAGATATATAATATGAGGTCCTTCGATATCGTATCTCAAAATAATATTATCATAGGTATTAAGCATAAAGTATGATTCCCTAGTGCTTTTTAACTAAGTATTTCATGTAAATATAACATTTTTAAAGACTTAATTTAAATAAATTCCACTAAATACCTGAGTATCATATAGTAACTTAAAACCAGAATATATAAAAATAGCATCAGACGAGTTTCTTGCGGCTTCTTCTCGGTGCAAGCTTAGCTAAGCTGTCGTTTAAAAGTTGTCATTAAAAAAGTACTCTATTTAATACATTTTTATTTTTAAATATATAAATTTTCGTTTTCTAAAGTTTACGCGACACTACACATTGAAATTAAAACACTTTTACAGATGTACTCGCGTTGTTCATTGTGGTCCGTGATCACGGACCATGCAAAGGCTTCGAAACGACAAGACAAAAAACTAAATAACATCAATGTGTAAAATAAATGAGAGTAGATCCATAAAAGATGTTTAATTTCAATATTTTTCTTTTAAATAATAAGAAACTATTTCCAACTAAATTTTAATTCAGAACAGGACAGCTTACTGTAAAAAACTTCCAAACTTTTGGAATTTTAATTCAAGCGTTGAGGACACGACAGAGTCCAACTTGGAAACTAAAGAATTAATACTTTTAAGTGAAACTACGTGCTACGCTTAATGTCTTTCTAAAACAGTTTAACACAAATCTGCAGAATTTTAATTGAAACAATTAATATTCTTCCATATAGGTAGGAATGAAAATGAAATAAATGGAAATAAACTTTTTTTTTTCCAGCAGTGGACTAAGATAGGCCAATGATGATGATGATGAAACTTTTTTAAAACTCGGTTAGATATGGTGGTGGAATTAGTAGTTTTTCTTAATGGCTTTGCACAAGCATTTACCCAATAAAAAAGTATTTTTTCTTAGTATTACATAAATAAACACTATTTCTTTCCTGTATGATGATGACGAATGATAATAGAAATGGGAAGTGAGAAATGATATACCCCCCAACCCTTCGAGTATCTCAGTAAAGATGTGGGGCTTTACCTCCTCTTGAGAGAATTTAAAAAGTGACGTTGCACTGTTTTGTTTCATTTGCCAACACTCACGCACGCTCACGAACACTTAACGGTTAATAATCCACCATTATTTCACATTAATATTCGACATACTTAGCACAAATTTTAGAAAATAAAATAAAACCGCAGATATGACTCTTCACTTTCCCGCCTACAAGTCCGAACCAGTGTTCGACTTTTCATTAAATTACACAGGGATTACAGCTACGAGGGCAGGTTGCCTGTATTCAATCGATGCTTGCTGAAGACTGAAATAGGTTGCTGACCCCTATTATTAATGACTAGCTGTGCTCCGCGGTTTCACCCGCGTTAATTAGCGAACAATATATTAAAAAACTATATTATTTTCCCGTTTTTGCAACATTTTTCATTGCTACTCCACTCCTATTAATCATAGCGTGATGTATATAGCCTATAGCCTTCCTCAATAAATGGACTATTCAACACAAAAATAATTTTACAATTCGAAGCAGTACTTCCTGAGATTCGCGCTCGCGTTCGACCAAACAAACAAACAAAAAAAACAAACTCTTCAGCTTTACATTATTAAGTATTAAGGAAAAAACTAGTAATAGACTATCACTGGTTCTTGTCGAGCACTGGAGCCACAAAGGACTCCACTTAGCATTTGTTTTGCCTTTTTTCCATAAATGTAAACCTGTAAACTGCTTTTTTTAATGGTCAAAATTAAATTTAACTTAACAAAAGTCTGGTTACTGGTAAAACATGATAAATACATATTTTATCAAAAATGGGTTATGAATGCAATTTGCGACGCTCTATCTACAGATAAGACTGAAATATACGTACGTTAAAAATATGGTAAGCGGCAAGAAATACCAATAATTATTCTGTTGAACAGAAGTAAATCGACTGATCACTGAATTCAAGCAATGTGTCTGCATTCTGTCTACAAGTGAGAGATGTTAAGTCAGTTTAAGTTTTTTTTGTAGGTTTGGTATTTACTTATTTATGAAGTTTATGGTCAGTAAAATAAATTAAACTCATTTATTAACCATTTTCATTAGCTTATCATTTTTATTCAAACTACTAAGGCCTTGTAGCAAATATAGGTATAATTTCTCTTTTTTTCAATTACAGCTAAAACAAGAAAAGTGTATGCCCTCGGTCAATAATATTAATTTATTGATAAATTCTGCGCAAGTGATGGTGCATAAAATTAACACAGATAATGTAGAATATTTAATCTATTATTAGGCATGTAAAATTTTGCAATAATTCAATTTAACGGTAGTCAAAGATCGACTTGAACTTTCAAACCTTATTATCTCAGTTCAACGAAATATACACTTATTATACTTTACCAGTAAGCAGACGAAATTATTAAACAAGGTTCAACTTTACCTACTTAATATCATAATCATTCTTTTTAATTGCGTATTATTTAAACGCCTTGGTCGTCAAAAGGCAAATCGCTCGGTCCAAAGGTCCTGGGTTCAATTCCCAGATTGTGAAAAGTGTTTCGGATTTTTTGATACATAGCCTTGGCTTGTTATAACCAACACGCATTTGGCAAGCGTGGTGATTAATCCAATACCCATCCAATACCCAGGCCTTTGCCCAGCAGTGGGATTAGTAATTAGGCTGACTACTTTACTTTTTACTTTAACTAAATATTTAATTTGAAACCTAGTTTGTAATTTTTATTGCCGAGTCAATTGGATGAGTCAATAGAATGTCAGTAGCGTAATAATGACTTATAACATTAGGACCATGAGAAAATTATTAAAATCAGGCTACCATACATGATACATACACTTGTATACGATTTACAATAGATCGTAAACTTAGTCCTCAGAGAGATGTTTCTATGTTTCTTGGTCAAGTTTTTCATGAAGCATCCTTTTATTTATTCAATTTATTAGGGCAAACGACAACAGCAACTCTTTAGTTAGAAACATCTAAAGACTTAAAGCTAAGAGTCGTCTTAATTGAAGACTGCCAAGCGCATCTTTCTATAACAGTATTGAAGAAACGAAGTAACTAGTGTACTAATAAAAAGGAGATGACGTTAAGAAATATTGTCATTGTCAAAAATCATAACATTTTGAAAAAGCGTTGAATATTTTTCAAATCTAGAATTCGAATCCGCACCCCAAAGTAAGAATAGATAAGTGTTGATAGAGCCACGATAGCATAGTTGGTAGTTCACCTGATCCAGTATGTCATGGGGATGCGGGTTCTAATACATCCCGTGGAAATATTTTCAACACTTTTCAAAGATGTAAGAAAACTTGTGCTCCATATTAAAAGTTCAGTTTCGTCCAAAAGAGAAATTAACAAGAAAATTACAAATTCGTATTACCGTCTGAGCCACAAAACTTCGGAAGAGTAAAAGCGACTAAGAATAGCTACTGAGGATGACAAGCCAGTGAGACAATCAGAACTTTAATATTCAATGAGAATTAACACTTCCAAATTAACCACTTCACTGCAGCTCTTCCTAAATAGTTTTTGATGTTAAATAGTTCTTATCTTGTAGGAACACGACTCCTTTCTACGTTTAGAACGATGTTACTGACGAAGCATAAACACAAAATATAATCTACTTGGATACTTACTGTATTTTAAAGTTTATATTCGCGATCGCTATGTAAAAAAAAGAAAAGTAATACAAAAATAACTAACAAATTGATTGAGTGGCCGATAGTGGCTCGTGTGATCTTTTAAACGATCGCTAAATTTAAACTGCTTTGGTAGCGGTTGATATAGGGATGGGTGTCCAACTTGATGTCCCGTTGCATTCTGTTGTCTTCTGATTTATCCCGAGCAATAGCTTGATAAATCAGAAGATTGCATTCGTTAAACCTGATTAATGTATCCTGTTCAATCGATTTATCCAGGAATATGGAATAAGTGAACAGTTTCTATTAAGTGTATAATAGCATTCATTGTTTTACTTCGATTGTTCTGTAAATACAATATCGAAATGAACAATAAGAAATCAATTTATCATCGTTGCTTACGTAGGTCTGGCTCAGATAACCTTAAGCTATCTGAGACATGACCTAAGAAAAAAATATAAAGTCAACAGAATATATATTTTGCTGTAGGTATATAAATATAAATAAAGACAAAAAAGGAGTTTTGTCACAGTAAATAATATCGTGAGGAGCTCGATGGCGCAGTGGTTAACGCGCCCGGTCTGCGAGTTAAACATATTTTGCAAAGGCATCCATCGGATGGGTGACCAAAAATATATCATCTCGAGCTCTTCCGCGTTCCGGAAGGCACGTAGAGCCGTTGGTTCCAGCTGCATTAGCAGTCGTTAACAACCACCAATCCACACTGGGCCCGCGTGGTGGTTTATGGCGGGTCTCTCTATCCATCCATAGGGAAGGCGCGTGCCACATCAGTGGTTAAATAAAATGAGCTGATGATGATGATGAATAATATTTTGGGTTGCTAGATAAGTAATTTTTGCAATGTCAACCTGACCGGTAGGTCAAAAATTTTGCAAATGAAATATTGTCCTAAATATTTCAACGACAGTCAATTCACTAATAAATAAGCACGATCTGGAGTTTCTTGTTACCCTTTCAACGCCTGAGTATATTTATATTTAATATAATATATTTTATTATAATATTTTAATATTTCTTTGCTGTATGCCGTCATACATATAATCAGCTACAAGATAAATCGTACCTGGCATAGTACCAAAAATGAGACACGCAAAGAAACAAGGTATTATGTCCAAAAACTCCGGCGTTATGAGTAGTATTTTTTTTTAAATTTTTTATTTCTTATAAGACAGTTCTTGACCTCGATCTCGCCTGATGGTGAGCGTAGATGAGGTCTACGATGGAGCGAGCTGCCCTAGAAGATGCCTATTAACTCTCGCCTTTAAGGCATTCAGGTTATAAGTTTTTAAGAACACAGACGATGGCAGAGAATTCCACTCCCTGCCAGTGCGCAGTAAAAAAGATGACATTAAGCGCTTAGTTGATTGTTTTAAAGCTTATCATAGCAAAATTTTGTATTCCTACTGCAGAAAAATTATATCTTCCTTTGTTTGTACTATTACTATGGTTGCATTCGACCAAACTGGAATAAGGTCTTTATAGTATCTATTTTCCATTAAAAGTTTGATCTTTGATTTTATCATGTGTTTTCTTTGCTAATGCCAAACGTTCAAAATCCGACCTTACCTGTTACAGGCACTATAGTGGTGCGAATAAATAAATTTTTGTATAGAAGGCCCAACAAAATCTACGAATATATTCATAGTCGGGTTAGGGTTAAAAAGACACATGTAAATAATTTTATTTAACAAGTACAAATTAAATTCAATCTTTAATAAGCAATTTTCTTACACAACCTTACCTTACTTTGGAAAAGTGTTGATTTTAAAATACTTCTATATACTAATATCTTTCGCGGTTGCTTGCTTCATAAACACCTTGTAACATAAATTAATTGCCCGTAACGTCAGAAAAAAAGTGTATTAGCGATTAACGTAGCGTGTGAAGAAATTCAGACGATAATCATAAGTAATGAGGAAAGATTTTTTGTTATGCTTAATTCACATTAGTGCATTATAAAACACATAAATAGACCGACGTGATTTTAATAATACTTAGAATTACTTGATATTAGAATAGATTTTCAAGGAGTTGGAACGCTTGGTCCAGTATTAAACTTATTATTATTTACATGGTAATTTCAAGGTGCTTTTTATAATATTGTTATTAAATCTATGTAACATACCAAAATGATGCAAAAATATATTTTACTATGACTAAGACTACAGGGCCTTACCACACCACGAGCTGATGCAGTTGTGAAAACGAGATGCGTGAAGCGATGTACGAGTACACGCGTCTGGTTTTCACAACTGCAATTATTGCTCCGTATGGACAAGTTCGAGGAGCTCGATGGCGCAGTGGTCAATGCGCCCGGTCTGCGAGTGCTGAGGTTAAGCAGCTTTCGCAAAGGTCGGTCATCGGATGGGTGACCAAAAATTTATCATCTCGAGCTCCTCCGTGCTTCGGAAGGCACGTAAAGCCGTTGGTCCCGGCTGCATTAGCAGTCATTAACAACCACCAATCCGCACTGGGCCCGCGTGGTGGTTTATAGCCCGTTCTCCCTATCCATCCATAGGGAAGGCTCGTGTCCCAGCACTGGGGACATAAAATGAGCTGATGATGATGATGATAGACAAGTTGTCCTCGTGTTTCCGCTTCAAGTTATTACATATTATAACGTTAGAATAACAAGCCACTACATTTGTTTGATTTTATTTACTACTGATGTTTTGTTTTTTACTATAATTTGGGTTTTTGTAAAAGGGTTTACCAAACGCCTTGGATATTTTGCGTAGGTCACAGGAACACGTCTGGTGTCAGACTTACATCTAATTATGGACATTCTGCAATATGTCCATGGTGGGCGGTATGTTCAGACCTCCGCGGTTGACAACGTACGATTAACACTAGGTGTCAGGTTGATTAGTAGTTTTGTCACTAGATAGAGCTACTGGTGTTTGTTGTGAATCGCGCTATCGAAGTGTTTAAGTATTCACTATATAAGCATAATTTAAATAAGTTTTGTTGCTTTCACAATACAGACCGTATGAACATTTACATATGGTTTTATTAGTACTTTCACCATAGACCTTGGTATTATTTACATGGTCCTTCAGAAGCAGGATTACGGCAGGCGGTTATTTTGGTAGCTTATGGTGATGATAATGGTTATCACCCGCTATGTCAAGAATTTTTTGGGTAGCGTGCACTTGGAGAGGCCTATGTCATGTCCAGAAGTGGACTAGTATAGACTGATGATGATGAAAAAGACACCTATATGAGTTATCCACGAAGTCATTATACCAACGGTATATTAACTTCATGGAATTATTATAAAGTTTTATTGCAACCGTGTAGGCAGAAATTATTAATTATCCTTTGCAAAGATATTTTTGGCGATTTCCTTTTATTATATTGATACCTAAGTACTGTACTAAAAGAAAAAAGCTTTTAATTGGTAAGTACGATGCCCGTGCTTAACATTGTCATGTATTTTTATTAGCCTACATTGTCCCTATTCCGGGCAAAAAAAAAGTAATCATTAAAAAAATCCATTTAATAACACCAGCTTTTAAACTTTAATTCCGAAATCGCATATGAAGTTTTGAATGTAAGCGATGAACAGGTTAGGTGCTTCTGTGAGTAACACCTCTTGGACAGCCGTGGAGGGGTCTGCTGCGATGGCCGCGAGGGTTCTTTGGACTATGGGATCTAAAACATAAAAGTATTTAAAGTTATCACTACATAGTACAAAACAAAATCGCTTCCCGCTGTCTGTCTGTCCCTATGTATGTACGCTTAGATCTTTAAAACTACGCAACGGATTTTGATTACAATTTTTTAATAGATAGAGTGATTCAAGAGGAAGGTTGATATGTATATTTACATGCATAATATTCTGTAGTATATTTAGTATCAGCATTGCACCCGTGCGAAGCCGGGGCGGTCGCTAGTTAGCTAATATAATAAAGTAAGCAAAGAGCTAGATATATTTCACCAGAGCCTCAACATGCTTGTTAAGACAATTAAAAGTATGAAGTGAAGAGGACATTAAATTTATTAACTTTCTACGTATTTTTAAAATTAAGTAAGTATACCTATTTTTATTATTTTGAATTTTGCATTCACGGTGCTAAAATTATATAGTAACATGATAAATTGAACTAGAAAAATCAACCAGTCTTAGGAAGCTCGAGAGGAAATCGAACTAACGACCTTTGGATAACCGGTCCAATGGTCTGACCGCTGACTCTACCGAGACCCCAGAGCACTCGTTGAATTTTTCTAGCATTTTGTGATTTACGCTGCAAATTGTGTTTTTCTTTTAACTATGTATACTCACTTTTATTTTAAGTCTTTTTATTTAGCCATTTTTTTAATGCAATATATATAAGCCCAATCCCAATGTACGGCTGTGAGGGCT
The DNA here is from genome assembly GCA_963082485.1 of Eudonia mercurella. Taxonomy (NCBI): domain Eukaryota; kingdom Metazoa; phylum Arthropoda; class Insecta; order Lepidoptera; family Crambidae; genus Eudonia; species Eudonia mercurella. The sequence goes on from OY720040.1 coordinate 2,310,429, forward strand.
GGACACTCCTAAAGAAGAAACCAAACTCTTGGTGGCGGAAAGAAGGATCTGGAGGAAGATTCTGGGGTCAGTACGCACTCAAGTACGCACACAGGACGAAATATGGAGGAGAAGGAAAAATTTAGAGTTGGAAGATCAGGTAGACGAGCCGAATATCATCGGGGATATAAAAGCCCACAGACTTCGCTGGCTCGGTCACCTCGAGAGGATTGGAGAGGATCGTGCGGTAAAACGAGCGTACTGGGACGTCCAGTGACCGACGACCGGTTGGACGACTCAGGTACCGCTGGGAGAACGAGGTCTGTAAGGACTTGCGCGAGCTCAACGCGGATGACTGGCACCAGGTGGCGCAGGACAGACCCAGATGGTGGCTCTTATTATCGGAGGCCAAGACTCACTTTGGGTTGCTGCGCTATTCTAGTTAGTGAGTTTATGATTTGTATCTTTTAACTGTGCCAAAGACAAATAAATATACTGTACCACTTAGTACCAACTGATAGCAAAGTAGACACACGCCTGCACACAGACTACCACAAACGGACAGACTTTGTACTTTATGCATATGTATTATGGTTGAACCTTCATTGAAATTTTTTTACAGTTTTGGATATGTTAATATGTAGGCGTTTGTACGTACCTACTGCAACTCCAAATAAAACTATTCCTATCTATGGAGCAACTCTCGAGACACTTAACTTATGAGCTTAAAAGCACTGGATGATTTTTTTGAAAGAAATATCGCTGTTTGCCGTCGACGGCTTTTACAGCGTACCCGGACTTTTGATGGTGGCGAGAAACTAAACGTTTCTCAAGCCGCGGTGATCGAACATCCTCAAAGGGTTTTTAGAGGCATTCTTATAAGTTTTATCACATTTAAAACAATCAAGTTTTACCTGGATAAGTTGTTACTTTAGGGCCAATGAAGTATGTGGGTTCGCCGTCGGTGTAAGCTGTTATTTTGGCGTCTTTCAGGGATAGGCTTTTCTTTTCTAATGGTATGACGGCCGTTATAAGGGTGGGCGCTGCAAAAAAAATTATAAACAATTTTAAAATTACATGTTTGTCAATCAATGTGAAGCTCGACGCCGCAGTGTTTATCGCGCTTGGTCTGCGACTCTGCGATTGCTAAGTGAAGCAGCTTTCGCAAAGGCGAATCTATGGGTGACCAAATTTTTATCATCTTGAGTTCCTCTGTGCTTCGGAAGGCACGTAAAGCCGTCGGGCCCGGCTGCATTAACAGTCCTTAACAACCTCCAATCTGCACTGGGCCCGCGTGGTGGTTTATGGCCCGTTCTCTCGATGTTTAATACCATAGGAAGGCTCGCCGTCCCAGTAGTGGTGACATAATATGTGTTTTTCAAAGTCATAATGTCTTGTGTTGCGATCATGGAAGTAAAGTAACTTTTGCAATGCCAAATTACCGAATGGGTAACCAAATAAAAAATGTTTAGGTTCTTCCGTCTCCTAAAAGTAAGGTTAGCTGTTGGTCTTGGTTGGTGTCGTACTATGGCAGTCGGTAAAACCTACCAACCTGCAATGGGTCAGTGTTGTGGGTTTTGGCCCAGTCTCGCAATGTGGTACTGATGGTCCCTATTTGTATCTATATACTAGCGGCCCGCCCCGGCTTCGCACGGGTGTACTTTTATTTTTAAACATTTCTTTTTCATATAGCCTATAGCCTTCCTCAATACATGGACTATTCAACACAAAAATAATTTTTCAATTCGAACCAGCAATTCCTGAGATTTGTTTGGAACATCAACGGTTTCAGATTTAGAGGTCCCGGGTCAAATGTTTGAACTCGGTTTGGTTAGTTGTAGGGGTGGTAGCTAGCCAGGCGGACAAACAACCTGGCTAGCTACCACCATCTTATGTAAATATGTCGCCATAAAATCAATGTTACTAGCATTGTTGTATTCCGGTAGTTGGAGATAAGGTAGCCAGCCCTTAATGGTTGAGGATTCCGGGTGTAGTGCGCTGCCACCTTCAGCCTTATCACTTAAGATTAAGTGAGATTAAGGTCAATTGCCCTCCCGTTAAATAATGAGGAACTTACCAAATCTTATGTTTGAGTTATCGGCGAGTACGAGAGGCTCCCTCGCTCTACGATGGAATTGGAAATAGCTGAGTTTGGCGTCAACGAACACGGAGGTGAAGTTCACGGCATAGACAAGATTATTCGTTTTCTTGTTGATGCTGAAAAAAAAATGTTTTAGGGGTAGGCTATATACCTAGCCAACGTGCTTACGGGCTGATATGATGATGATAATTATGACGTTTTTTTCAAAATATTACCAACTGATGATGATACATACCAAATTTTTTTACCGGAAATATAGATAAGTCGATCGTAAAAACGTCTTTAAAAATGATTTAAGCTAACTATTTCGATCTCTATATTATCCAAGCATAGAAAGTTCCATAAAAAATAGTATATTCGTTCGAAAAAATGGAAATTTGGAGTTGATATGTAACGAAAAAGCTTGTTTGTTTATTAAACAAACTCTGAAATAGATTGTAACATAATACTTACTAAAACCTGTCGAGCCTGCCGTCCAGACCGTAGATTTTAGCATCGCTGACCAGAACAGTGAGGTTGAAGTTGGGCAAGTAGTACACAGCCTTTTCTCTGTATATCACTTCATCGCGATACCGGTAGACTGGCTTGCATTTGCCATAGCTAGAGAGGAAGTGACGTATGCAATCATTTTGGTTGCTGAATCGGCAAGGATCATAGTAGTATCTTTCATCGTTATCTCGTATATTATTGTTGTTGTTATTGTTGTTATTATTGTTGTTGTTGTTGTTATTGTTGTTATTGTTGTTGTTATTCATTTGTGGAGCATTATTATTTTGATTTTGATTTATTTGGTTCATGTTACTTCCATTAGTTTGGGTTGAGTTATTATTTTGAGCTGTTTGGTTTTGACCATTATTAATATTATTTGGGTTGGTATTTCCATTGTTGTTTAAGTTTTGGGGTGCGTTGTTATTTTGTTGGTTTTGATTATTATTATTTTGGGGTACGTTATTGTTTTGTTGGTTTTGGTTGTTATTATTTTGGTAATTATTCCCATTATTGTTGTAATTGTTATTGTTATAACCATTATTATTGTAATTATTATTATTATATCCGTTATTGTTGTAATTATTATTATTATATCCATTATTGTTGTAATTATTATTATTATATCCATTATCATTGTTCCTCAAACCTTGGTTGTCATTTTTGTTATCTGTAACAAAGGGTAATACTTATAATTATATTTGTAAAAATTTGCGTGTATATAAGTTTTAAATTAATGTGATAAATGTAGGCACAAGATTAAGGGATTTGCCCAATGCGACTATACAAGGTGGAAAGATCGAATGCCACATGGATGGCAACTACCTTAAATATTGGAAATAGCACATTCTGTGTAAAGGAGACTTTCCTTTATTTTTAGAAACAATAAATTCTGCATTTACGGATTTTTAAAAAATCGCTTGTTTTAGGCGGGACTCGAACCAGTCAAATGCGACAAAAAATTACATGCCGTATTTTATGATGCAGATCGAAAGGGTTACTGATAATTTTCATTTTTCTCTAAATAACAAACACAATCAAAATAACGGAAGGCCATGAAAACTAGCAATTGCCTTTTAGTTTTGTTTTTACCCGTCACGTGAAATGAACCGCAATTAGGTACTTTAAATTATTGAAAATAGCAAATTGCACGCAATGGAGACTTACTTTTATTTTAGAGAATACTAAATACTGCAATTATGGGTTTTTGAAAAATCGTCTGTCTTACCCGGGAATCAAACAGATCAATTTGGTAAAAATAACATGCCGTATTTTATTATGCAGATCGAAAGGGTCTTTCATATTGATCGTTTACAACACATACATAAGTACAATGAATTAAATAAAGACCGTGAGAACTAATTAAAACACACAAAAGAAAACAGTACCTATACATTTAATAAACTTACTAAAACCTTGCTAACTAATCAAATCAGTTGGTTAATGAAATGGTTGTTTAAATATGTAGTCGATAATTTGCTGTTATGTGCTGGTGCACCCGTCTTGTCGGAAAATTCGACGTCTTAACAGAACGAAAAATTGTCTGTCTAAGCAAAAAATTTTTCAAAAATCCATAATTTCTCTAATTAAGTCTAAGTAAGTCTCCATTGCGTACAATTTGCTATTTCCAATAATTTAAGTCGTTGCGGTGCATTTCACGTGACGGGTGAAAACAAAACTAAAAGTTAAAATGTTAGTTTTCATGGCGTTCCGTTATTTTGATTGTGTTTGTTGTTTAGAGAAAAATAAACTTTATGAGTAACCCTTTCGATCTGCATCATAAAATACGGCATGTTATAATTTGTCGTATTTGACTAAGACAAGCGATTTTTCAAAAATCCATAAATGCAGAATTGATTGTTTCTAAAAATAAAGGAAAGTCTCCTTTACACAGATGTGCTATTTCCAATATTTAAGGTAGTTGCCATCCATGTGGCATTCGATCTTTCCACCCTGTATATACCATAAGTACAATATACTTTAAAACTTTCGCATTTCATTATAATCAGATTAAAATTGCCGTTAATTGTAACGTAGACGTATCATAGGCAAATCTATTTTATCGAGACGTTTCGACCAATTTGCACCGGCCGTGGTCACAGGCTGAATCTAAAAAAGGGTATGCCAATGATATCTACACTAATTAAATTAAAAAGTATATTTTTTTTGTTTCTAAGTATATAAAGTTATTATAACATTCTTTAGAGCTCATTCATGCTTTGGAAGGCTCGTAAAGCCGTTGGCCCCGGCTGCATTAGCAGACGTTAACAACTACCAGTCCGCACTGGACCCGCGTGGTGGTTTATGACGAGTTCTCTCTGTGATGGTCTCATCCACAGGGAAGGCTCTTGCTTCAGTAGTGGGGACTTAGGACATTAAGGATTTTTTTAAATAAAAGACATTATATTTATTTAAAACTAGTGGACCCGGCGGACTTAGTACCGCTTTGACAGTTTCAAAAGTTTGTCAAAATTTCAATAAAAAAACTACCAAATAGGTTATATTCATAATCATCATCATCAGCTCATTATATGTCCCCACTGCTGGGGCACGAGCCTTCCCTATGGATGGATAGGGAGAACGGGCCATAAACCACCACGCGGGCCCAGTGCGGATTGGCGGTTGTTAACGACTGCTAATGCAGCCGGGACCAACGGCTTTACTTGGCTTCGGAAGCACGGAGGAGCTCGAGATGATAAATTTTTGGTCACTCATCCGATGACCGGCCTTTGCGAAAGTTGCTTAACCTCAGCACTCGCAGACCGGGCGCGTTAACCAATGCGCCATCGAGCTCCTCAGGTTATAAGACCTAAGTAGTAAATTACGAGTTTCATTCCTGTGGGATATCGGGATAAAAACTATCCTATGTGTTAATCCTAGTTATAAACTATCTGTATGCCGAATTTCATCCAAATCCATCCATCCGTTGCAGCGTGAAGAAGCAACAAATATACACACACATACATACACACAAACTTTCGCATTTATAATATTAGTGTGATTATTGCAACACTATAGGGTAAAGCCACCAAAAAGTACGTATTCCTATAAAATTCTATTTTTCCTATTGGCAAACACAGATTCATGGGATTGATAAATACTACATACCATATTGACTCCATACACACGGTATGATACAGGCAAGTAATTGCTAGCAAATTTAATATTTAACATAAGTTATTTAATTAGTAGCACTGTGGTACTCTTTGGTAGTACGTGCTTTTTGGTGGCTTTAACCCTACTATTCCCAATTCACTATCCTGATATTCATATTGTAACTTAATAATGTTATTTAAAAAAAAACACAAATGTTGAAAAAAATTCCAAGAGCAGGATTTGAACCTGCACCCTTCTGACATACCGGGTCAGGTGCTCTTCCAATTGAGCTATCGTGGTTCTAATGTCTAAGTGTTGAATAATTTCGGCGGGCTGATTCCATGAGCACCTGACCCGGTATGTCAGAAGGGTGCAGGTTCAAATCCTGCTCGTGGAAATTTTTTCAACATTTGTGTTTTTGTAATTTGTTCGCAAAAAAATTTGCGTTAAAAATTATTTGAACATTTTATAATGTTATTTAATTTAATTTGAATATAATAACAATTCATAATACCAATTTATTCAATTGAAAATGTGACAATGTCGAATTGTATTTGCATTGATAGATATACATAAATATTGTTACCATCTTAACATGTTTTCTAGCAAATAAAGATTTTTTTTTAAGTGAGCTGGTGATGAAGACAATGATGATCACAATACCTTTGACAAATCCGAATCTTGCTCCTGAGCTGGGACTGTACTCGTAACGACCTCCTTCCTCGTCATCATAATAACTATTGGCCTTTACACACCCGCTCAGTGACAGACAAAATAAAAATATATACCACCTCATTATGATTAGATCCTAATTCAGAATCATAGACAAGCAATTGGCTCCGGTGGTTTTATATAAGGTTTATCGCATGATTAATTGTTTAATTGTTAACTGGTATCGTTAACGCGTTGAACAATTTAAATCAATCAGGTTACTGCCCGAGATTAACAGTTACAATTATATTAATTAGGGTTCAATGGTTTGGTAATGTAAAATTGCTTGTATTGTGGTTCTTTAACCGTTGATATGCGCAAGCGCTGATCAGCGCCGCGTAACAATTCAATTTCTATTGTGTCTGTATTCACGGCTGACGACGGATTTCACTATAAAAGCTTTTATTCTATTTAAAGTTTAAGAAGAGGAGTATTGTAAAAAAAGCTGTTATCACCATGGCTAAGTATAATTTTTAACTATTTAATTATAATCAGCAGTGATCGGAGTAGGTAAGTTGATGTTACGTACTCGCATCATAAATAGTCATAGAATCATAACATGGATAAGCCTTTTTTCCGGGATTTATATAAAAAAATAACTGAATCGAACAACAAATACTTTATATTGCCAAGAATAGTACATTTAAAGTGTACGTTACACAAACAAGGTTAAATTAATATTGGTAAATCTTCAATATATTTATTTGCATCACGGAATTTTGTGAGTAAGACGAAAATCAATAGAATCGTGCGTCAGTAGGATAGCGGAGAGGTAAGTAAGAGGTAAGTCCCATCTTTCGTCGCATGCACCACAGTGACTATTATTAATAGAATCCCACTTTACGTTTGCTACTTATTACTCAAGTTTGGTCATGCCATAGTTTTTTTACTATAAAAGGCCGATCACTTATATACTATTAAAAAGACAGCAAAAGGGTTAAACATTTCCTAATCATATTGATGTATTCTTTATTCTACACATTTACAACATTTGAAATTCCTTAAAAAATCTTAATAATTTCAAAATCCTGGAATCTCGGAGGCATATCCATACTAATATATACATGCTAGTTCATTGACCCCAAAACAATCTACCTACTCCGATCACTGATAATCAGATAAGAAAGTTAAAACATAACAGGTCCAATATTTACCCAATAAGCTAAGATTATTATGCTTGTACAAATCAATGTTAACAAAATTATCATTGTTAGTATTTTTCCATCGAACGCTGGATATAGCATTTCTCTATTATCTTTTAAACCTAATTTAAAACAATTAAATTCATCAGCAATACTTTCACACCACCCTTTCACGTGTACTTTTTATGTAGCTTTTTGTTAAAATGTTGTGTTTTTATTGTACAATAAAGCATCATTTTATCTTACCTTATCTTATTCTCAGAAAATAGAGCATACGCTTGAGAATTTTGTTAGCGTTTTGTTATAAACAAATTTAGAACCACGATAGCTCAATTGGAAGAGTACCTAACCTGGAATGTCAGAAGGGTGCAGGTTCCAATCCTGCTCGTGGAAATTTTTTCAACATTTGTGTTTTTGTAATTTGGTAGCAACAAAATTTGCGTTATAAAAAATTTAACATGAATCAAATTTAAATTACCGTTAATTTGTAACGCTAACTAATTACGAGTAGTTAAGGTTTCATAGACATAGCCTTTTTATCGACGTTTCGACCGAATTGCACCAGCCGTGTCCACAATGTGTGTCAAAATGTTTCGTCTTTCCTCAATAGACTCTGAACTTTATATATATGGTATATGGTTGAAATTTTAGTGAAGAAATTTGACAGTTTTGGACAGGTTGTTCTGCAGAAAGTAGCAAGTTCTGAGCAATTTAGTATAAGGATCTGTAAGAATTTACAGATCCTTATACTAAATTGCTACGGAACTCATTGAACAATGAGTATAATACCCGTTATGTATGTAATTTGAGCAACGGTAATTTTGTGTTAAATGTTGAACTATGTTTCAGCGGTCATATTATCATTGACCTTATTTTTTCATGAACTAATGCTTACATTCAGCAATTTCATCACCTTCAACTTGACAGTCGATAAATTAATCGCCTTTGTAAACTAGTGGTTAGACTAACTGCATCAGACCGAGATGTCCTGGTTTCAATTCTCGGTGGAGGGTAAATATACTCGGTTTGTATGGTGGCAAGGCTATTTTCAATTACTTCGGAGATAGTTTATAACGGTCCTGGATCATCCTGGTGGTAGGGAGGGGAGGTGCAGGAGTTTTTAGTGGGTATACCCTCCTTCCCCATTTAGGGGGTTGGGGGAGAGTCCCTCATAACGGGCGCAGTGGTATGCGTAATGCATTTTCTCCTGAATGAAAAAAATAAAAAGATTTTATTTTAATTTTAAAATGGTTTGTTTCGCTATTATATATATTGTGCAGAAAATAGCACGAGAAAAAGGCCTTTTCAGATTCACAATGCGAAATTTCTAGTCCTACCTGGAGAAAGAAGCTTTTTTCATGTGTAATTTTTTGTCGTTGCGTTCTTTCATGTCAAGCCACAACCGCCGCTCCAAGTCTGATGATCTGATCTTTTTAATGACTTGATTTTTCTTATCTGTGTACTGGTTCGTGTGTAAGTACCTGACCTTCATCTCACCTGATGTTAAGTGATGATACAGCCGAAGGTAGAGCGCACTTCACCAGGAATCCTCAACTACTGAAGCAACGGCTATCTTATCTAACATAACATCAATGCTACTAACATTGATGTTATGGCGACATATTTAAATAAGATATATAAAAATGTATAAGTTGCAGCTAGCCAGGCGGAAAAACGAGCCCTACCTCTAACCAAACCGAGTACACAAACATAATATACCCCTCGCAGGGATAGTGAGGGCAAGTCGAGGTCGACTTCGCGGGAAAATTCGAACCAGGGACTTCGGGGCCTGAGACCGTTGGTCTTAACCACTAGACCAGACCACAGATGCAGTTAAAATCAAGTAATCTTTAAATACTTTTGTTATTATTAGCACGACAAATGACTCCAATCCACCTGATGCTAAGTGGAAATAGAGTCCAGACGCAGTTATTTACACAAGAAGCGTTTTATTGTTTAGTATTGCGCAGTAGGTATATTAAAATAACCCAAATTGTTACAATACCTTTATAGGGTCATGTTAAGGGTCTATTTATAATATTGTAAGATCTGTACCATACCAACATGATACCTTTTTTATTTGTAAAAAAAGGGAATAGAAATAAAAATATTTTTTCCCATTTCCTTTTTTTATTTTTGTTGTAAATAAATAAATATATAAAGTAACATTTTATCAACTGCAAATATTTTGAGGATAAATTCAACAACATATTATAAACTATTTTAATGAAAAAACTTTACATTTTTATATGCTAGTTTTTAACAAAAACGCCAAAAGACATTTCGATTAAAAAGAAAAATAAAGCACTTTTGGTAGTTTCAACTCAAAGGAGCCGAAACAGAGAGGCCGCAATGCTTTCACCGCTTACACGTGCACCTAGTTTCATTTAAAAGAGCCGACAGAGAGGCCGCTGTTACAAATATTACAATTTTTCTGTCAGGAAAAGTTTTGTCAAAATATTTGCAGTTGATAAAAAGTGACCTAATATAGTTTTCTAGGTACATATTATTATAAATAGTTATGACTATGACTTTAACTGGTGTTGTAAAAAAATTATCGAGCGGGATTTGAAACCGCACCCTCTGACATACTGGGTCAAGTGCGCTTCCAATTATATTATCAGGGCTCTGTCTGACCCGTTCCCGTACCCGTATAAACCTGATTTAGTCTTACTTTGTAAGTTAGAGAATCGTAGAAATATTGTTTCATACATTTCCAAATTGCAATTTATTTGAAGCGAAATTTGGTATTATATAAATTATTACTACTAAATTATTATTACTGTCTATACTTCATACATACGAGAATACGTAGATATTTAAAAGAAAGAACTACCTTTCTCGTTGCAACTAGTAGCCACCCCAAGCAATAGCCACAAATATCTTTACTCAAGCAATCTATCCAGTTTCTCAAATAATTCATAGTGATAAGCTTGTGACAAGCTAGTATTGTGGTTATATTCCGTATGAAAGTTTGTGTTATGTCTAAAATAATAGAAAATTGATGAATTTGTACTTCATACAATATATGTAGATATTAAAAACAAATTACTACCTTCCTTATTGAAACTAATAGCCCCCCCACAGAACCCAAGGTCAGAACATATAACATTTCTCACTTTTATTAAATAAACGACTAGTGGGCCGCTCGCGACTTCGTCCGCTTGAGAACACCCGCATCCAATGTCCTTCTACTGCAGCGCCACCTACCGGGTCCAATTGTGAATCGAAACCATCCAGAGACACTCGAAAAATGTCATCAAAATCAGTCCATCCACTTAGGAGGAGACCAATGACATACACACGTATTGAAGAACTATATATTTAAAGATAGTCTCCCCCTTTATTTTAGATTTAGTCAGGTCTTTTGCTTAAGGCAAAGGGTAAGGCACACTAGCGCCACCAATTGATAATTTATGTTACTAACGGACCGGATCTTTTTTTGAACATTGCGTACCGTTCGACAACAGGAAAGCATCCATAGTATTTATTTAATAATTGTGCACTACTTTTTGTTGCGTGGTTTATTCACAAAATGGGCTATCGTATTTATTCACAAACTTTTGGTATTAGCGAATGAATACAAAAAGAAACCTAAAAGTAGTACAGTAAGTAGTAAGTTACACAATTATAAAATAATAGATGTTTGCCTAGTGTCGGAAGGTCCGCAATGTCTGAAAAAAAATCCAGTTTAGCAGTTATCAAATTAAATCCATTAGCGGCGCTAGTGTGCCATACCTGCCTTAAATACATGTCTATAATCAAAGGTTAGGTCCTACTCTGAAATCACTTAATTATTAATGCATACGAGTAATTATAAGATTTATTAGAGTAATCGCCTTATTGGTTGCATGTTTCAAATTAAAATAGCATTACAGATAATATGTGCATATTAGATCAAATTAATACCCCAAATATAATTGGTTTAGGCACGAAGATTCGAAGATCTAAAGGGTTCAAGTGTTTTATCAGATGACGATTACTCTGATTAATTTTAATATGCTTCACATACCCAACTCGAACCTGTTATAAAAATTTCCATCCATTTTTTTCCAATACTAGCTGTGCCCCGCGGATTCAGCTGCGTTAATTAGCGATTGCTGCTCCACTCCTATTAGTCATAGCGTGATGTAATATAGCCTATAGCCTTCCTCAATAAATGGATTATTCAACACAAAAATAATTATTCAATTCGGACCAGTAGTTCCTGAGATTAACGCGTTCAACCAACAAACAAACAAACTTAAGAGCGTTTAAGCCGCACACTAACGCCGCCAATGAAAAAAAAACATATTAAGTAATTAGAGATAGAAAATCAAATTATGCTCAACAAACTATTTGAATGAAATAATTTAGCATTTTTACGTTACCTAATGAACATCTGACATGTTATGGTTTAGTTAAATACGGCGTTATAGTTAAAAGTGGCCGTTTTTATCTCTCAAGTCTAAACTGGTGATTTCAACCACTACACCACAGAGGCGATTTCAATGATGAAGGTCTTTGCCCAGCAGTGGGACAGTATCTTGTAGGCTATTTACTTTTGTAGTGAACTGCATAAATATACATTTGTCAGTATTGTTGACCTACATTTTGAGACACACTCAACAAAAGAAGAAACTTTGAAAGAAGATCTGACAGAAATTATGACGTACAGATAGAAGTACAAACCGAGTTAAGAATTTATGAAGAGACCTTATCCTGGGATTAGCATATTTTAAAAGTAATTCGCACCTGTTCCAGGTGAGGTCGGGAGTTCCGCGTCACGACCTAGGGCTGGCAATAACAAGGATTCCATCGTAGATCTACTAAAATGATATATTTAGTCTGTGATTTCCATATGAGCGAACTAGAAGAGTGGAGTTTATTTAAATTTTTTTCTTGTAACAAACACTATTAACTTACATTAGGTTATCATCATCATCAGCTCATTTTATGCCAGCCTTCCCTATGGATGGATAGGGAGAACGGGCTGTACACCACCACGCGGGCCCAGTGCGAATTGGTGGTTGTTAACGACAGCTAATGCAGCCGGGACCAACAGCTTAACGTGCCTTCCGAAGCACGGAGGAGCTCGAGATGATACATTTTTGGTCACCCATCCGATGACCGGCCTTTGCGAAAGTTGCTTAACCTCAGCACTGCGCCATCGAGCTCCTCATTAGGTATACATTAGGTAAGGCTCCACAAAACCGTTTAATTCGGTTTAACTGTGAGTTACTCTTATCAGTAATAGTATGCCTATTCTTATTGCTAGGTCTCAACCGCATTTGCAGGTGTGAAGTCGAGCAATATATCATTTTGACAGATGCTAAAAAGTGTCTCTATTGACTAACCAATCATCTGCCCTAACTATACAAGTGCTAATCCTGAACTTGCTTCACATCACTCTTAGTCAGGTGTTAATTCACGGAATATACTATTTTAACAAGTACTAAAAAGAGACTATTGACTAACCATACAAGATAGACACTATTACGCTATACGAGACTTGTGTATGCGAGTGCTAGGCCTGTGCCCCTACTATGAGCTCTTATAGCAGTATTATTGCAGTTGTGGAAAAGAGACGCGAGTATTTTCGCCGCTACATGCGTCTCGCTTTCACAACTGCAATAACACTGCTATAAGAGCTTGTGGAAAGCCTCCTGAGCTGGCTTAACATCGCTCTCAATTACAATTTCAGACGTTAATTCGCGGAATATATTGTTTTGACAGTGCTAAAAGTTTCTTTATTGACTAACCAGTCAATATAAACGCTTTTTTGCTAAACGATGCCTATCTATACGACTGCTAACCTTAAACTAGCTCAACGGCGCTCTCAAAGGGGGTGCAGCGCGGAATTTCGAAAATTTATGTGTTTTTAAATCACTGGTGCTAGGCGCTGAATAGGTCATATACATTAAAAAGACTAGTGTAGGTTAGCTTGATCCTTTCACAGGGCCATGGTTGTCTTGGAATTTGAAACAAATACCCAGAAACTGCATAAACAATACGTAAAAGTAATGATATCTAAAAACTTATTTCTTCAGAAACTTTGGAAATATAGCACAAATGAAACAATGATCCGACATCAAAATGTTTGTGTTGATATTCCGCAGGCCACTGTTGTCTTATTTTTCAATTAAAAAATATGAATATGAAAATATTAAGACTTTTATATTTTTTGATACGCCTATGATTTTACGAAAGTAAACATTGCGCTAATTAAATCACCAGCCTACTCTGTACAGATATTAGTGTGCGTGCGTATTCGTAGTCGTGCGCCGTTGTCACACCACTGCCACGCGCCGCTTGCTCGCTATCATAAAGAAATTTGAAACTCGCAATTTTGCGTCCGCGCTGCATCCCCTTAATTTGTGGATATTTTAGACAGGTGCTAAAAAGTGACTATTAACCTCTGCTCGGAATACCAGACACAATAGAATTTCAATTGTTTGGCGCCGTAGATCCACGTTCCGACATACCAAGACTTAACTAACCAGTCAAAAGAGCTACTTTTAAGTATCCGATCCTTGTTAGCCCTAAGCTTGATCAACGTCGCTGTCAGTCTCAGTTGCAGGTGTTATTTCGCGGAGTATATTATTTTGACTGTTGCTAAACAGTGTCTATAGTGATTAACCAATCGAAAGAGCCACTCTTTAGCTACACAAGTTATATCAATACGAGTGCCAGCCCTGATTTTGCCACTCCGCTTCGCAGCGTCACCTCTCGTCGCTCCCGGCCGCAGTTGCAGGTGTTAATTCGCGGAATAATCTCCAACTTCATTAAACGTCTTATCTGTTTTCTAATTAATTAGGCTTAACCAAATTATGATAATGATTACGTCATAGCGTGTGGACGATACGTTGTTATGTAGACATGAATAAATATCTTAGTTTTTTATAATTCACGTTTTTCTATATCTTATCTTATCTTATCTTATATCTTGAAATTTTACCTTCTACTTCTTAGGGTGCCTCTTCAACTAGTAAAGGTTGGCAGTCAGCTGTGCATACTTGGTCCTGTAAAACATTAATAATATAGACATAAATTCATTTCTACTTGATTGCTACAACGGCTGCTACGGTTCAGTATTAGGCGTAACGAAAAATGTTAACACCGATATGAGAGTAGCGCCATCTATTTATTATTCCATGTAACTAATTGTCATTTAAACGTATCGTCTCATTGAGACTTTAAATTCCTTCATTAGTTCCAAACTCGGAATGAAAACAGCTTAATAACGACCCTGTCGACACATACCATGAAATGAGAGGAAAGTCTACAGAAAACTATTCCATTAAAGAAGCAAGCCTTTGGATTTTTGTAATGCGGTAAGAAATAAAAATGGTAAATGATAGAGATATCGGTCGTAATATACCTACTAACCTTCATAGTTGACGAAGTAATTCACCGGTATGTGAATGCTGAGGTTAAGCAACATTCGCAAAGGCCGGTCATCGGATGGGTGACCAAAACTTTATCATCTCGAGCTCCTCCTTGCTTCGGAAGGCACGTAAAGCCGTTGGTCCCGGCTGCATTAGAAGTCGTTAACAACCACCAATCCGCACTGGGCCCGCGTGGTGATTTACGGCCCGGTCCTATCCATCCATAGGGAAGGCTCGTGCACCAGCAGTGGGGACATTATAAATGAGCTGATGATGATGATGATGAATAAAATCCGTAATTGAGTTGGATCGTGCGCTCCGTATTTTCTTTTCTTCGGTACCTATACCGAACAAAAATCATAAAGCAAAGTAAATGTGTGAAAGTTCGGCATATTGTTGGCGAGGTGAACGGATGAGTCGTTATATTAAAAAAGGGGAGCCGCACTCAATTTCATGGAGAAAAAAAACTTATAAACGCCTGAGAGGCAAGGAGGTGTTAATACTTGTTGATATGCCGACTTTTTGTAGTTAATTTTCTTTTTTAATTAGTCTTGAAAGATATTAGGAAAATCGTTCGTTCTAGAACTGTAATTGACCTTAGTAGTTGTATTTTGTTTCTAATCTACTGATATTTACATTTTTACACACTTAGCATAATTAACAGCATTTGTTTCATAAACAGCGATTTATAGTCACAGTCATAAATGTATAATTAACTATTTGGTTGTATTTATCCAATCTTAAAGCTAAGTAAGTTTAAGCCCTTAAATGTTCCCTATTAACACAAATACAAATACTAAAAAAAATCTGTAATTTTTATACATTCATTTTTTTAAAGCAAATTGAAATAAAATATTTAATGTATTCCTAATTATAACCATATTTATTTTTTATATAACATGCGGTTTTGTTTTATTTTTTAAAATTTGTGTTATGTCAAATAATAATGTGAAATAATGTTGGCATAATGAAGCAGCACAACGTCACTTTTCTAATTCTTTCAAGAAATCCGCGTTATGTCTTAGAAAACCCCATATTTTTACTGAGATACTCAAAGGGTAGGGGGTATATCATTTCTTACTTCTAATTTCTATTATCATTAATTATCATCATATATTAACAATAGAAATATTGTCTATTTATATAACTAGCAAAAAACTACTTTGCCACTGTCTTAATGTGCTAACAGCACGAAATAAAAAGTGAGAAGTCTTCCTCTAGTTGTCTCATCCATTCCTTCTCGCATCCCCACTTTATGTGAAGATAGGAGCAACTTTTTGACGCAGTCATGCCAAAGAGCCTCTTTGTGAGGAGTGTTTTTAAAAAGTTACGGCTTGCGGATTAAATTTCGTTTTTCTTTTGCACTTTGAGGACGTGTAGGTTGGTTTACACCATAAATAAGAATGTATTCAGTGTAAATAAAATACAAAATAGCTACGTTGAAAGTAGGAATTAATTAAGCCACACAGGGTGGCTTTTATCATCATTTTAAGAAATCCCACAGTTGGGCTTTGGTGTTCCCACATGAACAATAGTTTAGGGGGTCATAACCGCCAAACCTCTCTGGCAAAATGTATTAAAAAAGAAGATGGAAGAAAAACGTTTATTAACAAACACAGATATACAAAAAAATAGACAGTATGAGGGACAAGAGAAAAAATAAAATTAACAAAACAGTAATACAAAAGAAAACAAAGAGTGTGGCAATGGCCCCTGTATCAGCATGAGCTTACTAGCGCCGCCAACGAAAAAAAAAACTTATCTAGTAATTAGAGATAGAAAATCAAATTATGCTCAACAAACTATTTGAATGACGTAATTTAGCATTTTAAGTCACCTAATGAACATCTGACATGGGTCAGTTAAAGCAGACGTTACACCTAAAAACTCATTTTTAACTATGACGCCGT
Organism: Eudonia mercurella; assembly: GCA_963082485.1. Taxonomy (NCBI): domain Eukaryota; kingdom Metazoa; phylum Arthropoda; class Insecta; order Lepidoptera; family Crambidae; genus Eudonia; species Eudonia mercurella. Next base: position 2,327,221 of record OY720040.1, read on the forward strand.
ATTTAACTAAACCATAACATGTCAGATTAGGTGACGTAAAAATGCAAAATTACTTTATTCAAATATTTTGTTGAGCATAATTTGTTTTTCTATCTCTAACTACTAGATATGCTTTTTTTTAATTGGCGGCGCTAATGTGCATCGTAAACGCTCTTAACTGGTATTAAACTATTTATATTTCATCACTGAATCAAGTCATCGCTACAGTTGATCGGTAATGGCTTAATCACCACGCTTGCCAAATGCGAGTTGAAGATTACAAACCTGAAAAATTCGAAACACACTTTAAGAAACATATTATAGATTTTAGAATTAGAACTAATTAAATTAAAAAATATAATTTCGCCACTTTCAACTTCCAACTGAGTTAGTATTAACGAGCCAAGCACAGCACGCCCACATTGAAATGTAAACGAAATAAAAGAAAATTGCCAACATGCTTTACAACACAGAAAATAGGTGTGAAACCATTTTGCAAGTTGACAAGCGAATAAATCAAAGTACACCAGAAATACATTTTGCAAGGAAAGTAATCCATCTATGCAAAAAAATAAACACGTTACCCACGCAAAACCGGCACCGGAAGCCCTTTGTTGGGCCACCTCATTTCCTTGATTAGCTGATGTTACGCCTGACCACAGTGCACATGCATTCAGTAGAATAATTACTGAAAAGTTTGACGTAGAAATTATTTTTTTATCTTGTAACTTTTACAAATCTCGTAATATAGATACTTACAAAGTTATCTTAGTAAAGCTCTGCAAAAATAGTAAATAATCAATTTTAAAAAATGCATACTCAACCACTTCTTTATAATGTTTCTCACGAGATAATGTCACGTAATAGTAAGATATAAGCAGCTAAAAAGGATCACAAACATATAGGTGTTGTTGAAATTTAAAAAAATTAAACGTGTTTCCTTGAAATTATTTTCGCGTTATTTTCAGTAGAGTTTGCTTTATTTTGTTTCCAATACACAACGGTAAAGCGCTTGGCCGTCATCTCGCCTGATGTTATGTTATAACCACTATTACTACAGCATCGTTTAAAATATAATTCTTTGTGTATACAGTCAATAATTAACTTCAATAATTTATTTTAATCATTTGTCCGTATATCGATGGTCTAACTAGACCACAAAATTGGTTAGGATTAAGTTTTTTTAAAAAAACATCACATACATTGTTCTGATCACGAGTAAGTAGCTAAAGCACTCGTATTATGGAAATTAGAATCAATGGCAGTACCACAAACACCCATACCCGATCACAATATCGAAAAGTTTGTTTTTCAACATTGACCCGACCGGGTATCGAACCCGGGACCTCAGAATTAGCGCTGTCCAATGTCCGGCGTGCAAGCCACTCGGCTACGGAGGTCGTCGATTTGTTTAACCGCCGAAATTAATAACCTATCTATAGGCCTATCTTAGTTTAGTTACCTAGCAACCGCTGTTATTTTCCGATAAATAACAGAAATAACTAAGCAACAAATCTCTAGTAGGCCTATTTCTTGCAAAGGATAGGTTTCGGCTGTAATTCCCTTGTGTTGTTCTACTGTCGCCCCATTGACTGCGCCCCTCGGCCATATAATTAAACATAATGCGTTCCCGTCTGTGCGGCGTCAACTCTTTCGCACCTTTTAATGCCAGCCTTTGTTTCTTGTAATGTTTCCTGCGGACAACGATGCTGTTATTTGATAAAGTCAACAACGGTGAGTTTTCCCATTTTTCTCTGTTTCGGTAAAATTGCGTAATTCGGTTACCTACATTTGTGTAATTATATTTGTTTTTAATTTACTTTTTGTACCGTAATATCATACTGTGAATAGTGGTAAGGTTGGATAATTTAACGTAAATGCGGGTAGTCTCGTAGAAAACTGAGTTTGACACATGACAGCTGTCAGTTGAATTTGTTGTTATAGGTGTTTCGATCACTAGTGCTTGAAGAACTTTTCAAGTTTCACGCCGCCCCCAAAAGCCCGGTATCGCTGAAAATGCCGACTGAGGCCATCAGCACAATCTCTCCAAAAAAACTATACGCGGATTCTTTATTTAACTCTCTGCTAAACTTTTTTTTCTTCATTCAAGAAGAATTAATAAAACCTTATTATAGCTAATAATATTTTTTTGTATAAATAACTATTTTTCGTATTTTAATGACATCTGCGTATTCTTAATTAATTAACTTATCAATAGTTTAATTGTATTTATAGTTTCATTGTTTAATTGTTTTTAGTTTATTGAGGTATTTATCATGGCTGAGCAGTTAGTGACATAATATTGTATTAATTGTATATGAATTGATAATGTATTATTATTTTTTGTAATTGATACCTAAGATTCGCCATTAAGATAAAGGTAAATAAACTTTATTGTACACCAAAAATAAAACATTTGACAAAAAAACTACATAAAAATACACGTAAAAAAGGGCGGTCTTATCACTAAGAGTGATCTCTTCCAGACAACCTTTGGATGGACAAAAAATATTTGAGTTTGAAGTAGGCTCGTCGTCGCGTTGGTGCACCATAAATAATTATAGTTTATCTAACAGTTTAACAGCCATTTTGTCTAAACTTTTATTTGTATACCTTATCAACGGTGGAAATGTAATGAAACTAACATATTTATAAATTTTCATCAGTGTAATAATAATCTACATCTCACTAATAAATAAATCTGATTCTGATCCTACTACGAACAATGCATGAATAAAAAACTATACCACACATACAACGTAATTTTCTAACCAGAGATCTTCCACATAAAAAGGGACAGATACAGCTCCCGGTTTTAATAAGAACATTTCTTTCACTACCAGCCCAACAAACCGTCATTAACAAACCAGCCATTTAAGGCACAATCACACACACGTATCACGACAATAATTCATGCGAGATAAGCCACCAATCTCGGCGTCCCATCTAATCCCGCCAAGACTCAGGTGTAGTGGCATAGCAGCACTCTTCCACCTAATCCGAGATAATTGAACTATGCAATATTAAGAGGTGCACAGTGTAAGGTCCCTCTATTATTCAATTGCCTTGGGAGGGTCGGCGTTCTGAATCTTTGAAGATCATGAGTTGTGTGGATATTTTGCAGTGTACTTAAATAATGCAGTCGGTTTGGCGCGGTGGTGGGTTTTATTAGCGAACCGAACGTGTACGTGAAAGTGAGAGTGGATATTAAGTAACACGATAACGTATCAACACTTTTAGTGTGTTATTTTTGGTTGTAAAAAAATCAGATGATAATATTGTTGTAATTTCAACATCAGGGTTAAATGTTATGGCAATTAGGTGAGAGGTATATATTTTATAAATAAAGTTAAATATGGCTATTAATGATTAATAAATATTAATAATACATTTTTTTTAAATATATAATAATAGAAAGGTACACTAACCAAAAAGGTATTGACAGAAAAATTACAAACAAGAACAACGCCATCTATTGAAATTTATTACCATTATTTTGGTTGCATCTATTTAATTTAAGGTTAAGAACATGTTTTTGTAACTTCTGTTGTAGAGCATAATTTGCATTGTGTTAAAAACAATTGATTACATCAAACAAAAACAACCTTTTCCAAAATATTCCAAATTTTTTAACAATATTAATGTTTCCTCCGTGATTCAGCGTGTGTTTTGTAACAAAAATCGCTTTATAGTCATTAATTAAGTCATTTAATTAATACTAATTACCGCTGCTAACAGTGAGCGTGCAAAATAATGAGATAGCATGATTTGCAGTTTCGTGTGTAGTGTGTAAAGCCTTCATGATAAACCTTTATACAAAATATACACCTCCTTTGTCCAGATACAATGAAATGTAACGAATAAAACCTCCGTGTTGAACTTTCGGCGGGAATATGAAGAACTGTTTTCGCAATTTTGTGTGAGTTTTGTGTTCTTCATCATCATCATTCATTTTGACGACCTCCTTGGTCGAGTGGCTTGCACACCGGTTTTCATGGTGTCGCCATCTCTGAGGTCCCGGGTTCGATCCCCGGTCGGATCAATTTAGAAATACCTGTTTTTCTATATTGTTTCGGGTCTGGGTGTTTTCTATGTATAATAAGTATGTATTTATGTATATTAAGTATGTTTATCCGTTGTCTAGTTAACCATATAACGAGTTTCTTAAGGAAGCTTTTCTTGGGGCTAGATAATTGGTGTAAGTGTGGGAAACATTTATTTATTTATTTATTTATCATCAGCTCATTTTTGTCCCCACTGCTGGGGCATGAGCCTTCCCTATGGATGGATATGGAGAACGGGCCATAAACCACCACGCGGGCCCAGTGCGGGTTGGTGGTTGTTAACGACTGCTAATGCAGCCAGGACTATTTTTCTTCTTCGGGTTCTATTTTCAAAAAAAAGTTTCGATTTTAATTAAAGTGAAAGAATACAAGATTATTAACCGATATGTGTACGTGGACGTGTGTAAGTGTTGGCAAGAAAACAATTCAACGTTAAAATTTACGAGAAAGTCCGTCCAAAACATCCTCGCCTTAAGTTTAGGCACATTCTACTACTCAGTGGTTGTTAGGTACGAAGAAAATGTTATTGTACAATTTCTTTTTCTCACTCTGACACTGGCTCATTTTAAAACTGCACAAAGACCTAAAAATAAAAATACCGCAAAGATTCTCTGAATTTTCTTAAACTTTTATTATTGTTATATTTTGTTTTATTTAAATAATTTTTGAACCGTGTTCTTGTATTAAAAACCTACAGAAGATAATCCATGACATACCAATAAAAACGCAACTAAAATATAATATACCTAATTCGCCAATTATTGGATTAATAAGCTAGGATGTAGCATGGAGCTAGGGTTGCCAACTACGAGTATACTAAATGTTCAAATAATTTTTAACGCAAATTTTGTTGCGAATGGTATGGAATGTCAGAAGGGTGCAGGTTCAAATCCTGCTCGTGGAAATTTTTTCTACATTTGTGTTTTTACGAGTATACTATTAAAAACATTATTTTACTGTTTTTTAATACATTTTATTTTTTAATGTTGGACCAAAAAAATATACTTACTATTTTCAACGTCTTTGGTATGCATGAATTAAAATGAAACTCAATTGATAAGTTGTGCGAGAAGCAGTAAGAAATACGTATTTAAAAAAAAAAAAAACAATAAAATACCTTTATTTTTTCTTAAATACTGTCTATTTTAATTCTGCGACCCTAATATACTTTATTTCTTGTAAAAAAAAGTTGGTAACCCTACATGCCGCCTTCAGCCTATAAATGTATACACACGCAGATATAACGATTATATAAGCAAAAATGCAAACGCAACGGATACTTTAAATATTTGTTCATTATTTCGGATATATTTATCATAGAAGATTTAAATTACTTTAATTTAAAGAAGAAGAAAAAAAATGTAATACGCTATTAACACATTTAATAACAGTTCTGTTTATTCACCTAGAAAGCTAATAATGCTTGTGTTAGTATATCGTAGTTATTGTGATGGAACCACATTTATATTTAAAAAAAACACGATGTCAGCCATTTAACCGATCATCCGTGTGCTCGATGGCGCAGTGGTAAACGCGCCCGGTCTGCGATTGCTTAGGTAAAGCAACTTTCGCAAAAGCCGGTCATTGGATTGGTGACCAAAAATGTATCATCGTTAGCTCCTTCGTGCTTCAGAAGGCACGTAAAGCTGTTGGTCCCAGCTGCATTAGCAGTCGTTAACAACCACACGCACTGGGCCCGCGTGGTGGTTTATGACCCGTTCTCTCTATCCATCCATAGTGAAGGGTCGTGCCCCAGCAGTGGGGCATATAATGAGCAGGTGATGATGATCAATCCAAAAACACAAATGTTGAAAAAAATTCCACGAGCAGGATCTGAACCTGCACCCTTCTGACATTCCGGGTCAGGTGCTCTTCCAATTGAGCTATCGTGGTTCTAACCAACCCGCCGAAATTATTCAACACTTTTTACTTTGTAAGCCAAAGGCGCCCATTCAATGTCAACAACTACCGTCATTAACATTTTTTCAACATTTGTGTTTTTGTAATTTGTTCGCAACAAAATTTGCGTTAAAACAAAATTTTGAACATTTGATGATCAATCCGTTATGGTGATGATCGGCTATCGACGCGGACGCTTCTACAATAAACATTTTTATTGCCATAATATAGTAGGGACTCAATTTTTTTTTGAGCTGGAGGCTTCTATGTTTTATTTTCATGTTATGCTAAAACACTTCTTGTGTTAGCATTTGGTTCATGTCAGTGGGCTGTGTGGGAGTTTTTTTACTATTCTATCAAATTAAATTCAATTCCAGAAAAAAATATTTTTTAAATATATATTTTATAGCTAAGACCTAAAATGTTGCTAATCGTCCACAGTCATGCTTCTTTTGTGCATTAAAAAAAAAGATAATAATAAAATGTTAAAAATGGGCATCGTTAAAAAAAATCGTCGCCCAAAGAGTAGTTATATCTCAAGTTTAATACCATTAGGTTGCCAACGATAAACAAGCGATGACAATGCACGACCAGATCCACTCACTTAAATTAACTCACTGGTACGTACTTGTCTGCATTAGGGTGGCATAGACAACGTCGCGAACGTTGGAATGCCTTTTTTTCTTCGTAACATTGTTATGACACTTTAAATTTCGTTCGTTCCATTATTTTAAAGTTTTTTTTTTATTTCTAGAACAAAATTGTAGTCATGGAATTTTTCGATTTCGAAAGAAAATAAGACTTAAGCAATAAAGTTTGCGTAATTGATTAATATGAACTATGTTTGTAGAACTAGTTTCAAAAGAAATATGTTTAAAGCACTGTCAAAAAAAATTAAGTCATTCAAAGAATTATAAACATGATATAGTTTCGAAAGTACACACGCCTACACATCAGACTACCACAAACTGTAATATGTACCTCCATAGACTCCTATGGAGGTACATATTACACGTGCTGCTCTCCGGAGTCACCGCTTCACTGTCTCAAATATTCCATCGCGCACTAAGAAATTTGGTGACTCGTTTCTTTGTCGCACCTCCAAAACATGGAATAGTTTGCCAGCACACGAGGCACAAGAGGCACCTTGTGGGCCAGCAGAGTGAGGGTAACTGATGCTGCGTTGTCTTCACACTGCACCAGTTGTCGTCGCATCTGGATTCCATATTCACTTAACATCAGGTGAAATGGAGTCATTTGCCGTGCTACGTATAAAAAAAAAATAATGTCATCAATAGACTTTGAACATTATGTCTTGCGCATATGGTTTAAAAGGTATTGAGAAAATTTTGACAGTTTTGTTTTAGGTTAACGTACAAGCGTCTGTACATTACAGTTCGGTGTGACCGGCGGCCGCATTTATTTGTATTTCATATGGGGGAATCCGATACGCGCCCTCTTGTGTGAACCGAATGGTATTGGATCGGTTGGAAAAATCACCCGTAGAATCTTTTGTGTCAACGCTTAGCGATATTTCGCTATGACGACTACAATGTTCAAATGAAAATGTTCGGAATGAAAAAGTTCATGTATGGCGGTGGTATGAAAGGATTTGTTGGAGAGCACTAGATAACATGTGAACGTACTCCTGTTGTGTTACAATGACTTGCGGCCTTATGAATTAACAATTGATTTAATGCAGCGTGCCTTTTCAAAACCAGGATTTGTATTTTTTTATGGGTTGTATTTAATCGATCACCAAACTAACCTAACCTAACCCACAAAAATACTAAGTTAGCACCTAAAATACAAAGTTAGCACTTAAACTACTATTTAGATGCGATTTTAGGTGCTAGCCTACTATTTTTTATAGATCAATTTATTATTTTTCTTTTTTTGTTGGTATAAGCCTACAATTGATAGGTATTGGCTTGCCTAAAAAAATTTGCATCTAAAAAAGTATAGTAAATAGCCTATATATGTATTAAACCACTGCTGGGCAAAGGCCTCTATCATTGAAATCAGAGTATCCATCAATTGTAGCAATGAGGATCTATAAATTAATTTGTTTTTTTTTTATTCAACTGAGTGAACGGAATGAGTACCTTGCAGGTTCTTCTTGGTACAGACATCTTGTTTGCTAAACATAGACGTATATAATAAAAATGTCTTCCAAAAATACATTACAAAAAGTTAATTTTGATTAAAGCTATATATTTTATGACAAAATCAACTATAGAGTTTTTATTACGAAGATAGCGATAACGTGATATATGGAGTAAAAAGTATAATTATTTTATTGTAGATTTTCACAACTTCTACACATCGCAAAAGGTAAGGCGTACCTTACATAGACCACAACATGTATGCAGGTCAACGTGTCGCCACTCGAGGGACGCATTAGTACTAATTAGAGAGAAACTTGATTTACCGACCCGCCCCCGACATGTCTATTTATTCATAGCTCTACAGAGTTTTGTGGCATTTTAAGTACTAGTGTTGTTGTTACTAACAATCAAATGATACGAGTAAAAAAATATTTTGGTGATTTTTGCTGACTTCAAAAAGGAGGAGGTATTTTTTCTACATCTTAAGTCTTATCTCCGACATTTATACACTGATTTGAAAGATTTTGTTTGATCTATAAAACAAGTAAAGTCGGGTATAAAATAAAACACCAAACATCTCACCACTCTACATATATTGTGCGAGGGTTGGAGGGCGTGATAACGACAAAGTCGACAAAACAAGCTCGTGATTGAATAGTAATTTATTATGTTTGCTGTTTTATTGTTTTGCTGTATTAGAATAGGGTAATAAATACCCGCTACGTTTTTCAGCATATTAACCTACCCTATGTGCGAGTTCGAAAGAATTAAAGATGTTGGAAAGTAGCTCGTTTTTACAAAATCGCTTTTTAAAAGTTGCAACAGTTTTGATGCACGGAGGAACATCGAAAACAAGCTTTCGGTTACCGCTCCGGATACCGAGCGCGCCCAAAGTAGCTGAAGTCTTGCGATCGTTACAATGCCACAAACATAATGAACGCTTCTCTTCCGATCTCCTTAACTGATAACTTCGAATGATCTTTAGAAGAATATTTTTTTACTGAAATATGAAAATTTATCCAAACAAACTGCTTCATACCACAATAGCCCAAACAAATAATAAAGGCACTAAACAATTCCAAGTAAAAACATAAAAATGCCAGACATAGTACTATTGCCACAGAGACATAAACGAATAGACATGACACACTTAAATCACACACAACACAGAGCAAAAGCTTAGCGTCTCGTTCTGTCCAGATTCTGAGGGGAGTAGATGTGTGGAGGGGAGCAACCCCTCAGTTTGCCAGGTTCAACGCTCCTCTGGCGCCGCAAAGTCGCGACGCTCAGTCTCGGGATCGCCCTAGCGAAAACAGAGCGGTCATAGACATAACAACGGATAGAAGTGTATTTATGCAAAAAGCATTAATGTTATAACAACAAAAAGTTAAGTCTGTTGTCGTGATATCAAGTAGTACTTATTTGGGTTTCAGGGAGTTCTATATTAATTGCCAAAATATGTGGAACAGAACGTGATTCTAAATATATGTATACTATTTACAAATTATGAATAGCTGGGACCTCAGATTAATGTTAAATGTCAATGTTAATAAATAAATTAAAATAAAATAGATTCTTTTGATTATAATCAATTTATTTATTTTATAATGGCACAATTACAGTTATTTGTTTAATATACCTTATTAATAATAACGTTATCTACATTTTTTTATTCGTAAAATTATTTTTGTTTTTTTTGGTAGGTATAGGTACTATATCTGATAGATATATGTGGTCAACAGGGTGTATGTATTATTTGTGGTTTATGCACCATCTATATCTCTAACATAAATATGTGCAAATAAATAAATGAACATTGCCAGCGCAGCAAAAAAGATGAAATTCCTAAAAGTATTACTCAGCATATAGTTAAACACTAAACAAAATGCACAAATATTTTTCTTCGCCTTAACATTGTGCAAATGATACTCGCTTGTTAACTAGCAACTCGAAGATACACCCACATCCTGGCACCGACGAGCTTTGTCTACCAACCACTGCGTACTTCCGGTGTGAATGCAGGCCAGGGCTGCCAACGTACAAAGTTTAGTGCGCCATTATTTTTACAAAATGGATCTGTGTCTGCTTTAATAAATATTATTTATATTATTTAATTATATTATTTAATTACTGATATTGTTTTAAGTAGCCATTGTTGATGCTAAACATAATTGGAGTAGCGTTGTCATAATAATAAATGATTTATGAATTATTAATTGAATATTAAATTCGATAAATTTCGAATTAAATATTCAATTAATAATTCCTATTTTAGCAAAGTGTTTTTGTTAATAGATTGGGCACACATCGATGACAGCCATATTAGATAGCCATATTAGTCTTACATATTGTCAGAAGGTGATGGTTCAAATCCCGTCCCTACAATGTTTTTCAACACAATAAAATATTAACATAACACTTATAAAGATGTCAAATTATACTGTAGATTTTGTAAGTATTATACATGTAATTTTTCTTAAACAAAACACAAAACGACATTTTTGGGTTTTGTGAAAATTTTAAAAGTTGCCAGCCCTAATACAGACGTTTTTAACGACCTACCAAACGCATAGGAATACCGACCATAACTCGTACGTAAATAGAGTTCGTAAACGTAAGCAAACGTTTAATGTTACAGTAGATTTATTGTTTTTTGCAAATGTATTTTTCACAATGTGTTTCTTTTCAGAATAAACTTTGCTTTTAATGAGCCATTTGTTATTGTTACTGCGACGTACCATATGCTTCTTATAAAATAACCTGTCAATTGTATTTTGCCAACCACCATATAAGAAAAGCGAATAAAATTAAAAAGAATAGCACTTTTGTCTCAATTTCCACATTTGTACAATTATACATTAGCACAGACGCCTCCAACCAATCAAATCAATCAAAGACATCAACCAATCCAAAACTGTCAAATATCTCTAACAAATGTTCAACCATATGTCCTTAACATAAAGTTCATAGTCTATTGAGGAAATTTGAGAGTTTGTGAAAGTCTTGTGAACAACCATCATATTTGTGTAAGTACACACTAGGATTTATGAATTCCCTGACTTTTTTCATTCCCGGGACCCACGAGCTTATTTTTTTCATTACCGGGATTTCCCGATTCACGGAAGTTTTGGTTTTTTCCTACAATTCCTAGATTCTCACTGTTCGTCTCTTATATTATGAGATGGATGGATGATGGATAAAGGATTTAAGGAAATATTTTATAAATAAATTAAACTACAAAGTGAAGAAGGTACATACAATTTTAGCTGCAATTTAAATCAACTTCTTTTACATGTAAAAAGGTAGCGTGTGTTCTAAATCTGTAAGAACACACGGCTGCACATCCATTGCACATCGTATTGTATAGTATTATACGTACATACTAATGGTTCTATCCAAATGCTCATTTCATGTATATTCGTTCAATAAAGAATAAATCAGAAATGATTCTCCTTGAATATTTTTTTGTAAAAATATAAGCTCGTCTATGGCGTAGCAGAAATCTCAAATAATACATAAATTATGGGCTACGAAGTCTGCTACGGTCGCTACGAGTCTGCGTAGCGTTCCCTGTCGCCAGACTGACTGGCGCCGGCTGAGATGTACAGTCACGAGCACATGGCTGTATACACCTTGATTCTTATTCCATTGTATTAAGAGTTACAATTGTTTACAAACTTCACTTTTAGTTAACCGTGGTTAAATTGAAAAGTTCGCTTGTGCAGCGGTTAGCGCGGTACGGTTTATTATTTTGAAAGTTATGCAATTTTCACACTAGATGGGTAACCAAGTTTTTATTTTGAGCTCGTACAAGCATCCATTTTTAAATTTTTCTTCAGAATCATTGACGGGCTGTGAGACGTCAGTTAACGTTAATAAAAATAATCTACTTAAAAATATTTATTTAATAAAAGAGGTTATGTTATTCTCTGTAATAAAGACCTTGTTAGTTTTTAGTATTGAGTAACTACGAGTAGGTATAAGATGTGCTATGTCATCAATAGTTGATGTCACTATGTGCGGCAGTTAAAAATTAGTAAAACTTTCTTAATATCAAGTACAAAAATATGAGCGAATTTACAATACTTAGTTTCAAATATTATACTTAAACTAGCTGACCCGGCGGACTTCGTACCACTTTGATAGTTTCTTTGACAACAAAACAAACAAATCGTAAAACATTTTGTATTGGAAAATTAATTTGCAAAAAAAAAAATGTTTGTGGGTTGACCACCCCTATCACTTAGGGGTATGAAAAATAGATTACGACCGATTGTCAGACCTACCAAATATACATTTAAAATTTAATAAAAATCGATTGAGCCTTTTCGGAGGAGTATGGCAACTAACATATGACACGAGAATTTTATATTTATAGAAGAAGAGATAGATTTATGTAATTTTGTTAAGGCGAAGGGTAAGGCACACTAGCGCCGCCAATGGATTTAATTTAATAACTGCTAAACTGAATTTTTTTTCAAACATTGCAGACCTTCCGACACTAGGCAAACATCTATTATTTAATAATTGTGCATTACTTTTAGGTTTGTTTTTGTATTCATTCGCTAACACCAAAAGTGGCCATTGTTTGTGAATAAATGCGATGGCCCGTTTTGTGAATAAACCACGCAACAAAAAGTAGTGCACAATTATTAAATAAAGACTATGGATGCTTTCCTGTTGTCGGACGGTACGCAATGTTTAAAAAAAAGATCCGGTCCGTTAGTAATTGTTAAATTATCAATTGGTGGCGCTAGTGTGCCTTACCCTTCGCCTTAAATAGAAGCAACAAAAGTTTTACTTACTTACTTAAAAAGTCTAGACTGAACCTGAAGATGTATTTCATGGATACGCACTTGATCCAATGACATCCAACAGATATACTGGTTATACGTGTAAAAAAGGGAGTCAAAAGTGTTACCAGATGGCTCCCTAATAGTGTACTTCGTTAGTCGTATCTGCAATCTCTAGTTCCAAGGCGGGCGCACTTAATACCGTACATTAGGGCTATCTGGTCTGCTTGCAGCGCAGATACAAATGTAATTTCCTTAGCCGAGGATTTTTTATCTTGTTGTGGGGCCCGAGATTAAGCCTTATCTAGTTGTAATACGCTAGCATTTGTATAACACCGTTTTAATAGTCCCTTTGCTGTTTTCTTAAGCTGCTCGGGTATTGGAAGATAATATCTTGTTGGTTGGTATGTTTTGGTAGCGAAACTCTTTCTGTTTTTCAAATAGATCAAACTTTTTATGAACAGACGATAGCTTAGTATAGGTCCATAGTTCGCGTCTCCTAAATTTCGATTTAGCTCAGTTTATGTTAGTTGCTACACCTCCGAGCTCAGACCTTGAGGTCCCAAGGTCGATTACTAAGAAGGATACCTACTTTTTATTGTAATCGATATATTTGTGGGTGGGTAGACAGTTAGCTAGGTATCATGTCTATTAATCAACAATGTTAAGCATTGTTTTGTTCAGTTAGAGATAAGATAACCAATTCGTTCTGTGTTTGAGGATTCTGGGTGAAGTGCGCTTCCACCACCACTTATGGTCAAGCTGAGCATCATAGCACCAATACAGGTGTTATTAAACAATGAAATGCTAAAACAATTAAAAGATTGAAGGTTTGAACACTGAATAGTCATGAGTAAATATTAATATGCTACGATTAAGTAACAAGCGCGAGGAGCTCGATGGCGCAGTGGTTAACGCGCCCGGTCTGTGAGTGCTGAGGTTAAACAACTTTCGCAAAGGCCGGTCATCGGATGGGTGACCATAAATTTGTCATCTCGAGCTCCTCCGTGCTTCGAAAGGCACGTTAAGCCGTTGGTCCCGGTTGCATTAGCAGTCGTTAACCAATCCGCACTGGGCCCGTGTGGTGGTTTATGGCCCGTTCTCCTTATCCATCGATAGGGAAGAAGATGATGATGATGATGATGACGATGATGATGAAGTAACAAACATATTTAATAAAAGTTTACGGTGTAAATTACACTAAAACATGCGAAATAAAAGCTAGCTGAAGACTTCTAGATAGTGGGACTGGTAGATAAAAAATAAAATAAAAAGGAGTCATTTAAAACACGCGATAGACATTCTATGGTGACCTTATCGACCATAAGATACAAACAATAAATAGCAACACATGAAAGTACCTATTTACTGTGAGTAAATAATCCACAGCTGAGCAAAGGCCTAAGCCATGACTACAAATGCTCAAATATCTACCAAAATAGAAGAACGAGGCCTTGTTGATCTTCCTTTAAATAAATATGTATAAATATGTTATATGCAAAAAAAGATTTATTATTTTTATTTCCTTTATTTATTTTCTTTCTTAAAACTAGATTTTAAAAATATTTTAATATAAAACAATAAAACATTATTAAAACCTATTCCTAGAGTACCACTAGCAGCGGGGCAGGACCCAAGCTACAGGTGGTCAGGGCTGCAGAGTGAGGAACCTCCTGACAATACGTGCCGTGTCAAGGAGTACTGCCTTTTGCATCTGACCCTTGACCCAACCTTTCAGCGAGAGCCTCTCTAGGTGTTGATTTATATTCTCAATCTCAAACATTTATGTTGCATCCATCCAACTATATTTTATTAATTATATTTGCACACCATTGCAATGGTTAAATATGGCGCTCTAATATTTATAAGGCCTACATTTTGTACCCATATTTTGCAAATAAAGTAAGTTGATTTGATTTGATTTGATAATCAATTTAAGTTTTTCCCTCTTCTTTGTTCCAGAAGTGGGAAGCCCGATGCCGATGTGGTGGCGCGCGTGACGCATCATCACGATGCACCAATGCTCGCTGTTCATACTCACACTACTATGTGTTTCCGTCAAAGGTTAGTATACCAACTGCTTACAAGGCGAAATCCTTAACCACTGAAGATGTCAAACAGTAGACTGGACTTAGCTATTGTCCGTTAAAAAATGCTATATCTTGGGACTGCAGGATGTTTTGTGTCGTCATCATCTCAGCCAAAAGACATCCTAGACAGCTAGACAAAGGCCTCGCCCAAGGATCTCTTTGGTCACCTATCCGGGTTATTTTTTTGGGGTGGTTTTTTGAACACATACAGTAAGACAAAGTGTTTAGAGTCACATAGGCGTCGAAGATTAGAACCAGCTCTCCTATGTACTGGCTTACTGCGTAGAACCTGATCACCCAAGGTAATCCCAGTTTCTACGTCAGTGATGGTGAGAACTTCTCTAAACGGTCAAGTGCCAGATTATTTTTTTTCATTTTTTTTTGTTATGACTGCTCCCTATGTAGCTTAGCTTTTATAATCGTCGCAAGGACTATTTGACCGCAACGCCTAAAAGCGACAATGCTCCATTCCCATCTCCTTAAAAAAAAGAGAAAATTCTTTAAAATCCAATTGATCATTTCAAAGCAACATCAATTTAACTAAAATAATATAGTCACTGTAATTTTTTATTAATTTGTTGACTTTATTTCAGATATATCAGGTAGCTGGGAGGAATGGTGGACATACGATGGCATTTCAGGTAAAAGCCTACATTATATAGTAATATTTCATATTCCTTACTAATTAAGTCATAACCTTTTCAAATTATTAGCTCCAGAGTTGACCCAGTCAAAGTTTTTAAGCCGTTCATTCTGAGCCTCAAGTCTTCATCATCAGCCCATACTAGTCCACTGCTGGACATAGGCGTCTCCAAGTGCACGCCGCCGCCTCAAGTCTGCAACATCAATAACGTCTTAATAGTATGTCAGTAGCCTGATTTTCTTGTAAGGACAATGAGAAAATTATAAAAAGTAGGCTGCCGAGACATGACGTTTTAAAATAGTAATTACCTAAGCCCTGGCCTTTGACATGACGTGTTCTTCAATTATAATCGTCTGATAGCAGTCTGTACCAACGGTCTAACGTGCCTTTCGAATTTCGAAGCTGATATTTAATTTGGTCACACATCCGGTGACACGCCATTGCAAAAGTTGCTTTACTTGCAAGATTACGCCGTCAAGAACTCCAAGTTTTTTCGTCCATAGACTAGGGATTTAATAATAAATAGAAAGTGTATTAAAATGCTACGTAATGGAAACGGTAAAAATACAAACAACACAGGTAGGAAACAAAAACATTATTGGTACAACATCATCTCAAATAGTAAAAACCAAAAGTTACCTTGAAACTAAACACTTATCGCCTTTAATAAACAAAGAATAAGTTCCGAATAGTTATTTCGTGTTTTGTCTCTTTTACTCCAATTTGAAATGACGTTTACATGACAGGGACAAAACACAGAATAACTATTCCGACCTTATTCTTTGTTTATTTGTAAGGCACTTCATCTATGGCACACATATAGGTATCTTGTTTATATTAATAATAATGATTAAACAATAAAATACAAAATCATTACTTTTTATACCCTTCAAAAAGTCCCCTGGTTCGCGGTAGTGTTGAAAACAAAGCGTCATTACCTTCCAAAAAATAGGAACAAACCAACATATCCTGTAATGATAGCCGAGTAACGATCACAGATAGCATCTTAATGATAGTACCCGGTCACCCGTATCATTATATTGGGTATTCCATGCTCAACCGACCAAAATCTGGCACACTTATCTATTTTTAACATGCCAAGTGTAGAAGTATTATTTTCGAGTGGTTTAGCTGATAAAGATCTTAATAGGCATTGTGTGAGCCTAATGTTATTGCATTTGTTTTTACAACAATGAAGAGGTTGGCTTTCGCCTCAGCTGATGGTAGAGGATAAGGCTTGTGGAAGTATACTTTTTCGTGAATCGTCAACTGAAGGATTTGGCCATATTATCTCTAACTAGCACTTTCGCCAACTAAACAGAGAAACAATAAATTAACTTGAACTTTGGAATTCTGAGAGCAATGGTCTTGCCATTTAATATCTTGCCGAACTCAGTTACTTTATTTTTTTTATTGCTATTTTATATTCTTAGGTTAATCAAGTAGTTACCTATATATCCAGTTGTACAATAGAAAACCATCTGTAAATGCTAGCGGCCAACAACAAACTCTATATCCAAAAATAAAAATCCAAAAAAATAAAATGATTATGTTTTTTTTGGAGAGAGATTGCTGATTGCGTCAGACGGCATTTTCAGCTTCACCGGGCTTTTTTGGGGGTGGCGAGGAACGTAAAGGGGGATCTTCAAGCCGTGTGATACGAATCACCTTCGGAGGTTTTATAGAGGGAACGGCATCGCGCACTAGTGCGCGTCCCCGTGCCCTACTAGATTCTCCGAAGGGTTTGGATCGGAGCGGACAATTACGTGCACTTTAGAAGCAAATTGACAAGTCAATGTTGAAAAAACTTTTTACACAATTCCTAGTTTTGACTTTGAACGACGTTAGGCAACCACTTCAGTTCATAGAGTATACTTAGCTTTGTTATTCTTGCGTTTGTGTCGTTAATTTATTATCTGCTAGCTTCCGCCCGCATAAAATTTGTTACATCGTAAATTTCCGGTTTAAAAAGTGCCTTATTGCACTTTTCGGCCTTTCAACTATCGCTACTGACTGTTTTAACATTTTTATAAACTCTTTACAGACAGTAACTAGTCAAACTGAATTTTGGTGCGCCAAATAACTTTTTTTTTTATACTGGTACTATCAAATGACTTCTGGTGCCAGATGCGAGGGCAGCTAGTGTCTCCTCCTTATACATTTGGATATATAGTATCGAGTGACGCGCCAGGCAATGCTCATCGATATTGCCATTTCGCATGACGAGAACCTTGTGAAAGCCGAGAAGGGCAAACTTACTAAGTACCTTGACCTGGCTCACGAGGTGACCGCTATGTGGGATGTGGATTCGACGATCATTGTCCCCATAGTCGTATCTGCAAACGGCCTTATAGCGAAGAGTCTCGACTAACATCTCAAGAGACTTCCGCTGGATGGCAGGATTAAGAGTCAGATACAGAAGGCAACACTCCTGGACACGGCACGCATTGTCAGGAGGTTCCTCACTCTGCAGCCCTGACCACCGGTAGCTTGGGCCCTGCCCCACTGCTGGTGGTACTCTAGGATTAGGTTTTTATAATGTTTTATTGTTTTTATATTAAAATATTGTAAAAATCTAGTTTTAAGAAAGAAAATAAATAAACGAGATAATAATATTTATATAGGGGAATAATATATACTAGCAGTTGTCGAAATTTGATTGTAATTCACCAAATATATATAGTATAAGTATATAAATAAATTAAAAAATAAATAAATATAACAATGTTTATACAACATTAAACCGTGTGTTTACCGCTAAAAAACATCCCTTCGTCGTATCTCTAAACTTTGAACACCATCTTGTTGGATGGCGGTTTACTACTGTGCGTTTCTCAAGTAATTTTTTACCACAAACTAGTGCTGTGGAACCAGCTCTCAGCGGTGGTATTTCCGGACCATTACGATTTAGGGATCTTCAAGAAACGAGCCTATTCCTTCCTTAAGGCCGGCAACGCGTCTACGATTCCTCTGGTCTTGGTAACCCGTCTGCTCGTTTGCCTCCTTCTAATATAAAAAAATATAAAAACATAAATTGTAGGTTCTTTTCTGGACTACTTCTCCATATGAACTTTAACTATAGTAAATCTCACACAAGTTTAATTGTGTGTTTTTGTTATGTGATTCCAATAAATGTTTTTTCATCTCCTTCTCCGTGTTTTTCTTCACGTTTAAATATACAGATAGCCATATTTATAGGTATACTTAGAGTCTATCACCATTAACCTCTTGTAGCTAATGCGACGGCACATGTAATGGTAATGACCGTGCCCGGGTAATGACGTCCGATAGTGTCTCACATAGGGGACGCCCGGGTGCCACATTACCACGATTCAATGCGCAATGATGGCGGAATTTTGCGGTATCCTGATTTTGTATTGAATGTGATATGCTTTTGGGCTGAATGCCTTTTGTGCGGCAGTGTAGTTTTGATTAATAACTAGTCGTTGTAGAGAAATGTTAATGAGAATGTTGTTGGGTGATGGTTAAATTATATTTTTGCTTTTTTTTTTAAGTGTTAATTGCTACACTTAAGCTGAATTAAATATTTATATAAAATATAGTGAAAAAATTAAACGCCCACCCGACCCAGCCAGGAATCAACCTGGGTCTGCAAAGATGAATCTGCATGTCTTGCTTTGGATAGATGGCACTAATGTCGCTCTAAAGCATTTCAAAAATCAAAAAGCAGTGACAAAATTCAGCGCTTACGTCAGCCTTCCCGGTAGCATAATGGTCAGTGCAGCCGCCCGGATTGCGGAAGACCCAGGCTCGATTCCTGGCTGGGTCTGGTGGGCGTTTAATTTTTTCACTGTATTTTATATAAATATTAAATGATATTTTTATAATAACACTGCAACATTAGCCATTAAAATTTAAATTATGACTAAGTAATTAAACTGCCTATAACTGTCCCACTGCTGGGCAATGGCCTCCATCATTGAAATCATATCATCACTACTTGATGGGTAATAGCTAATCACCACGCTTGCCAAATGCGGGTTGGTGATAACAAACCCAGGCTGTGTATCGAAAAATCTGAAACACACTGCCCGACCTGGGAATTGAACCTGGGATCTTCGGATATCGGCGCACCGAGGCGTCGGATATTATAAATTAGGACTTAAGTACTTATACTATATTCACTTACCTCCATATTCATAAAAACTATTTAAGCATTATTTAGTTAAATATTGTTTTTTCAACGTCACACAAACGTCATTTTGAATTTGAGAAAAAGAGACAAAACAATGACTAACTAAATTATGCTTAAATAGTTTTTATGAATAAGGGGGTTATTATTTAGAATTACATAGTTAATATTTGGCAGTGCGATCTCTTCGATCGAATACGGATGAATCTATGTCAGCATTAAAATTCTCATTTTGACACAATAAATATACTTTTCTAAACTTTTAAGGCACACAGCATCCTGTCTGTGATGATGAAGTGCCGCAACAAATACATGCCTTCGCTTTTATAAAGTTGCACATTACTCGTGCCTTAAGTGAAAAAATCTGTAGTTAACATAAATGTTTCAAAAACTTCTGCTATTCGACCAAATTAAGATTTACATATATGATTTACATAATATGATTAAGTTTACTAGATAGGTAAATGTGACTCATCTTAAAATTTTCACAAAACATAATTTGCTTCTTTTAGGTCCGGGATTCTGGGGCCTCATCAACCCCCAATGGAGTATGTGCAACAAGGGCCGAAGGCAAAGCCCCGTCAACGTGGAACCCGACAAACTGCTGTTCGACCCTTGGCTGAGGGACATACAGTTTGACAAACACAAGGTATGTGCACTGTACCATCATCACCACCAGTTCATTTTATAGGGATGGGGCACGAGCCACCACGGGGGCCCAGTACGGAATAGTGATTTAATGATTTGATGTTATTTACCTACATCTCACAAATAAACAATTTTATTCTGATTCTGATTCCGTTCAGACACTCCAGCGTGATTGAAGAATAAAACCTTCAACCGTACTTTCTCAATTATAATGAGATTAATAATACAAGCAATTCACTATAGGTTTGGGCATACCAAAGGACAATAGCAAATTATCTCAGCAACAGCTCGCACCGTAATCCTATGCTAAGGCTGCTTTCACACCAAAGCTGTGCGAGGAAACTACGTATAGATAAAATTCCAGCAATAGGATTATTTGTACTCTAAACCTCTACCCCTGTGTGGTGCCGGGGATAAAGAATTGCACCACCCCATATCTTCCCGAGGGTGTCGTAAAAGCCGACTAAGGGATCATTCCAGAGGATGGGCAGCAGCAACTCTCTGAGGTTACTCTTAACCAACTGCGATCGCCAACCCGCCTGCCAAGCGTGGCGATTACGGCAAATACCCCTCATGGAGATCCGTGGGGGAGGCCTTTGTCCAGCAGTGGACGTCTTTTGGCTGAGATGAGATAATACTCTAAAAACTTTTTCCCTTATCCCTCCTTTTTCCTTCTTTCACAAAACCACGCGTACTGGTCTTCAGTATTGGCATTACCACTGTGGCAATTATTCCACCGCGAACGAAGAAATTTGGTGAATCATTTTCTCTCCCAGCAAACTTATTTCCTCCTTCCTACAACATGGGTTCCTATAAACGAGATGTGAAGAAGCATTTTGCGGTTCGGCAAGGTGAGGATAGCTAGAAAGGCTGAATCCTACACCACCAGCTGTCTGTTTCTGTTTCTGCTTAACATTAGGCAGAGCGGAGTCATTTGTCTCATCATCATCTTCATCACCATCATCACCAGCTCATATTATGTCCCCACTGCGGGAGCACGAGCCTGTCCTATGGATGGATAGGGAGAACGGACTATAAATTACCACGCGGGCCTAATTAAACTTTTATTTAAAAAATACTTATTTTGCCTTGCGGTGTAAAATAGAGTTATCCTATGGTGGATTTTTTCCTCTCGCACCGCTTAGCTACTCGCAAAGCTCTGGTGTAAAGGCACCCTAATCCTATGCTAATAGCACTCATGTGCTAATAGTCAGTAAGCCAGCAGATTTAGCTTCACAGTTATGTTTTTACTGCGCGAACGGCGACGGAGACAGGGATAGTGTTTTGTGCGAATATAATCTTACAATATACTGACGGTAGGCATAATTTAGTTTGTGATATATATATATGCGTCAAAACTTTGTTTTTTATACGGGGTTATTTTTAGTCACCATTTAAATTTTAGAGGGTGGTAGTGACTATTTAAAAAAACAACTTACTTATATTCAAATCTATTTTTTTAATGCTACAAAGCTCTTGTTTTATTTTATTTTATACAAAAAACCGTGTTAGTGTTTAAAAATAGTGAATCTTAAATATTACAAATTTAAATTAAGGCCAATTTAAAGTTTTCCTAATGAAAAAAATAAGTTGATACTAAGTTGAAAATTGCAGAAAATCTAATCGTCGAAGACCCTTTTTATTCAATTGTAAGTAATTATTTGTATTCAAAACATTGAAATTGATAACAATACAAATGCAGCATGTTCTTACAATATAATATTATAGGTTAATGATTAATCATTCAATACATAATTATTATAATTATTAATATCACTACTCCATCGATTCGTAATTCTACGGACTGGAAGCAGCGCCGGCCCTAGTAGAGCGAGTGGAGCGCTCGCTAGAGCTAGAGCGCTCCACTCGATCCTGAGCTACAAGCACCTGTTGGCAATAGATGATACCACAGCACCAGAGAACTCAGTCGAATAGGTAATGTGAAAGTGTTAACGTCGACAAATACAATCTCACCCTGTCCAAGGGCTAGGGCCGGCACTGGGTGGAAGACTGAAGAACCGCAAGAAACGCAGTAAGGGCAGTTGATTTTCTACGTTTCTTTTACGGTCAAATATTGGATAATGAACAAACCCCCAACATATTAGAGAAAAAAACGTAAATTAAAGTGATACTATATAAATTCATATATAACTATCATATCAGGTGGTAAATAATAAGTACGTCTTAGCAGCAATCAGGTCGATAGTAACCAACTAATGTATGTTGCGAAGTGCGCAGGTCATGTAGAATTATTCATTTAGACTGAATTACGAGCAGTAATGGCATGCTAATGTATGCGTACAGCGATAGCCTATCGCGGGACTGGTTTTTGCAACGTCAGTCGTTTATGGCTTCACTATGTTATAAAGTTGTGCGGATACAGAAGCTTTTGTTTATTCCATATAACATTGAAGTTTTCAAAGTCTATATACACTGTGACAGGTTAGACAACGGACGCGTTTAAGGAGGTAAAGTAGTAACTTATTTACATCCCTTTTAGTTAAAAAAGGTTATAGCAAATTCTAAAACACGCGAGTTATTACGCGTTTTAAATAAAGTGAACTATCGGCATTTTGCATGTACTACACGCACTAGTAAAGTCAACCGCACGCGCGGACAACGCCTCGCTAGTCGCTTCGCTCGTCCGCGTAGTAAATTGTAAATAAGCAGAAAAACCATTTCAGTTAGGAAAAAAGTAAAAAATTAAGGTGGTGTTTTTTAATTTTTAGTGGAATAGGTATCGGCTTCTTATACACCTTCTTTAACGCGTCCATTGTCTAGCCAGTCACGGCGTATACTGTCCTACTGCTTGACGAAGGAAGTGATAGAGTCACTTAACCCAATCTGGGAATGGAACCCAGGAAATTCGAGCATCTTGCCAGGGCCTTGCCACTCGGTCACCGCGTTAAAAAAAACAAAAATAATCGAGAAGACAAAGAAATCAACAAACAAAACGTCGGGTACCAGACTTAATGAAACCAGCTATCTAATAAATCGTTCCAACAAGTAACTAGGTATCATTAAAAGCGAATTCAAGTTTGTAAATTCGTAGCGCCGAATGAATCGAGCTTAACGACCAGCGCCGCGGGGCAGATCCTATCAATCAATGGGCACTCCTTGATTAGAGCCTAGAACTTACTATGCTTTGAGCAGAGATGACATATAGTCTGTTGACACGCGAGCAACGCCGCCTCGTAGGGCACTAGAAGTGGCTTGCGGACAAAATTCAAAAGGGCTTGTCTGCCTTTTGAAATGTATACATTAAGTAAACTCCAGTTTTTAAAAATATATAATAACACCAACGTTTTGGAAACTTTATAAATTACATGTTACATAAAACAATAGTGTATCTATACATACATATGTATACATATTTATCTATACACTATTGTAAGACAAAGTATTTAACAGTGCTTAACGCAAAGAGCTTGTGGCTATAGCCGGTGTCACCCTGTTGAAAGAGGCACGGCAGGAGAATAGATAACAACAAAACAATACAAAGAAAAGAAAAATAAAACAAATAAAATCCCTGCACACCTGACCCGTTATGACCGAAGTCGTCTATGATAATCAAGGCAAGGATGATCGGGCAAGGACCATCATCGGTTCAGGTTGGGGCCCAAACCAGCTACGGCCGAACAAACCCAGCAGTAGCTCAGTCGAAACGTCGGCGTCGGGTATAAAAAGTTGCAAGGTGCCGACTTTTAACAGTTCGGCTGAGTCCTCGAAAAAACAAGTGTTTTTAATTGTATCCATTAATTGTCGCGATAATGGAGATTTTTGCCTAAGAGGGACAGTATTTAAACTATTCACTTTACCAACACTTATTTTATTTGCTTACAAACATTTTTAATGACGTTTTAGTTTTTACCTTATATTTCTTAAAATATCAATATTTTCTATATCTGTGGCACAAAAAAGATAATGTTCGAAGGAGTGGCGCGCCCTTGTGAAGTTCTAAAACTGTTTATTATGTAAGTGATAGCGCTGAATATTTCGTGAATAGATTAATGTAAGCAAGCTTAAACTTTACCTCAATATTGTTCGTTAAGGAAACGATTTGAGCTACTAGAGGCAAGAGGGAGAAGTTACATTAATGCAAGAGGTTATTTTAATGAATCACAAAAAAGATTATTTGTAATGTCAATGTAAATTGTTTTGTTTTGAAGTTCATGTTGGTCCTGCAAAACCTCATTAAAAATCTTGTACTACATAAAACACTGAAACAGTTCGAATGATGATGTGGACTAAGGTTAGGCTTACTTACCTAGAAAGAGTCTTTCACTTCAACCTTGAAGACACCCAAGATAAAACGTTCAGTGAAAACATTATTAGCCAAGGAGTTCTAATCCTTAGCTGTTTGCACTATAAAATAAAATAAGCCCTTAGGGCGGATAATTGATACTGTAAGGGCACATTGTAACGTTTACTGCGTAAGCAAACACGAAACCCAAGCGTGCACGGCTGCCAAGTATCGGCAGTCGTTCCCTGTCGCGCCTTCGCAACCATCTATTTTATACCTTTTATATGTAACGTGTATACCAGTCTGTAAAATATAAATTATAAAGTTAACCAGTGACTTTCATTGATACATCCGCGCACTCCCTGAGGAGTCTGTAGGTACTGCACACAAGAAGTGGCAACAAACCTTACAATACAATAACAGCGCAAGGATGGTATGCTGTCCTGCGTCTAGTTCCCCGATGGCGGAAGAAGAACCAATTAATTCGCACACTCACATAAAAATACCCCCAGTCAACCCGAGCCGAGATCCTAGCCTTTAGAGGCACCCTTGCCTTGGGTTATTTCGCTCCTGATCTGATCCAAACCGCTAGGAGAAGGAAGTAGGGAACGAGGACAAGTTGCATTGCCATTCCCTATAGAAAACCTCTGACGGTATTTCGATCACACGGCTTGAGGAACCCTTTAAGTTTTTCGCTGCAACGAAAAAGCGAGGAGACGCTGAAAAGGCCGCTAGAAGCCTTCAGCAAACTTTCTCCAAAAACCACAAAACTAACTAAACTACGGGAAAATTTTACTAAAAAAAAAACTACCAGTCTCGGGAAGCTCGAGAGGTAATCGCACCCACGACCCTTGGATTACCGGTCCAATGCCCTGACCACTGACCTACCAAGACCCCAGAAGACTCGTTGATTTTTTTCTAGTAGGTAAATTGTGATTTACAGTGCGAGCCAGCGGAGCGGTATTACGTCACTCTGAAGTTGCCCTCACAGTCGAAAGAACGATTGCAGTTGTATCTTGTAACTACATATATCATAGTGAATACAAAACTAACTAAAATGTATACCTCTTCCCTCAGGTCAGCGGTATCCTGCAAAACACTGGACAGTCCCTAGTGTTCAGAGTGGAGAAGGACTCCAAACACCAAGTGAACATCAGTGGTGGGCCGCTCTCCTACAGATACCAGTTTGAAGAGATCTACTTCCACTATGGGATGGGAGACAACCGGGGATCAGAGCACCAGATTGACCATCACACGTTCCCTGGAGAGGTGAGTTCTTCGTACTTCTAGATCTTTCTTTTTCTGAGATGTCGATCTGGTATAATAACCTGATGGTTCTTTGTAACTTATTGGAGATAGCTGACCCTGCAAATGAAACATCTATTCTGCCAAAATACATGGAAATGGCACAAGTTGATTTTGAAACTAGTGTTACTATGTACTGAATGTGAACTACCTCATCATCATCATCATCATCATCATCATCAGCCTATACTAGTCCACCTAATTCTGTTTAATTCTATCTATGTATTCTTTTTATATTGTTTATAACATCTCGCCTTGGTTTGTTTGTACTGTTATGGTGCAATAGTATCAATTCTTCACCAGTTTCACAATAATAAAAATATTTATTTATTTATTTGAACTTGAAACTTGAAACTTATATAAGAGTGAGTCGCTCCTTACACTGTTATAAAAATGTTTCGACATAACAATTTGAAAAATTTAATTTAATAGGTTTATTTCAATTTGTAAAGTATTAGATAAGATTAGATAAGATGTCGAGTCATGATCACTTTACTTGGAATCCTGAACTACTGAAGAGCTGGTGCTTATACTCCTCACTTTATTACGCTCACCTTTGATTTGCCCCAATTAAAATATGGCAATACAGCTTTAGTTAATGAAGCCATCGCCGTCGCTATGTCGGCAGCGTCGAAGGCATAGTCCCCGCATAGTTGGCTGCCTGCGGTCGGACCTGCCGCATAGTTCTGATCACAAAATAAGGAGACTCAGAAGGTAACGGTCGAGCAACGCACATATAGACCGCTTGCTCGGACACGGATCTTGGATCAGGAGATCTATTTTTGAATCGCACGTATAACATTGTGCATGTCGCATGCGACTTAAGTCACACTCATCTTCCTAGTCGCATGACGCCGATTTTCCGTATTTTTGAATCGTGCGTTTCCGGTGCTGCAACTGTAGAATGTAGAATGTTGTCCGTTCCACGCAGAATTTAGAGAAAACCGGTAACACAATGAAAACGGAACTTAATATCCATAATTCTTTTTAATAGGAAAGACTATCAATGACACAAACAAACGAGTGACAAGACTTTGACACAACGCATTGGTTTTGACGGTTTTTCTATCAAGCGCTTTGATCGCTCGACTGCAACGAATGGCACTCGTTGCGGTCGAGCGATTCAAAAATATGGAAAGTCAAATGTCAACGAAAATCAGTAGAAACCAAGCGCTCGACTCGAGGCGAAGCAATCAAAAATAGAGCCCCTGCTCGAGACAGTCCGAGCGCAGCTGTTGTGAGATTCCGTGTCCGCTTGTTTTTGTCTGCGTGCGTTGCTCGAGCACGTTTGTATGAAGCTTAACTTCTGCAGTCTCTTTATTTTGTGGGTCTGATTCTATTGCGTCGTCGGCGAGACTGAATTTGAGGCTTGGAAAGATTGCGTCTTTATTGGAGACTAGACCTCGTCGAATGTTTAAATTGACGTTCATAAATAGTTGGATGCATACATTTTCGTCTATAAGGTTTCAGTATAATCTAAGGTTTCAGTAAAATTTATTTATAATTCGGTACACAAAACAAATTGCAGTCATACCTAATTACTAAAAAATATTAAAGCACACTGTAAACAACAGAAGTTACTTACATAAATTTAAAAAAAATATAAATTCAATAATATAAATTCTATAAAATAACTATTCAAAGTCAAATACTGAATCAATTAAATAATAAGAATTAAAAAAACTTAATTACAATAAAAAAAATACAATAAAATGTACACTTACACTGCTGATTATAAGCCTCCATTTGTATCTGCCACTCATCTCTGTCCCAAGCACAGAACACAGAAATGGTGTTCTGTGGTCCCAAGCCACACGCATCCACGGCTGGCAATGTCGTCAGTCCACCTTGCCACTGGATAATACATACCTATGCCAGTGATTAATAGTGATCATATATATTTTATAGGCTGATGATGATGATGATGATATATTTTTATTACTTGGTTCCTTACTCGTAGTTATAAGTTTCACAAGTGTCCTGTTTAGAGACATTATTTTTGTGCTAATATATCAAATAGTTATAAACGTACATACATACTCTCACGTCCTCCCAAAAAGGGGCTCATACATTTAGCATAAACAAAGTAAGGTTCCGAAGTGATTCCACTAGTATGTAGATAACATCCTAAACCCATCGCGGACACAGAAATTTGGTGACTCGTTTCTATGTCGCACCTCCAAAAGATGGAATAGTCTACCAGCACACGTTTTTCCTCCTTCCTATGATATGGGGTCCTTTAAAATAGGCGGGAAGAAGCACCCTGTGGGCCGGCAGAGTGAGGTTAACTGATGCTACGCTTGTTTTCACGCTGCACTATCTTCGCGTCTGGACTCCATTTCCACTTAACATCAAGTGGGATGGAGTCATTTGCCGAGCTATGTATAAAAAATATTTTATCTTGTTCCGGCCTTTTCAGTTGATTTTCTATTTAGTTACTTATTATTTTTACGCAGGCGGGATTTTTATATATTTTTTAATTTTTATCCTCTAATTTGATTCCCATAATGTACTATTCGAAAAAAAAATGTTTTTCACCAACTCCAATGGCGTCGCACAGCCGCATGTTTGTTTTTCTAAGAACACTTGGGCAGCTAAGACAAATCTAACCTCAATCATGTAAATCCGTTCAGCGGTTCTGGAGATATGAGGAAATAAAGAATATTACATACAAGATAGGCGCTAAAAACAATAACCTTTCCTTTGCAGATGGGTAAAAAATAAAAAAAACATCAATGATGGGTTTTTAGCCGATCGCATAATTGGAATTAAAATCCTTGTCACTTACTCGGCTCTTACAACAAGTACAGGAAGTTAAGCAGTTGATACATTATTGTCACGACCGAGATCAGCATAGGATATATTGGGGTCCTTACCTATGAAATTGTCGTTTTTTTCTCACTTATTAATAGGTGTATTAAAAAGTCAATTGGACCTAGTTTAGGTAAAAGGACTCAAACCACAAATCACCAGGTTTTAAGATATTTGAATTTTAAGTTAGATAAAAATTTAACAATGGTTTTTTTTTAATAATTGGCATAAGTGGGCTGCCAATTATTTTAAAAAATCGAGTAAAACATCATTGTTAATTTTTTATCTAAACTTGAAACTAAAATATCTTAAAACTAGCTATTTGTGATTTGAGTCCTTTTACCTAAACTAGGTCCATTAGGACTATGTTACTTAGGCTTTAGTAATAACAATGATGATTCATTCATTTTGTGTCTTTATCGCCCAATTTTTTTTAAAAGTGACTTCTTTTTTTGTTCGCTGAATTGACCTTTTGTTTCATTGTAGCTTTGAAGGGACTTGGTTTTTGTTTTCTTTTTAATGTCTGCTATATTTAGCTAGTGAAACAAACACACTACTCTACAATTTTTATAGTGTTAACATAAATAGATGCTATGAAAATTAAAAAAAAACGTTAGTATGAAAAATATAATTTTATAAAAAATCTTCATACAACACGTCAATTTTATAGGTAAGGACCTAATAGTTGCAATAGTGTAACGTAAAACACACAGAGTTATTTGGTCTGTGGTAAAACTCTATGAATCATCAAAGCATACCTACTAACAGTCGCAATAAACAACACCCTAACAAAAGTTCTGAAGAGGTTTCATTACAAATTAGCGCCTCCCAGTTCGGGCGTCATCGGGAGCTTGTAATTGGCCTCCGAGGAGCTAAAACTTTTGTCATGCCATTTCTCGCTTGCCGAACGAATTTTGTGCAGTGTCGACTTTTCGATTGAGGCCTGATTTTTCGATGATATGATTAAATTTGTCCTTTTGAAATGAAATGAGACACTTTCTAAGAATTTATTCGCGTATGCAAGTTACCGATTCTGTGGTCTAGTGGTTAACACCACCGGCTTAGACCCAGAGGTCCCGGGTTCGATTCCTAGCGGGGGTACATGTGTGTGTACTCGGTTTGGTTGGTGGTAGGACTTGTTTGTCCGCCTGGCTAGCTACCACCATCTTATCTAAATATGTCGCCATAACATCAATGTTTGTAGCATTGTTGTGTTCCGGCAGCTAGAGATAAGATAGCCAGTGCCTCACTAGTTGAGGATCCCGGGTGAAGTGCGCTTCCACCAATTGGCCTTATCATCACTTAAGATAAGACTTAAGTGCCTTGATCTCACCTGATGAGATCAAGGTACTGACTGTGCTTATACCGGTAAAAAAACAAAAAAAAAACAAATATAATATAATATATGGAATGACCAATAGCTTAGTTTCATGGACTACAGACCCTGTAAAGTGTTCAAAACGACAAGACAAATATAATAATAGTGAGAAATTAAACGCGAATAAAATCGATAAAGACTTTTATTTCAACGTAATTTTTGTTTTTGTTAAACGATTTGAAGAATAATTCATAAAAATCGTTTTTGTGTATGTAATTATGTTTATTTCTGTGTGGAATTTAAAGTTTATTTAATAATAAAGGAATCCTCTTTTAGAGATAAGCAGACCTGTAATTTTGTGATCCTTTTAACCTAAACTTGATAGTAATGATAATAAAACTTTCTTTCCCCGTACCAAAGTAATTCTAAATCCCGCTTTACACAAAAGATTCTTATGAGTTGAAGTGTTAATGTAAGAGAGACACCTCGGCAGGCCCCACAAAAATAAATCCTGTAAAAAGCACTGAAAGATGAGTGGGAGTCCAATATTATTTTGATAAATACATTAATTAACTAACTACGAAGCCGAAATGTCAATCACAACTTTAAACAAAACAAAGCTAATCAAAAGACACCTGAATTTGACGACAAACTCTTTGCGCCCCCCAAAATTGTGGTCGAGACGTCGAACGAACGAGCACTTCAATCGATTTCAATTAGCCGAAACTCGAAGCGGATCACAAAAGTTCGATAAATTCCCCAATTAGACGAATTGCGTTAAATATCTATGCCGTTTCAACATCACTCTGACAAAGGCCAATCAGTTGATTATGCCGTACTGCGGCGCACCGCCCTAAAGCCAGGGCTTACGCGAAATACAATTGAAAACCTTCCAATTCGTTAACGTTTAGTCAATGTTTGACTTCCTGTAATGGCGTGTCACATTGTTGGCTTTCTTTAGTGCTTAGTTAATATAACTTCACATATGAAAGGTTACTTAATATAAGTTCACTTAATAAGAAAAGTTAATAAGATTAATAAACCTACTTAAACTGTCAAGGTAGGGGGTAGAATTCTCGACTTAACAATTGTAGATGCTAAGTAATTATAAATGATAATTGACGTCTATGAGTGCGGGAGTCCGACTTGGTAATGACTAACTGCCGCACTCATAGACGTCAATTATCATTTATGATTACTTAGCATCTACAATTAATGTTCAGTCGAAAATGTGCTTATAACGTCACTGTTAGAGACTATTTTAGAATAGACAATTTTAGGTGTTAAGTAAGTAATCATTAATGTTAATTGACGTCTCTGAGTACGGCAGCTATACTTATTTCTATCGCCAAGGAGCCATATTTTGCATTGCTGTTTTTCGGTTAGGAGGAAAGGGGATCCATATTTTCCTTTAATATTTTATATATCTTTAACTCGATGGTAAATGACGATTAGGTCGCAAATTAAACCGCACTTCTCAATTAATCCTTTTTTACTGAGAAACTGGCTATAATATTATCTATAGTTTTTAAAATACAACCAAATTTATGTTAATGATAGTCTTGAGATGGTGGTAGCTAAACAGAAGGACTTAAAACAAGACATTTACCTATAAAACCAAAGTGTAATGACAAGGTGTATAGAAATAGGAACCGAAGATTCAAGGTAGTACCAGTACCATAGCTGCTCGGCCACCACAAGGTATCTTGCGAGGCGACAAACGTATTTCTTGTTCATTGCGTTGTTTATATCGCCGTTGACTGTGATTGCCCAGGTAACCTAACTCCGCCGCCTCTTGACCTCAAGACCAAAGAGGCGTAAAGAACTCTGTAAAAAGTAGTATTTTAATTATTCTTTTTTTTTTTCAGATCCAATTATACGGCTTTAACAAGGAACTTTATCACAACATGTCTGAAGCACAGCACAAATCTCAAGGTGTTGTCGGGATCTCTCTTATGGTCCAAGTAAGTATAGTACTAAATACGTCCTTCTTCGTGTGATTGATTTCTTTGCAAACATAAGTCTTATTATAATTCTTCAGTGATGGAATTAGTACGAGAAATATCAAGTTTAATTA
The DNA here is from genome assembly GCA_963082485.1 of Eudonia mercurella. NCBI lineage: Eukaryota > Metazoa > Arthropoda > Insecta > Lepidoptera > Crambidae > Eudonia > Eudonia mercurella. The sequence continues at coordinate 2,359,352 of OY720040.1, forward strand.
CTTGAAGCACTTCTATGTATTGACTATGACACTCATAGAGACACGTTGATTTATTTATTTTAAGAAATAAATAATTTTAGATTCAAGGGAAACTGTATCCGACGAAACAACTATCGAATGACCAAAAATGTTTTTGGTCATTCGGTAGTTGTTTAAACTGGATTTTAATAATGGATATTCTTATTTGATTTTTAAAATCATATTGATATAAATACTCATTAAAATGTTCAAATAATTTATAACGCAAATTTTGTTGCGAACAAATTTTTAAAAATATTATAATCGGATGTTAGTGACGGTAGTCGTTGACATTGAATAGTCGCCTTTGGCTTTCAAAGTAAAAAGTGTTGAATAATTTCGGCGGGCTGGTTAGAATCACGATAGCTCAATTGGAAGAGCACCTGACCCGGTATGTCAGAAGGGTACAGGTTCAAATCCCGCTCGTGGAAATTTTTTCAACATTTGTGTTAATACTCATTAAATTATGTGCTTTCGATATTACTTAAATATATTTTATATTTTTAACATCTACAAATGAAACTGATAACGATTACAACCTATATACATGTCTTTTTTTAAAACAGATTGGCGAGCCTACCAACAAGGAGTTAAGACTTATTACCAGCGCTTTCAACAAAGTGATGTTTAGAGGTTCGTCAACTATAGTCTGTTCAATATAGCTTGATACCCGTGACAGATGTCAAATTGGCATTAGGCCTAGGGTTGAGACAATACTGAGGTAATTGCATCAAATGATAATTGAAGTTATCAATTGAATATCGTTATCCTAATGAAGTACTGTTCCTATCTAATGTGCCAATTGATTTCCTTTTCTATTTTTCAGAAGTTCTGTTAAAACGATTAATGAATACAGCTAGGATGAAAAAAATTGAGTTAAATTTAATCGATTGGTTATTGAATATCAATTGAACATCACTTGGTGTACTATCCCAATACTAGTATTTATTTGTAATGAAATGACCTTATAAAGGAGTACGTTTATTTTATTGTAATGTTTTAAAATTATGATAAAAAATGTGTGTTATGCGGGAGTTTATTGGAATAAATCTAATCTAACATATAAAATAGGATCACAAAAGTAATTATAGTATATTAAGTGATGGATTATAACGCTTTTACAAAGTCACGTCTTCGATTTTGATGACCTCTGTCACAGGTATCAAGCTATAATGAACAAACTTTTTAATGTACAGTAAAAGCTCCCTATTCGCGCTTCCGTCATTCGCGTTTTCACTATTCGCGGATTAAAAAAATGCAACCCAATTTCTTTATTCGCGGCAAAAAATTTCTTTATTCGCGGATCTAAAATTTCATACAAAATTCCAATAGGTGTTTAACGCAATATCTTTTGCAAGTGCCGTCAAATGGTACCGCCGAGCACTTTGACCTAAGGCGCCTTTGTCGCATTTGCCGCAAACACCGCGGTCGGCGTTTTTGAAAATGTAAACAAACAGAAGAAAGCAACCTTATTTCTGAAGGAATCTTCCCAAACCACTTCAAACCATTGCCTAAGCCTGAGGATAATGATTAATCAAAATGTTCAATAACATCAATAAAATTGATTTTCTTATATATTTGTGTTTTTTATTTTGGCACCTAGGAACGTATCCCCTATAAACCCATATAAATTACCATTCTGTATTCACGGTTTCTGTATTCGCGGCATATTTATGGAACATATACCCCGCGAATAAAGAGATTTTACTGTATATTATTTTTAAAGCTAATGTGCCATAAACATAATTATAGCCTTGCTATACATGTGATGGGTGTGGGTAATCTGTAATGTACATAAGTGTAGCTAGGTGGGAACGGTATACATTGTAAACTTAACCATAAATTGGGCATATCTAGCTTTCTAGTTGCCGATATCAATATTAACAGTATGCCCTTGGTATAAAAAAAACAGGTAGTTCAAGCCTTTCATTCGTTTAATGATTTTTTATGTAGGTACTTTAAAATTTAACTGACATAGATTAATTTAATAAAATGGAACATTTTGTATAAGTTTTCACATGTTTGTCTATTCAAGGTTTATGCATCTTATCTTAGTGGGGCCTGCTGAGGTTTCCCTCTTGCAATAACACTTCGACCGGGATCGGGATCGGGATCTTTTGTGCAACCCCGTCCTTTCACTCTTCTTCCTCTGTAAAGATGCCATAAGTTTGTCCACGTTCTTAAGAGCGAAGAGCCTGAAGTCCTCCGGTTTCGGATAAGCCGAGCCCAAGAGTCCCATTCTTTCAAAGTTTATGCATACGATTTAGTAGTACTGATTCAATAACTAAATAAGAACTTAAGTTTGTACGAAATTTTTGTCAGATAGTTAAATCTTTTTAAAGCAACTATTACGGTAAAAATGTGTCTTGTCATATATTTTTATTATATTAATATAAAAAAAGGTAATTTGAACAGGCAGTTCTTACCCCATCAAGCACCTGCCACTGAGCTCTCTGCTGCCGAACACGCAACAGTACTTGACGTATGAAGGGTCTACCACCCACCCTGGCTGCTGGGAGACCGCCGTGTGGATCATCTTCAACAAACCCATTTATATTTCCAAACAAGAGGTAAGGTTACGTCGACAATCATTGTTATATTTAAGTTACTACTTATTAATACAATAACTACCTTTGACTAGTTAATATTTAACTTTCAGCTAAAATAATCAAGTAAACCCCTAACCCCATATGTTATAATTTTTATTGACTTATTTTTATTTTACTCGTCTTGAAAACTTTTCTTTTTTACTTACGCCAGATGGAGTTTAAGACCGTCGCTAGGTCTCGTAAGTAGTTATCGAAATGGTCGATATAAATGTAGTCGTAATATTTGTGTTTTGAAAAGATTTTGTGGTAACAAAATATCAATACATTTTTTAACATTTGCAAGCAGCCCCACAGTTTTAACCAGATGCTTCAGTAGCGTGCCACCATTGGTACATGGTAACTCAAAAATAAATATTTGTGCAGATGTACGCGCTCCGTCAGCTGATGCAAGGCTCCCAGCTGACGCCGAAGGCTCCGCTGGGCAACAACGCGAGGCCGGTGCAGCCGCTCCACCACCGCACCGTCAGAACCAACATCAACTTCAACAAGCAAGGCACACAGGTCAGCATAAGCTACTGCATTTCTGAGTCCATGAAGCTATTACGATCGAAAGATGGTCAAGTTTTAATTTCATAGCTTTGATCTCTGCCTCTACAATCTTGAAAAGAAAAATGCTGTAAATGTAGAACGAGAGAAAAAAGAGAGCTGCCTAAGTCTCTTGCTAGCTCATCTTAGAGTAAGGCTCTCCGAAATTCTGGATGTTAGATTCAGTATATTAGCTTAAACGAAATTTTAGGTAGTTTGAATTTTTTAATAATGTTTGACGTGAATAAGTGCCTGTCAAGAATGTGCATACTCTCAGTTGATAAAAATTTGAGCAAACAAATTTAAAAATCTCATAGTGCACCTTAATATCAATAAGCTGTTTTAACAACATCAAAAAAATATGAAATATGGAGTATATCTAAATGATTCAACGTCGCCATGGCTGAAAGTTACTTGGATGTCATAACATTCAAAAACTATTCTTATAGTTACTTTAAACCTACTGTTTATGTTCTTGCACTACAGTTCAATTTATCTAACCGGCTGGCTGAATACAGCTCCCGCGCCCAGTTAGCTCAGTTATATCTTGTTTATTGCAGTCTCACTGCAAACTTGCCCACTCGCCTGATAACTATTGTGGCCCAACTATTGTTTTTATAGTCCATTGTCGGAGTTTCCACATTACCTTGTAACACATCACTTGTAATAATATGTTCATTGATAACACTGAGTTTCTCGGATTTGCAATAAGTATCTCTGTTGTTATAGCTCTAATGAAGAAAGTTTATTGCACTCGTTAACCATAATACAAGGTGTATTGGAATTAAGTGCAGATATTTTCAGGTCTAGTTTTTAAAAAGTTAAATGAGATTTTAAATGCTATAAAATAGCTCAAATCTAGAAAGTATATTTTGTACGGTAACCATATATAGGGCGTCATTGAATTAATTGTTCATATTAAAGGTATATAAGATTTGAAAGGTTACAAAAAAAGTATTCACGCGAAATCATTGCGAGTGTCACGCAACTTTGTAAATTTTCTTAAACCTGACTTTTAATTAATATATACTTTATCCTCGGGCATTTTTTTATCCAGACTTAATGGACTTGTACTTGAAATACATACACTGGATTCGACGCCACCTCATAAAGAAAGGAGAGTAACTATTATTGTTAGCACTTCAATCTTCTTATAAATAACAAACTAATAGGACCAGTATACTCTTGGATTGGAAGAGCACCTGACCCGGAATGTCAGAAGGGTGCAGGTTCAAATCCTGCTAGTGGAAATTTTTTCAACATTTGTGTTTTTATAATTGGTTCGCAACAAAATTTGCGTTAAAAATTATTTGAACAGTATACTCTTTCTAAGTAGACACTAATCAAGCAATTATTTAATCTTTTGATACGTAGTTTCGGTAGGCGGAAAACAAAGAAATCGATTATGCCCAAATCGCAGATAGGACATTACTACTCTACACACCATAATGCTTCAAACCGGTCTACTGGAGATCAGCGATATGCAGTATTTGGAAACAAGAACTGCACAAAGCGAGCTCGCAAAACAGACAATGGCATTAAACCATTGTCTTTCTCTGTACTATGTAGTGCTAATGCTATGCTACATGCCGTACTCATTCTACATAGTTTGATGTAGTTTGAGCCGAACAGATAGATTTTCGGATTAAATGCGAAAAATCGTAGTTCAATCCTCATAGCTACTAATAAAAAAAAAAGTTCAAAAAAGTACATATACAACTTGTAACATAAAAACGCACGCCTAGTTATTATCATTTTTTTAATAAAAATTAATTATATTTTAGTCACCCCTTGGTTGAATAATCATTAACCTTTCATCTACCTGGGGCCAGAACCGTCCTACAAACAACTCAAATTCTATTGTGTCTATATTTACAGCAGACGACAGATTGAAACTCTTTATAAGGGCAAAAAGGCTTTCATAGTTAAAAAAGACACGTTTTCATTTCAGTTCGTTTCTTTCCTTGGCGTTGTAAACCGCGTGCCATTGCCATGTCAATAATTAAATATTATTTAATTAAATTGAAATTATAGATGTTACACACAAACCAAAAAAATAAGACAAAATAGATAAAAAAGATAACCGCTACAAAGCGCTGCTAACATCAAGATTTAAAATAAATTATTGTTAAAATTTAAAAAGTGTGTTAGTGGAATAATTTTGATAAGCAAACAAAGATAAAAAATAAAAAACAAGCTATCCTTACAGTAGTCGCATATGATGTGTAACATTTGACATCTCACCTTAGTAATAATCAATTTTAACATTATATTCTGAAAAAAATGGGTCAGGTATTACATAATTTTATAACTATAAAATAAATGCAGTAAATACTCATTAGAAGACATTTGACATTTGATAAAAAACATTTAACATTTGACATTTGTAAAATGACCTTTGATAGTCAAATAACACAATATGTCACATATAATAATAATATATCATGTTCATAATATCAATTTTAAATTTACAAAAAGGTGCGCGCTTCCCCGACTTCCTGTTACACTGTTATACATACTCCCGTCCCATTTCACGAAATCACTCCTACAGTTGCTTATACAGAAAGCTAGCGGAAAGATGTTACACATCAAAAAAACCTGAATTATTTTGAGATGAGAGAAACATGATGACCTACCGTCCTAGTTACACTATGGCACAACAGTATTCGTACATAGGCCAAACCACGGTGCAACCGAGCTGCGTCGATTGGCGACGATAAATCGTCGACAAATCCTTTACTAAGACGACGCGGCACCGTCGACGCGCAAAATATAATTTACGTCTGAAACCGGCTACGGCTTCGCTAATTAATTTGATGCGGGTGCACTGTGGTTTAGCGAACGGTGTCTATTGCACTGAAATGAGAAATTCTATATAAACACAGATTGGTATCGGCTGTAATTGAATGTTGTTCCGTGTTAGTAACGCAAAGAAGTAGAAAGAAAGAAAAATGATTTTTTGGTCAAGCATTAAACTTACACTAAAACTAATTAAATACAATTAAAATTAACATAATTGCCGACCAAATGGTTGCAACTCAGCATAATGCCATGACATAGTTATGCCAAGGCGCTGGTTTTCTGTATTTAACTAAATTATGAGAGAGAGAGAACATTAACAATATATAAATTAATTCAAACTTGATTAAAAACAGTATTACCTAGTATTTACCTGCCTATGCACTTATTTGTGAAAGCTAACAACAAACTACATATTTATAAAACAATAAAAATAATTGGTATAATAATTATGAGTTAGTAAACATAAATATTAATATAATTATAGAACAGATAAGTAGGTTGTTTAAATAATTTTTAACGCAAATTTTGTTGCGAATCAAATTACAAAAACACAAATGTTGAAAAAATTTCCACGAGCACTTTTCTAAATACAATGTTAAATACTCGTTTAATGACAGACTATACAAGTTTCTTCTTCTTCTTCTTCTTCTTCTTCGTGACAGACAGCCACCCTGACATATCAGACGTATGTCAACATTCATAGATAATATACACAACATTTCCCCCAATTTTTCTTGTATCATCATCATCATCATCAGCTCATTTATGTCCCCACTGCTGCGGCACGAGCCTTCCCTATGGATGGATAGGGAGAACGGGCCATAAACCACCACGCGGGCCCAGTGCGGATTGGTGGTTGTTAACGACTGCTAATGCAGCCGGGACCAACGGTTTAATGTGCCTTCCGGAACACGGAGGTGCTCGAGATGATAAATTCTTGATCACCCATCCGATGACCGGCTTTTGCGAAAGTTGCTTAACCTCAGCACTCGCAGACCGGGCGAGTTAACCACTGCGCCATCGAGCTCCTCATATTTTTTCTTGTATAGGTTATGGGTATTGTGGAGTATAGGTATTGGGTATATGGGATAATGGGAGATCCAAGTATTTTCATAGACAAGCGATTACTTTAAGAGATTTGACTTTCTTCTATTCTCTGTTATGAAGGTTTCAGGACGTTTTTGGAGGCTGTTTATTACTTTATTTATATACTTGTTGTCGCCCGCGATTTCGTTCGCGAAGACTACACTATCCCACAGGAACCTGTTACCGGGATAAAAAAGTATCCTATATCCTAGTCCGGGTCATGGTCTGTCTATGTGCAAAGTAAATCTGTTCAGCCATTTTCAGTAATGCGCTGACAAATAAAGAGACAAACAGACAAAAATTCTAAAAACTGTTGGAACGTGTTCTGTTATCGATTCTAAGTATCCCCAGCCAACTTTGTTTCGAATATTTTTTTTTAGCTTTATTATATATAGATAGATAGAAAATAACAATGCTTGTTCCACGACTCCTTCCACGTGTAATTAAATAAAAATATTTGTAACAAAGACATGTTTTTTAAAACAACTATTGTTTCAGGTGTCAAGCAATTGTCCAGACATGTATCGCAATATGCACTACACAGGTAAAGTATGAGAAATAAAATACACAAAGTAAAACATACCTACTGATTGCAGTTTTCACTTCTTCTCACTTCATCATCTCTTTCTCCACTATAAACTCTCTTTGCATAACGCCTATGATGCACGGAATAATACACTATCAATTAATAGAAGTACCAGTAATAAAAAAATATGTTATATAAAAAAAACGTTTATTCTTTCTGCACAACAATAAATTACAAAAGGCTTTACAAATAAACAAGGTCCGAATAGTTATTCCGTGTAATTTGTTTCTGTCATGTAAACGTCATTTCAAATTAGAGTTTAAGAGACAAAACACGGAATAACTATTCGGACCTTATTCTTTGTTTATTTGTAAGGCACTAAGAATATATTAAAATACAACGTATCCTATTATTGTAAGAGACTGGTGCCCAAAGTAGGTTTCATAAGAAACCTCTAAATTTAGGTAAACAAATAAACCTATGTTTCTATAATACACACAGTATCCAAGTGAACATACTCTTCCTCCGAAAAGCATAAAATAGTCACTCTTAATTATTTTTAAATGCGTTACTTAACTCTTGAATGGGCTTATGATGAATACTTTTATTGTTTTTCGTCCATATGTCAAGGGGATAAAGTTAAAATTATAGTAGCCAATACATTGCCAGAGCCGTATATAGGGTCAATATTCAAACTTATAGCTTCAAAGTCTCGAAGTTCATATAGTTTAATAAATAACATATCACGCAGTACTGTCTTTTTAAGTTTAAACGAACACTGGTTACACGTTGAAATAAAACACGAATCTATTCAGGTTTTTTTTTAATTTACATAGCTATTTTATCCCGACGTTTCGAACTAACTGAGATCAGAAGCAGAACCAGAATACATGGTTATAGGGCGCTTCAAAACGTCTGATTAAAATAATATGTATAAGTGATTTATTTTAAAGCACGAATTTATAACAAATAAAAATGCATGACGGCATGTTTTAATTATTTTTCATAAAGGTGTATAAATATATTCTTTCTAGCAATGTATAGCTTTTTTAAATACATGTTCCAAGACGAATGGCCTGTTTAATTACTTCCTGATTAGTGGCAGTTTCTCTATCTTAAGCATCTGTCATTATTATCTTCTTTTTTATATTAATAATTTGTAATAGATTGCTGTTATAGCAAAGTACGGTGTCGTGAAACAAAGTGTAGTCTACGGACATAGTTGCAGCTCTAGCATGACAAAAGATGAGCAACTCAACATTTAAGATTCTCTATATCTTCCTATATTCCATACAAACTTCGAAGTAGAATATTTTTTAAACGAACCAAGCAAAATTCACAATAGTAAGCTCCAAATTTCTGAAATTCATAAACATAAAATGCATACACGTTTGTTTTAGTCTTGTCTATTAACTCAATAGATTTCTGTACTTTCCACAAACATAAAAAGTTTTATTTTATTTAAAAAAAAATACTTCTAATTTAATTGATATTATACCTACATAGTAGGTACCAGCATTACCTACTTGTAGGCCTTACTAACTTATGAATTTAAACATAACTATTTGAAAACTGATAAGGATTTTCTTCCTAACAAAACATAAACTACTTGTAAAATGTCTGGTCCATGTCGTGAGGTAAGCCAAAACGCTAGCGGCGTTACTCCACCGAATAGCTATGCTAATTCTCTAAAAGGAAACAAAACTATCCAAACTTTATGTCAATACCGTTAGTTTACATTTTCATTTTAATTTTACTATTAAAAACTGTTTACAGCACGCAATTCGCACAGATCACGATCGAAAAAAAGCGTTGCATGCAAAAGAAAAAGTGTACCACCGAAATGTCACAAGAAATAGGTATTGTTGCACGGAGCATGTTTGATATCTTATTTAATTAGTAGATTGAGTTTTAGCGCTTGTAGGCTTGGTATCCACTAAAGTGGAAATGAGCGGAGAGGAGTGATCATTTACCTGCCTTCATCATCAGCCTAGCCTTATCCCCAATCATTTATCACCACAAATTTATCATCTCTAGCTCTTCCGTGCTTCGGAAGGCACGTAAGCCAGGTAGTCCCGGCTGCATTAGCAGTCGTTAACAACCACCAATCTGCACTGGGTCCTGGGTTTTTGGCCCGTTCTTTTTGTGGTTTTTCCATCCATAGGGACATAAAATGATCTGGTGCTTGTTCTCAATTATATTTCAGAGTCAGTGCACAATTTATTATTTTTCCATTCTCCTCGATCAGCCGTCAAAAGCTGCTACTTATTTCTTTGTTATATCATCTTTCATACATTTACTCCATATTATAATTATGTTATTATTCTCGTAACATGCTGATCATCTCTTTTTATTACATACTAGCTGACCCGGCGGACTTCGTACCGCTTTGACAGTTTCCATCATTGAGTTAAATATATATAAATGGTTTCTATGACAACAAAACAAACAAATCATTTTGTGTTGGAAAATTAAATTGTCGTTATTAGTTTTTTTTTTTAAGTTTTTTTTTAAATATACCCTATGTTACTCAGCGCTAATGTAGCATTCTAATGGTGAAAGAATTTTTTAAATCGGCCCAGTAGTTTTTGAGTTTATTCGTTGCAAACATACATACATACAAAAATAAAAAGGTTTCCTCTTTATAATATTAGTATAGAACAAGGCAGTTTGGTTTCTTCTTAGATTGATTGAAAACAACCAAAAATATATTGTTTTTATCCATGTTCTCTTTGCGTTAGTATTGGTTGTATATATTTCCTCTTCTCACCGCTTGTTCCGATTTAGTTTATACCAGGCCTAATGATTGAGCTTATTCGGACAATGTTGTTATCTAGTAATAAATCTTTGCAAAATTGTCAATACTAAAGTTTTATTTACATCAGCTTAGTTTTGCCATATTATGTGCTCCAATGTTATTGCTTTCGATGTACGTAGATGTTTTTCTAGGTAACAATTTATACAACGTGTAACAGAAAGGTGTGGTCAAACTTAAAAGATCTAAACTAAAGTGTATCTGATCTAGATCTTGTATGCAGAGTAACTAAGGCATAATTATGAACCTTAACTTGTTATCTATTTTATAAAATGTTCAAAATGATTTTTAAAGCAAATTTTGTTGCGAACAAATTACAAAAACACAAATGTTGAAAATCCTGCTCGTGGAAATTTTTTCAACATTTGTGTTTTTGTTATCTATTTTATTGTTTAATAGTTCTACTGTGACGTCACATAAAAATAAACAAGTAACAGCCCTAGAGGTTTAGTAATCTCTTTGTTCTTACATATATGATTACTGCTGCTTGCTTATGCGCTTAACGCTTAAAGCTTCACTAATATAAATATTTAATTTAAAATTACATGACAAATTAAAGTTAATAATTATGTCTCAGTAACAATACATTCAAGATTTTCATTTTGACCACACCTTTTTGTTACACGTTGTATATATTATTTATCTATAACAAGACTCAGGATGGATAGTACTTTAATATTTGAATGTTATATATGTATATGTATATGTTGCAGCAACACAGTGGCCCCGAGATCACACCATCCGTTATAGGAGCACAGAAGATCTGTCAATGTTATCTCCGAACTAATTACACTTCTTGTATGTATTAAGGCTTCATTTTAAACCTATGATTGGTTACCTACGTAGTTTATATATAACGACAGCTTGAAGTTATTATATCGTGTGGTGTATTTTAGGAAATAAGCAATACAAAGAAATATTATAAGTTAATATTTATAAAAATATAACTAGGTTCCATTAATGTCTATGTACCTATATTTGTAATAAAAAGTAAAAAAATAGTCAATTTTATATGTTAAAAACGTATTTAATCTTACATTTATTACCAAAGTTATTTTAGGCAAAATCATATATCAGATCAAAAGCCACTACTTCGAGCCCAGGCGCTTTGAAATCAAATCACTTTTTAATAATCATAAAAAGAATCATCTCTGATTTGTAAAACCTAAATTAATAGTATTTTCTTTTGTATTATATAATGTTATATACACAGTAAGCTGAAGAATTCGTTAAAACTCGTAAGTTATAAATATTACATAGCGAAGAGATGCTTGGGTAGTACATATACATACATTGGTATTCCGTATAACGTGTACATTGAATAGTTTATAGCTTATTCGTAATAGATAGATAAGAGTTATAATTGTCAATTGGGTAGACAATATCTTCCTTGAAATAGAACTTAAGCAATACGATAAAGCGAAGCGAAGTTATTGTATAATATTTGCTCTTATAAGTCAAGCAAGCAGCAAGACCCTCGCAATAGCGTGATTGGAAAATAATAAATTATATTTAACAAACAGCTACTGATTCAAATAAAACAACAACGTAAAAGTTGGAAGTGTTCGCGTAAACTTTAGAAAATAAAAAACAGCTACAGTTCAAAAGTAGATGTTTGCGCGAAAGCGTTGTGAACATCGCCACCAAACGATCGTCCTCGACGATTACCGAACGCGCCCGACGCGCACGCCGCCGGCCTTCGAGACTGCCGCACTTCACACTAATGTAACGGACGCGCCGCCACTGCGTCTATTTATTTTTCTTGAAAACCGTGATTTAGGTAAAGGTAATATAGTCCTTCCACCGTGATAAGTAGGCACTAAATATAAAATGGAACTGCGCAGAGTAGTACATGTTTACACACTTGAGTACCAAATACTCTGGCAAATAGTTTGCTGAAGTCAGCGACAATGGAATCTTTAGAAGCAAGAGTGCAAACGATTTTAGTCATACCGTATAGGACTATAGAGATTCAAAGACTTTTAAACTTTTAACAGCTTGAATAGTCAAAAAAGCTTTCGGCAGACATATTAAAATTAAAAAAAATCATACCCTCAGTATTCAAATTGATTTGGAGAAAATGCAGATTAACAGCTTTCCGAATCAACTTAATAAATAAAACTGCTCTCCCTTTTTCGAATCGTCATGCACAGCTAAAGACGAACCCAATATTCAAAACTTATTCCAAATAAAGCTTACCCTCGTCTTTAGAAAGTACTGCGTTCTTAAGATTCATACCTCTGATCATATAGGTTTAAACCAGCACAAAGAGTATGTAGCAACCTACCAGCAATGGTTTGTCCTAATTCTGAATACCCATCAAAGTTTTCAAATAGGCTAAATACAGCGACAATATTCCCTATACCAATATAGGTTCATTATGTATACAATCACATTATTGTGAAGTCTCACTGTGACTTAGCCACAAAACAAATAGGCTTAAATTATATAAAGAGTAGTTTTGTAAAAATTATGTATGTATATATAAAAATGTATTCTACTCCTAAATAATAAATCTTAATGAAGTATCATAATTCGTCCACACTCTAAAGTGCATTTACTGCAAAAGTTAAATATAAACGAAATGTATTTAATGAATTAAAATGTCTAAAGCCAGCAAATTGTAAGGTTACTTTAATTTTATAGACATTACTAATTGTATAATTATTTTTTTAATATTTGATATTTATTTAGTGTACAGTCGTCATTAAATTGATTGATACAACAGCCTTCCTAGACAAGAGGCAAAACTTAATACTCGTAGAGTAGAAATCAAATAGAATGATTATTGTACGGGATTGACATAAGTCAACGATACGTATAAATGACGTTTATGTCAATCCCATGCAATAATCATTCTATTTAATTTCTATTCTATTAGCGTTTTGCCATTTGTCTAGGGGGGGGTTGAAGTGGTCGAACAAATTGTCATTTAAGGGGGTGCAGTGTGGATGCAAAACTCAAGTTTATTTATGATAGCGAGCGAGCGGCGCGTGGCAGTGGTGTGACAACGGCGCACGACTACGAATACGCACGCACACTAATATCTGTTGGCTGGTGATTTAATTACAGCAATGTTTACTTTCGTAAAATCATAGGCGTTTGGGTAAAAAATAATAAAAGTCTTAATATTTTCATATTCATATTTTTTAATTGAAAAATAAGACAACAGTGGCCTGCGGAATATCAATACAAACATTTTGATGTCGGATCATTGTTTCATTTGTGCTATATTTACAAAGTTTCTGAAGAAATAAGTTTTTAGATATCATTATTTTACGTATTTTTTATACAGTTTCTGGGTATTTGTTTCAAATTCTAAGACAACCATGGACTTGGAAAGGATCAAGCTAACCTACACTAGTCCTTTTAATGTATAAGACCTATTCAGCGCCTAGCACCAGTGACTTAAAAACACGTAAATTTTCGAAATTCCGCGCGGCACCCCTTTAAGAAAACACAAAATCCTTTCAGTTACGACAATCGTATATTTTAGTCGAAAATGTACCTTAAAATTATGCATTTGAACTTATTTTACTTTAAACCATTTAGTAGATGCTTCTATCAATTTGTTGGCGACTGTACCTACATTGTAACAAAACGTAACAGTAAAATATAATGATTATAAATTAAATATGGCGTTATATATTATGAGTAGATAATATTAAGCACAAGTAGTAAAACCGGCCTAGGTTGACAGCTCATTTAAGCGGGAATTACCTATATTATCTGTATTATATATTTTATAACGTAATTATAAATGTTGTAATAAAAACCTTATATAAAGCGTTTATCTTTAGAAAATTGTGTACCGCACAAATCTAAATGAATTTCTTATAGGGAAATGGTTAATAGCTTTATAGTATAAGTGGAGGCTTATGATTAGTTGTGTATAATCGAAATATTAGTATAAAGTAATATTACATAATGTTTATATAAAATTATAATACGCTACTTTGCACAATTAAATATGTAAAGGAATTATTGGGGTTACAATATTGCAAATAATTGGATGTCCAAAATATAAAATTAAAATAAAATTATTTTATTTCTAAAATATTTTAAGCAATTGTTAATTTTAATATTTTTTTTAATTCACAGCCCAAAACTGAACTCTGTAGACAAAACAAAGTTAATCCCAATTATTTCTAAACTAAATACTTAAATATATTTTAAAAAAACTATTTATATCAAAACTCCGGAGTTTTATGTTGTTATTAATATTGGTAAACGTATTAAAAATTAATGAAAAACTGTAATGTATCTGCGGAATTAATGTCGTAGGTATTAGTTAGTGCTTTAGTTGTACCGTTTCTGTTGATGTTTAATTAAATTATATACATATACGCTCTTTGAAAATGTTTTATTATTCCTTAAACCAAAAAAAATATTAAGGTATTTCATCATCACTATTTGATTCGCATAGAATTTAATGTCATAACTTATCATTGCATATTTTTACACCGAATAAATAATATGTCTTATAACTATATGAATTTAGTTTTAACTCAAAACTTTATCTCATTACCTCATATTTTTATTAAGCTAATAATAGTTATGCCAAAAATATGCGAATTAAATGCATTCCCGTTTAGGAACGTCCACTGCTGAGGTAACGCTTTTTCACTGCAAGATATTGCTAAAACAAGTGTATCAGTAATTACTGTAACAATCGTAAGAAATATGAATTATGAAGACATATTATAGAAATAAAGGTTTTTGATTTCTATTTTATTACGTAGCGTGGCGCGTAGACTTTAAAAAATGCAGTACTTTTAATTAGTTAGAGAATGGGGGAGGATCGGGAACAAAGCGTGCTTACTTGGGGGTCCCTAAGGGGTGACGACCAGTTGGACGCCCCAAGTACCGCTAGATGGACGAAGACGCCTAGGACCTACATGAGCTTCTGGAAACCAGCGACTGGCAAGATATCTCGCATAACCGGGAGCAGTGGCGTCACCTTGTGTCGGAGACCAACACTAACCTTGGGTCGCTGAGCCATCGGAGTAAGTAATAAGTAAGTATGTAGTTTAAATTGATCACACTGTAAACGCTGCATGGATTTAACTAATTTTGAGTAGGCCAAACTAATACGAAACACGCCGTACCGTACCGTTACCATACCGTTTAAAAACACGCGTCCAATCGAATTTATGCTTTCTAAAGTCGACTATGAAACGTATTTATATGCACAAATTCAGTTACTATCCAGTTACCTACGCTTTCATTAAACACAAAATAAATAGCCTATGACTGTCGCACTGCTGGGCAAAGGCCTCTATCATTGAAATCAAGCCATCACTACAAATTATGGGTAATGGCTTAATCACCACGCTTGCTAAATGCCGGTTGGTGATCACCACTGATCGGAATAGGTAGTGCAATTTTGCGGGATTTAGTAACGTTTTCTTAATATGGATATGCCTTTTTAGCTCAAGTGGCAGTGGGCAGGGCACATTGCTCGCAGGACTGATGGCCGCTGGGGCGGAACAGTCCTAGAGTGGCGACCGCGTACCGGAAAACGCAGTGTGGGCAGGCCTCCAACAAGGTGGACCGACGATCTGGTGAAGGTCGCGGGAAGTCGCTGGATGCGAGCAGCACAAACCGGTCGTTGTGGAGATCCTTGGGGGAGGCCTTTGTCCAGCAGTGGACGTCTTTTGGCTGAGATGATGATGATGATAATGATATGCCTTTAAATCCCGCTTGGTAGAGATTTATATATTGAGTATGATTTATTGATATTGTTTCTATAAATAATATTCTTTAAAATAAATGTTTAAAATGCAATCTGACTTTTCTTTATACTTGTAAACTTGGTATGATATTATAAAATCCCGAATCCCGCAAGTCTTATCCATATTAATACAACGTTTAAGGTTATTCACCCTAAATTGAACTACCTATTCCAATCACTGGTGATCACAAACCCGGGCCTTGCATAGAAAAATTTGAAATACACTTCGCCCGACCTGGGAATTGGACTTGGGACCTTCGGATATCGAGTCGAGCCCGTTGCCACTCTGCCACCGAGGCGTTTAAAATAACTTAGTATTTATCTTATTATCTATTTGTGGTCACCAACCCACATTTGGCAAGCGTGGTTATTAAGCCAATACCAGGGGGGTGCCACTCCTCAGTTAGGCCGGCGCGCCTCCCGGGCAGGCGGTTAGCAGTAGATTGCCGCTCGGCTCGCACGCTCCATGTCGCGTCGTCGCGCTACAGATTACTTAATAGTTACTACGTCGCGCGTTGTCGTACGTAAAACAAACGATAATTTCTGTGATTTTTGTTCAACAATGACTACTAAACGATCCTATAATCCGTATAAAAGATACTTTTGTGTTAACGGGTGTCTAAATAAAAAAAAAGAACAGTGAATCGAAATTTAACTTAAATATATCCATGAGTGGGAACCCTGCGCTTCGATGTCAAGTCAGTGTTGCCTAACGGAATATGAACGCTCGGGTCACACGATAAGTTTCACTCACACTTAAACTTCACAAATCCCATAAAAGATCTCCTGGCAATGAAGTACTTAAAGTGACCTATCTTCGATATCGTAGTTTTTGTACAAAAATTCTTAAAAAAGTTAGACGACAATATGATACCCAAGAACTGAACTAAGCCCGTAATAACCCTAAACTCTTGTGGGATAATATCAAAATAATCACAAACACAGCAAAATCATCTGTGCCATCGCCTAAATTACTTACTCTTTCTTCCACACCAGTGCAGTCTTGTAACAAAGTAAACAAATACTTCGTGAACATAGGAGAAGAATTAGCACAAAAGTTTTCTAGTGAACCATCAGATCCTCATAAGTTGCCCCTGCCTCAACATCCACAGTCCTTCATTCTGACCGAAACTGATGCTAAAGAGGTATTAAATACAATCCTCTCCCTAAGATCCAACGCTGCAACAGGTGGAGATGGCATCTCTCCAGTTATTTTAAAGAGATATGGCACTATTCTGGCGCCTATCCTGGCACACATATTTAACTTGTCCTTTCTCAAAGGTGTCTTCCCTGAAGCATTAAAAAAGGCAGTAGTTCTACCCATATTCAAGGGGGGTGATGATAGTCTAGTTACTAACTATCATCCAATTGCAATACTCCCAGCGTTATCTAAAGTTCTTGAACGCATAGTTGGTGACCGGCTTGTCACCTACCTTGAGCACTTCCACCTTTTATCACCACAACAATTTGGCTTCAGAAAGAAGAGGTCTACATCTGATGCTCTCCACGATCTTCTTGATTATATTGTAAAGTCCTTGGATACAAACAAAAGAGTTCTTACTGTATTTCTAGACCTCACCAAAGCCTTTGACACGGTTCCAACTAGTACTCTCCTAATAAAGCTCGAGAGGAAGGGTGTCAGAGGTCCTCAGCTTGATTTTTTCCGGAGCTATCTCACCGGCAGGTCTCAAACTGTTAAAATTAATAACAATGTTAGTGATGAGCTACCTATTGACTACGGGGTGCCCCAGGGCAGTATCCTTGGCCCAACTCTATTCCTAGTATTTATTGATGACCTTAGCAATCTTAAGCTACCTAATGGCCACATTGTTTCCTTCGCTGATGATACTGCTGTTTCTTTTTATGCTGACTCGTGGTCTGAGCTCCAAATTGCTGCCCAAAACGGGATCGAAAACATCTCTCTTTGGCGACACACAAATAAACTAACCTTAAATACTAATAAAACCAAATTTATCACTTTTTCTATCAGCGCTGGCTCTCAACCCACTATTGTTCCTTCTTTAATAGCCCATTCTTGTGTCAGCAACATCAACTCTTCTTGTCAATGTCCTCCACTCTCACAAGTTGATACCATCAAATATCTAGGCGTAACTCTCGACAAGTACCTCAATTTTAAGCACCACATACAATCACTCTCCGGCAGGATGCGTAAACTTATATTTGTTTTTAAAGTACTTAGACATGTCGCAAATCCTACAGTCCTACAACAAGTCTACTTTGCCTTATGTCGCTCACTAATAACGTACTGTATCTCTTGCTGGGGTGGTGTCCCTAAGACTACGATGAAACCTTTAGAAGTAGCACAACGTGCCATCCTTAAAGTTGCAACATTTCGTCATTTACTTTTCCCAACTAACGAACTGTATAATATCTGCAAAGTTTTAACTGTTCGGCAACTGTTCATACTAGAAGTTGTTCGTCTCCAACACCGAAACACTCCATATACTAAGATCAGAAAACGACGTAAAGACAAAATCTGTGCCGTTCCGTCTACGTCCTTCTCTTTTACGCAAAGATTCTTCTATTACTTAGGACCTTCCTTATATAATAAAATCAATGCTGAAATCCCTATTTACAATCTCACTTCCTTTGAATGTAAAAAGGGTGTTCGCTCTATTCTTCTCAGTAAAAATTACGACCAAACGGAACATTATTTATACACATACACTTAATTAACTAATACATTCTTGTGTAACATATATTATCTTATTATTATATTATGTATATACACATATACACACACGTTCGAGTTTACACACACACACACAACACACACACACACACACACACACACACACACACACACACACACACACACACACACACACACACACACACACACGCACGTTTTTAGAGTAATTTTTAAGAGTAACCTCTTTTCGCTCTTCAGCTGCTCTCTTACGCACTTGTTATTACCATTTTTATTTTATTTTTTTTTCTTATTTTCGTATTCTTTTGTTTTAGAAGACTCCTTATCAGGTTTCTTTAATTAAAGTGATTCAACTACTTTAACTTTATAGGTTAACTTTTTTCTACTTCTGTTCATTACCGAGGTGGTGGGGGCCTGATGACCTGTACTACTGATATATTAATATCAATCACAGGCGTCAGTCTCACACAAACTATAAAAAAAAAAAAAAAAAAATTTCGCGTGAAGTCGTAAGAGTAGGCAACTTTTTATACCTAAATTTGACTTTTGTTAGAGAGTGAGTCTTCTGTACGGTAGTACTATTAGTTATTATGTGCCAATACCCATTAATTGTAGTGATGACTGAATTCAATAATGGAGGTCTTTACCCAGTAGTGAGACAGTAATAGGCTATTTACTTTCATTCCTTTAAGTAAAAGATATTCTTTTCTAAAGTTTACGCGAACACTACACATTTAAATGAAACAACTTATATAATATAATAATGATACGCGAGGCTATTGTTGAAATTAAAAAAACATCCTAATTTTAATAGAGAAGATGGTTGGAATCTACCACCAGCCTGGGATCCCATCATACAAAACATTAAATCCCAGCACCAACACCATACTGCCAGACCAAAAGATACTGTAAGCTCTTTCTGCGTAAAACGAATCGCACCTGATTAAATTTAAATGAGGGTATACAAGCAACTAACTAATTATGAGACGACCAACACCTCAGTCTCCCTGTGACCACGGGCCCTGCAAAGGGTTCGAAACGTCAGGATAAACATTAAAAAGTTTAACCGCCTCTGTGGTCTAGTGGTTAAGACCACCGGTTTAGACCCAGAGGTCCCGGGTTCGATTCCCAGCGGGGGGTACATGTTTGTGTACTCGGTTTGGTTGGTGGTAGGGCTTGTTTGTCCGCCTGGCTAGCTACCACCATCTTATCTAAATATGTCGCCATAACATCAATGTTTTTAGCATTGTTGTGTTCCGGCAGCTAGAGATAAGATAGCCAGTAGGTACCTCACTAGTTGAGGGTCCTCCCGGGTGAAGTGCGCTTCCACCAAATGGCCTTATCATTACTTAACATCAGGTGAGATTAAGGCACTGCGCTTACCCGTAAATATTAAAAAAAAAAAAAAAAAAAAAAAAGTAATGTGTAAAATAAACGCGAGTAGATCCGTAAAAGTTATTTCATTTAAATAAAAGATATTTTCCAAAAAAAGATTCCTATCCTTACACAGAGTAACAAACGCAAATAACTTCACCAAAATCTTATATAACTACTCCATCGCAATAGACGCTAAAAAATATAACTACGTACTTGCTATCAACCATAGAGAATGCATTAATATGAAAAGCGCTTAAACCATAAACAGTGTTGGGTGAACGTCTGATAGCGTATGTCCGTAACCGGCGGAAACGTCCGGGCGGCCATGTTGTCTGCGACCCCTCTTCCGGCGGAACTACGGCTTCTGCTACGCCGTAGATCTGCTACGTTGCAAGCTACGAGGTTATATTTAGCTATAAAGATTAAGGGAGTGCTGGACTATTAACTAGGAGTTTGGTTTAATAGTTTCTGTAGACATTACCTCATAAATATCTACATATTAATACGTGAAGCGAAAACTTCGTGCACTTTTTAAGGCCATTGCAGGCACGGAGGAGTGTAAGATTTGGTATATTAAATGGAGATGGAGTTGCGTAAGGTAAAATTATGTAACATATATGTTATTACACTGTATCTTTTCTAAATTATGGTCGAATTTTGTGTACTGGGTGACCACCAGTTATTATTAAAACGTCAGTAGCCGAATGGATTACTGATAGGTTAAATGCGAGAACTCGTGGTCTAATCCCTTTAGCTTTGTTAGAGCGCGATCTTCACCAGAACTTCGAACGATGGATAGGGAGAACGGGCCATAGACCACCAAGTGGGCCCAGTGCGGATTGGTGGTTGATAACGACTGCGAATGCAGCCGGGACCAACGGCTTTACGTGCCTTCCGAAGCACGGAGGAGCTCGAGATGATACATTTTGGTCACCCATCCGATGACTGGCCTATGCGAAAGTTGCTTAACTTCAGCACTCGCAGATCGGGCGCGTTAACCACTGCGCTATCGAGCTCCTATACACATAATTATTTCTATTCAATTTCATTATATTGATAGATATTCAATTTCATTTTATTGATAGATATTCGATTTGGTCCGCTACAATCAAGCGAACAAGCAAAGCGAAAAGGAGTTCGTTGTCGTAGTGGCTAGCGTGTTCGTATTAGATTGCGCAAGCGGAGTAACTATAACAAATCCTGGCCACCGGATGGGTGACCGATAAAATATCTCGAGCTCCAAGCTTTAGATGCACGTTGCCCCTGGTCCCGATTTCTGTAAGATAGTCTGTTTCTTAGTAGTTGAGGATTCTGGGTCAAAGCGCTTCCAACAACTATCATTCCACCACCCCCACTACCAAGGTCAATTTGTTTAATTTACGTGTAAGCATACACGTAAATTAAACAAATTGTCAAAAACCTTCCACGTTCAATCCATACATGATCCATTAATATCTACAGAAAAGTTCATAAACAATTTTTCATCCCACCATCTCGGAAAGAGTATTTTTGCTCTTCGATATCTGAGTGCAAAAGCCGTTTTTATCCCCTAGAGGATAAAGTAAATTGAATTTAGAACATCGTGTGCATTAAGTTTGTGAATTCAAAACATTATTAAACCTATTTGCTTCTACCTCCATGGTGCCCAATTTATCAGTACTGTAGCAACCGAGACTCCTTGCTCGGGCATACTTACTGGCAGCCACCGTGGCCTGCATTAAAATATAGTAGAAGAGAAAAAAGAAGAACATCGCGGACTCGGTGACGGGTCGCGACGACGAATTGATTGTTATTATTTCATGTTGAAAGTAATATAAATATTTAAAGCTATAAAGCATTATTATTCCATACAACCCCCCGTTCCTTAAGTAACGACCCAGCGGGGTGTTACAGTACACAAGTTACTAACACCAACATTACAGTACCTAACAAAAATATTACACTTAGTAACTGTAGCAACGTTACTTTCAATTTTTCTTAATTATACCTAAGTATTGTTTGTTATAATTTAAAGATTATTCTGTAATACTTACCTTTCATAATGTAGTAGTTAATACCTAAACTGAAATAAAAGTATCTTGTGATTGTAAATGTTTTTTTTGCATTTAGTTATTTTCTCGCTGAGGTGGGATGTAAAGTTAGGTGTTGCACGCGAGTGCAAAGATTTTTCACCTGGTGCTCTTTTGATTCCCTCGCTAACGCTCAGGATTCTAATTTTTGAATCACTCGCTGCGCTCGTGATTCAATTTTAGAATCCTTCGCTTGCTCGGTCATCAAAATTGAGCACGCGGTTAAAAAACAACTTTGCACTCTTGTATAACAAATAACTATTAAAATGGTGTTACGGTTAACACGCAAGTTTTGTAAGGAAGCAGCCGCACCGGAAGCGGCGTTGCCAACATAGCCGCCGCCGGCGAGCAGCGCCCTCTGGCGGCACTAACAACTTTTCGATAAGCCTTGTGTGACCGCTTTCTATAATGTTTGCTAACTGCAGTTAGGAATTGTGTTACTGAAGTCCAAGGATAACAAAGACAAGGCAGAATATCAAAATACAATTTTAAAATAGCGCGTCATATCCAAACGATTGTCTATGTTATGTGACGACTACCACATGTTATTATTGATATATTATTTATTATTGTATGTGAATATATTTTTTGTAAGTTCTTAAAAGTATTTAATGTTATTACAATGTATGGACTATTTATGTATAAATTTTTATTTAACTAAGTATATCATAAATATTTTTTTTATTCTTCACTTTTGTCCACTTTTTATCGCTTTGGTTTGCACCTACCACATCATTGCTGCACCACCCTATGGTTGACTGGTAGAGAATGCCTTAGGCATTAAGTCCGCCTGTAAATAAAGTTGCAGAAGTTTTAAACAAATAAATAAATAAACATGTGGTGGTAATTTGACGTTGACGATAGAAACTTTTTTTTTTATTTTCTTGTTATATAGGCATATATACTATTTAGTGAAGGTCGCGAGAAGTCGTGGGAAGCCGCTGGATGCGAGCAGCACAAAACCGGTCGTTGTGGAGATCCTTGGGGGAGGCCTTTTTCCAGCAGTGGACGTCATATGGCTGAGATGATGATCACACTTATATTATAAATGCGAAAGTTTGTGTGTGTATATTTGTTGCTTCTGCACGCTGCAACGGATGGATGGGTTTGGATATAACCTGGATTAACACAAAGGATATTTTTTATCCCGATATTCCCACGGGAATGAAACTCATACCTTTTCCTTATATTTGGTTCCACAATTTACTACTCAGGTCTTGGATTTGATATTGGGAATAGAACCTATTTGGTAGCTTTTTATACTTTTTTACTGACTTTTTTACAGACTTTTGAAACTGTCAAAGCGGTACGAAGTCCGCCGGGTTCACTAGTAGGCATATAACAATATCGTGGGTCCACTTCTTGATATAGTTAGACTCAGGTCAGAGCATTAGACCGGTTATCTAGTTAGGTCGTGGGTTCGTTTCCCACTCGAGTTTCCTGAGGCTGTTTGATTTATTCTAGTTAAATTATATCTTGTAACTATATAGAGCATTGTAAATTCAAAATTCAAAATAATATGAATAGTTAGACTCTTTATTATTTTGAATTTTAAATTACAAGTTTTAGTTACAAGATTAAGACCTAAAGTTTATTGCAAAGATACAGTGAGGCCCACATTATAGATAAATTGTCGAGTAGGCTGAGCTCTGCGACTTATGCAGTAATAAAAATTCGTCAGATTACTGACATTGAAACAGTTATTTGCATAGGGTAATGTCGTACGGCATTTTACTGTGTGGCAATGCTGATGACATTCAAACTATCTTTGTGTTGCAGAAGCGGGCTATTCGTGCAATTTTTAACCGAACAACTGGTAATTCTCTCAAGGAGAGATTTAAAGATATTGATAAAATGACAGTTGCATCACAATATGTTTATGAGAACCAAATGTATGTTTAAAAAAATATTGTTTTTTTTTTTAAAACAGTGATATTGACAATTTAAACACTAGAAATAAAAATAAACTAACTACTGTTAGTTAGTACCTTATACTAGGCTCCACAAAGTTAATAATTTATTTAGAGGCCTGTGTGTACGTTTTTACAATAAAGTTCCAAGTAATATTCAAAAACTTAAGGGGGTGCAGCGCGGACGCAAAATTGCGAGTTTCAAGTTTCTTTATGATAGCGAGCGAGCGGCGCGTGGCAGTTGTGTGACAACGGCGCGCACGACCACGAATACGCTCGCACACTAATATCTGTACAAAGTAGGCTGGTGATTTAATTAGAGCAATGTTTACTTTCGTAAAATCATAGGCGTTTGGGTAAAAAATAAGAAAAGTCTTAATATTTTCATATTCATGTTTTTTAATTGAAAAATAAGACAACAGTGCCCTGCGGAATATCAATACAAACATTTTGATGTCGGATCATTGTTTCATTTGTGCTATATTTACAAAGTTTCTGAAGAAATAAGTTTTTAGATATCATTATTTTCCCTGTGTGGTGCCGGGGATAAAGAATTGCACCACCCCATCTCTTCCCGTGGGAGTCGTAAAAGCCGACTAAGAGACTATTCCAGAGGATGGGCAGCAGCATCTCTCTGAGGTTAACTCTCAATCAACTTACTGCGATCGCCAACCCGCCTGCCAAGCGTGGCAATTATGGCAAATCCCCTCATGTATCCTTATGTATCCTTGGGGGAGGCCTTTGTTCAGCAGTGGACGTCTTTTGGCTGAGATGATGATGATTATTTTACGTATTGTTTATGCAGTTTCTGGGTATTTGTTTCAAATTCCAAGACAACCATGACCTTGTGAAAGGATCAAGCTAACCTACACTAGTCCTTTTAATGTATAAGACCTATTCAGCGCCTAGCACCAGTGACTTAAAAACACGTAAATTTTCAAATTCCGCGCTGCACTCCCTTAATATTAATAATTTTTAAATCACCATTAAAGAAAAGCTTTATAAAAAAGCTTATTATAAAGTATCTGATTACATTGAAGAAAAAACAGCATGGGTTTAAAATGCCCCAATCACTCCAACAGGTATTTCTAATTTAAAGTATTGTTAAGTTATTTTAAACTTATATAACTTGGTAACGGCATATAATTTTGTAAATTTCGTTACTTATATTAAAGTTTCTTGCGCCCATTCTTCTCCACAGATAAAAAAATAGACGTCCTGCATGGGCAGTAGGTAAAAGAATGTTTGGACGATTAAAAAGCACTTTTCTAAAGTTTTTTTGAATAAAAAATATTTGACTTTGACTTTACTGTATTATTTTTTTTTACTTTTATTATTTTAGACTCAATATTACATAAACATGGGTACCTTTATATGTGTTCTATTGGTTTATTTTAATAATATTTTGATTTATAAATTTATGAATTTTAATTGTATAGTACTTACATGCTGTAGTTGTCTTAAATTGGGGTTGCAATCAAATCGATGTTTACCTCCTATTGACGACCTCCTTGGTCGAGTGGCTTGGACACCGGTTTTCATGGTGTCGCCATCTCTGAGGTCCCGGGTTCGATCCCCGATCGGGTCAATTTAGAAATACCTGTTTTTCTAAATTGTTTCGGGTCTGGGTGTTTCCTATGTATAATAAGTATGTATTTAAGTATATTAAGTATGTTTATCCGTTGTCTAGTTAACCATTTCATCGAGTTTCTTAAGGAAGCTCTTGTTGGGGCTAGATAATTGGTGTGAGTGTGGGAAACATTTTATTTTATTTTTATTTTTTATTGCACGCTTATTTATTTTGTGGGTTTCATTGTAAATCTTGTTGACAATCCTAAATAAATAAATAAATAAATAAGATAAAATTTTAATCTAAAAAGCCTCAGGATGCTCGAAGCCTCGGTAGCTTAGTGGTCAGAGCATTAGACCGGTTATCCAAGGTCGTGGGTTTGATTCTCACTCGCGCGTCCTGAGGCTAGTTATTTTATTTCTAATAAAATTTTATAGTTAGACTCTTTCGTAGAGTCCAAGCATTATATATATTATATATATTATATATATATATTCCCTACCAGGAGGGATGTGGCAGTAGGGCTAGATGGAATAGGGGACAGTTAAGACGTCCACTTGACTTCTACTAGTAGGGAATAATGGAAATATAAGTCCATATATCTCTACCAGGGGGATAGTTAGTAGAAATATATGGATTTTTTTCCACCTATCTTTACCAGTGAGGATGGGTGGAAAAAAATAGGTAGGAAAGGGATAGGTGGAACAGGGGCTCAAAACATCGACATTTTTTTCCTTTGATAATTTAAAATAGGAGTCATTACAGTAACGTTGGCTCTCATCCACGGGAGGCGGCCGTTCCGTCAGCCTATGTAGCCCTTCAAAGGCTATAGGCATCCCCAGGGGGTGTTTAATCAGTAGGAGTCTGACACTGTCTAGCTCAACCGCTTGAGGTAGTCGTACATGTAGTATTCACCTCCTCCCACCTCCGGGTTGCTAGTGTTAGCAGTTGGGTGCCCCATCTGCGAGGTCAAAAAAAAGGGTCAATACAGACTACATGTTTCCTAGCCGAGCTGTCATTCGGTAAAATTTCAATGAAAATCTGTGTTATTTTTGGGTGACGAAAACTGTGTTCAACACTAGGCCTAAAGTGTCGAACACTGATGCTACTTCCATAGTACTTGACATAAACACGCTTCGTTTGACAAAAGCAAGAGAATCTGAAGAATGTGATGGTACCTTACAATCATCATCATCATCATCAGCTCATTTTATGTCCCCACTGCTGGGGCACGAGCCTTTCCTATGGATGGATAGGGAGAACAGGCTATTAACCACCACGCGGGCCCAGTGCGGATTGGTGGTTGTTAACGACTGCTAATGCAGCCGGGATCAACGGCTTTACGTGCCTTCCGAAACACGGAGGAGCTCGAAATGATAAATTTTTGGTCACTTGTCCGATGACAGGCCCTTGCGAAAGTTGCTTAACTTCAGCACTCGCAGACCGGGCGCGTTAACCACTGCGCCATCGAGCTCCTCTACCTTACAATGTCACAGAATAAATAATTATGTTACTTTTTTTTCTATAAGCTTAACGAATTACATTAGGGGATATTTTAAACCTGTCTAATAAACAAAACCTATAATTAAGTCATATACAAATCGACACTTTTTTAAACATTTGCTACCCTGTATATTTTTTTTAACTAGGATAGATTTATTTTGCCCTATAGTAAAAGTTGTCATGGATGATTAGTACTAACGTTTGGCATAGGTTTCAATTGCAAGCACATTGGGTTTCATACTTTTGGGCCAATCGGTTGCATTATCCTTTGACACCTACATGTCAGTTAAACCAATTGGACCGGCAAGTGACGGTACTCGGACAACACATTCATTTGCACTTATCTACAGGATCAGTTCAGGATGGCTACAATTCGTGATGTTTTTAAAAAGA
Source organism: Eudonia mercurella (assembly GCA_963082485.1). Lineage (NCBI taxonomy): Eukaryota > Metazoa > Arthropoda > Insecta > Lepidoptera > Crambidae > Eudonia > Eudonia mercurella. The sequence continues at coordinate 2,386,960 of OY720040.1, forward strand.
AAGTCCGCATGGTTTTTAAATTACTTATAAATTATTTATTTATGTATATTCTTCCATTCCTTTACTGAAATCTTACGCAAACTTCTTGAGAGATTTCGAAAAGTGAAGTTGCACTGTTCTGTTTAATTTGCTCATGCACGTTTACGAACATTAAACGAATAATAATCCACTATTATTTCACATTAATATTCGATAAAACAACATTTTTAAAAGAAAAAAAAACCACTCACTTGACTCTTTACTTTCCCGCCAAGAGTCAAACACCTTTAAACTATTTATTTAATTATTGATTAATGCATCCATTCATTCATTTATTTGTTCGTTCATTAATCATCCTTCATTCTTTCGTTTATTCATTATTCCGTTTAGTTTAACATTCATTCAGAATAAATATATTTAACGTTGGCAACATTTTAAAGCGACATCATTGATACCACTATTCAACTGCATCGTTAAATTAACCCTATAGTCCCCACGTGCGGAATTAGGGGCCCATGCGCATCTTGAACCACTAATCGTGCCCCATTCATACGAAACCACTAATTAGGTGTTTAATCACTGGAACGACTAAAGCTCGCCTCGGAACTGGAACACACTGTTTACCGAGATTTACACTTGCGAATAGTCTAACACTTTATGAGGCGGCGGTGTCATTGACGGGAGAACAGCGGAAAAAAAATGAATGTGTTTATAACAAGTAGTATCAAAAATATTATTGTGTATATTTTCTTAATCAAAGCTAAGAAGAAAAAAAATGTTGTAGTATAGTTCACGTAAAAACATTATTTCAGTAGTGGTACATACGATGATAGGCTGAGGTCAATTGATACCAGCTGTATAGGGTACATTATATACACGCTACAAAGTACATAATCTACCAGCTACAAAGTACATTGTATACCAGCTATAGGATATGTTGCAGACTCTTTCAAAAACCTTTTTAATACATTTTATGCTCTTATTTTTATACTTTTTTTGTAATATTGTCATTTTTATAGATTTGCTTGTTTTGTCTGTCGTCTTTGGGTGTTCTTCTTTGTCATTGGTAAGTATCGTGTAAAGGTGTAAAAGTGTGTAATATACTTTAATCCCACTTATTTCCTCTTTTTTGATCATTTTTAGTCCATTAGTTCCTCCCATTAATCTTTGTCGTTTCCAGGGTACATTATGTACCAGCTAAAAAGCTCAACAAAGTACATAATATACCTGCTATACACGTAAGGACGGCGACGTCCGATGCAGCGTGGTGTCCGGTAGCCGGCCACGGAACCGCCGGTACATGACACCCTTCGGCCAAAACTCTTCTTTTATGAAAGTCGACAGATGGTCGGTTGGTACTCTCACTACAAATTAATTAAAATTCACATTGTGACGGGACTTCAACCGTTCGTCCCTTAGATTGAATTTATTTATATTTATTTTTAAAGATGGTTATTGTTTTATATATTTTATTCTTCATACTTAGTTATGGCACACCCACCCACATACATTTTTAACATTAGGTATATTATTATGTAATCACACACAGGTATAATAAATATTTATTATTTATATTTTAAACTTTATCATCATCATCATCATCAGCTCATTCTATGTCCCCACTGCTGGGGCACGAGCCTTCCCTATGGATGGATAGGGAGAACGGGCCATAAACCACCACGTGGGCCCAGTGCGGATTGGCGGTTGTTAACGACTGCTAATGCAGCCGGGGCCAACGGCATTACGTGCCTTCCGAAGCACGGACAAACTCAAGATGATAAAGTTTTGGTCACCTATCCGATGACCGGCTCAGCATTCGTAGACCGCGCGCGTTAATCACTGCACCATCGAGCTCTTCTTCGAGGTATGTATACAACTTAATAAAGCCCACATCGCTCCGCTCGACACACAGCGGCAGTCTTACCTCCAAAGGCCGCCGGCGCTACCCAAATGGAATTGAAACTGTGACAATCCAGTTTGTGGCAAGGTTTTTCTTCTGGACACGAACGAGATTTGATTGAGCCGACACTTTTGTACTTTTTGTACTGACTATCAAAGGCCCCAATAGCTTACTGACACAAAAGGAACTTCTGACATGAGGACAAGAGATTATTGAAATGCCGACCGTTTGTGTGAGCGATGCGTGTCGGTAGACACGCCTGCAAATCCGACTCTCACAAACTGTTTCCTCAATAGATTTTGAACTATATGTAAATGGCATAAGGTTGAACATTTATTGAAGAAATTTTACAGTTTTGGATAAGTTGCAGTGCCTGTGACAGTATGTACATACAGTTGATATCGAAAGTCGTAGAACACTTTAGTACTTTGCTACAATAACAAAAACAAAAACTAGTTTTTATACACTCTAAAACTTTTGCTTTCCGTTACAATCAAATAAATTTAAAAGGGTTTTAAGGCGCTGACAACTATTTACATAAAATTTTAAGTAGATGTATTATTAACAACATAAAACAATAGTCTTTTTCCAATAAATATTGATAATTTCTTTCATCGACGTAATTGGAAAAGGTAATCATGTGAATAGATTATGTTTTTAGATGACTTTGGTTTTTTTTTACAACATATTTTTTTTATATTTTTTTTTTGGCGTTGTCTATTATATTTTTTTTATATAAATACTATGCATAAGTTTCACAGTTGCGCAAACTAAACCACGGCCGGTGCAAATCTGTCATAATTTTATGCCTAAAAAGGTATAACTATGATACTTACTAGTCTGCGTTATTCTCGTTTAAATTTCTTTTGATCTAGTTTTTTTTAAAGCCGCTTCTCTATATATTTGAATGCATTTTCAAAAGATTCATTCCTCACCCTGATTCGGGGATAGATTCATAACTATTTAAATTCGGCTGTCCCGCTGGCTGGCCGCCCGTGGCACAGTACAGTACAAAGGGCCCAAGCGAGCCTAACCAGTTGGTGAGGCTGCCTCACCATGTCACGCATAATCTCGGGGTGGTCCGTCGTGCAGGTTGGTGACCCGGCGTGTGGTCCCGGGGGGGCTCGGTATAATGATTCGCTGCGATCTGAACCAAAAGGACTTCATCGAAGCCGTGATCAAAACAGCCTCACGAAAACTCGGTATTCTGAACAGGGTGCGGCGATTCTTTACGTCTGACTAGTTGTGCCTCTTGAACAAGACACAGGTACGGTCTTGCGTGGAGTATTGCTCGCACATCTGGGACGGTGTCGCAAAGTACCTTCTCGATGCCTTGGACAGATTGCAGCGTCGCGCTGTACGCATTATCGGCAACGCAGAAGCCACAAATACTCTTGAATCTCTGCAATTGCGTAGAGAAAATGCTTCACTCAGCATGTTTTATCGCTCATACCATGGCGAGTGCTCTGAAGAACTCTTTGACCTCATCCCACCTTCTCCATTCCTCCATAGGAGTACACGTGCTGCTCTCCGGACTCACCGCTTCACTGTTTCAAATATTCCATCGCGCACTAAGAAATTTGGTGCCTCGTTTCTTTGTCGCACATCCAAAATATGGAATAGTTTGCCAGCACACGTTTTCCCTCCTTCCTATGATATGAGGTCCTTCAAACGAGGCGTGAAGAGGCACCTGGTAGGCCGGCAGAGTGAGGGTAGGTAACTGTACTGTATGCTGCGTTGTTTTCACGCTGCACCAGTTGTCGTCTCATCTGGATTCCATATTCACTTAACATCAGGTGAAATGGAGTCATTTACCGTGCTAAGTATAACAAAAAAAATTTAAAAAAATGCTACTGAGATTGAGCTTAACTAAATAAAATCATTTTGTTATAAACTTTTTACATGACCCGGAAAGTTTGTAGTTGTGATACGGTTCCGTGAAAAATAATGCAAAAGATTTTCTCTTATTAAGTTATTAACTTTAAAGTTTATTAAGTTAGCAATATTATTTTTGTATCTTATTTATTATTTTTATTATATTTTGTATGTATTAGGGAGAACCTTTTTAGGTTCTCCCTAACACATCGCCCTAACAGTTGGGACTTAAAATGAGCTGATGATGATGATGAAGTATAAAGGTGATTCTTTACCTATTCAAGATCTGTAAACCTGCCCAACATTAAGAGCATTAAAATTACAAGAACTTTTTTTGTAAAGAAATTTTTTCCTTATTTATTTTTTTCTCAATTCCGTATCTATTGTGAAACGCCAAATAAAAGGTCTCGTAACTCCAAACGCAAGGAAAACAATTAGAGCATCGCAATCGCTATTAAATACAGAGCACAAACGTATCTGAGAGCCTGTAATGGCGAGCTCTTCAAACAGTGGGGGATTCAAAGAAATCATTATTCCGCGAGCTTCCTCGCGCGACCACTTGGAAACATAGGGATGGGTTTACGTGCATAAATATCGATCAATTTGAAAGCAATTTTGTTTTAAGATATTAATATATTTTTAATGATATGAGTTAAAGAGCTAATTTTTCATTACACAATGGATAAATGTTAGCAATCTTGATGGGTCAGTATGAGGAAATCTGAAACTAAAGAAAGAAGTTGGTTTAAAACTATGAAGCCGTATGAAACGAAACACCGTCAGAGGTTCTCCAGAGGAAATGGCATCACGCACTAGTGAGTGTCCCCGTGTCCTACTAGATTCTGCAAGAGTTTCGGATCGGATCGAAATTTTAAATTTTAATTTGATATCATAGTATTTTTCTACATATAAAGGTAGTACAACAAGCTCTATTTTAACATATTGACATCATCATAACATATTTCAGAACTTCTAAAACGGTATTTTAGCGATGTCACTAGGCCAGTCAGGTCATTCACTGTATTTATTTCAAACGAAACGTCGAGTAATTAAAATCTGAGAAGAAATTAGTATGTAAGCCTTATAGGAAGAAACATAAGAACGTAAACGTACAAAGGGCTATTTAATCACCATAAGTGATGTCTTCTCTAACCTATGAATGAAATAATCTATGTATTGTTTAAACAATTATATCCATTCGTATGTTAATGTACTATTGTATTGTATTAAAGTGCCTAAATTAAATAAAAAATCATTTAAAGTCACGTGAAATCCAAACTATCGATACCAACACAGAGCCCAACACTAAACAGGTACGCGCCGCGGGGTAACGAAGCTAATCTGTACTCGAGTGTCGACAATTTGAGGCGTAACAACAGAAAATAAGCAAGACTTAACCGCGCCATGCCGCCGTTAATCCATTTTATAAATATACCCGCCTGTAATGAAGCCGAACGCTTGCAAATGTTTTCGACGTCGGATATAGACAACTTCATTCGCTTGGATGTTTTTGCGATGTGATGTGATATATATATCAGTGTTCGTTAATGGAATTCGTCTGTTAGGCTTTTCTTTTGATGGGGTATTAATTTATAGTGTGTACATAATGTATTGAAAGTATATACTTAATGTCTTTGAAACCTCTTTTTCCGATCAAAATGTATTAATTGTATCTTTTAAAAAAATTCAGGTGAGAGGAAATATACCAAAATATAAGCTGCTAGCTAAAATAAAATAGTCATTTAAGGTGATTCATTAATCGATGTATGATTTAGAGTTAAGAGATAAATTAATAAACATAACTATTCTTTTGTGAAATATAAATATATAAGGTCACATTTTATCAACTGCAAATATTTTGAGAATAAATTCAACTACATATATAAACTATTTTTATGAAAAAACCTTAAATTTTTTATATGCTAGTTTTCAAGAAAAACGCCAAAAGACATTTCGATTAAAAATAAAGATATAGCACTTTCGGTAGTTTCAATTCAAAGGAGCCGAAAAAGAGAGGCCGCAATGCCTTCATCGCTTACACGTGCCCCTAGATTCATTCAAAATTACCAACAGAGAGGCCGCTATTAAAAATTTTACAATTTTTGTATCAGGAAAAGTGAAATAAAAACTAGCCTGAATTTTTTTTTTAATGCTAGGGCCTTATTTCTCTGATATAATTAGATGTTTTGTCAAAATATTTGCAGTTGATAAAAAGTGACCTTATATACTATTATGTATTTGTTTTGTAACCTTAACACTATAATTATGTACGTAACTTACACTTGATGTGGTTCAACGCTCCAAGGTACTTCTCCAATCACAGTGATGACGAAACTTCGAAGACATTTTGATGCATAGATACGAGTATATGCCGTTACACTTAGCTATTCTGGGAAAAGAGGAGGCTACGTCGTTTGTCAGGCTAATATAACAAAAAAAACCTATAGAAATGATTGGCCATTTAGCTATAAAAGTAAAAATATGTGTGAGTAAAAGGACAAACAAGTTGTGAACACAAAACCGGAGGGAAGTTACTAGAAGTTGAAAACAACAACGATACTACTGTAGAAGGAATTTAATTGACTTTCTTTTGTTCCGTTGTTGTAAGCAACTTTTCATTGTTTGCTTCTAGATTAATGGCGAACGCGACAGTTCCATTTTCGAACTTTCTCCATAATAATCAAACAAATGGCAATGTAACAAACACTATTAACACATAAATATCTTCGGAGCACCAACTCCCAAGGAATTCATAAAATAAATCATGTTTGAGCGTAAGGCATCGTACATTAGGCCGCGACACATGGAACATTATTACGCGTTCGGAAAATATATATTTTTACCCATAAATTAAGGCGAGTACAGAAAACGAGTTTTTCATACGCCAGTCGGTTAAATTCGCTACTTTATATTGCCGAATTAAACGCATAAATTACCCCACACGATAGCACCCCGAAAGTTAGTTCTGTACCAAGCAACTTTTCATTGTTTGCTGTTTGATTAATGCCAAACGTGCGATTTAAATAAACTGTGTTATCCAAGCGATGTTCAGCATGCCAAACAAACAAATCCAAAACACTTTGTTATGATTTTCATAAAAATAAACTTGAAAAATGTAATTAATAAGTATCCTACGATACTTATTACAATTAAAATGAAACAACTTTTACGGATCTACTCGTGTTTATTTTATATATTAGTTTTAATTAATGTTTTTCCTGACGTTTCGATCCCTTTGCAGGGTCCGTGGTCACAGGAAGATTGAGGTGTTGGTCTTTAAGCTTTAGAAAACAATATATTACAATTAACTAATCAGCAGTAAATGTAAACATTTTTTGTTGGTGTTTTTGAACAGTCCTATTACATTATCATCATCAGCTCATTTTATGTCCCCACTGCTGGGGCACGAGCCTTCCCTATAATTGGATAGGGCGAACGGGCTATAAACCACCACGCGGGCCCGGTACGGATTGGTGGTTGTTAACGATTGCAAATGCAGCCGGGACCAACGGCTTTACGTGCCTTCCGGAGCACGGAGGAGCTCAAGATGATAAAGTTTTGGTCACCCATCCGATGACCGACCTTTGCGAAAGTTGCTTAACCTCAGCACTCGCAGACCAGGCGCGTTGACCACTGCGCCATCGAGCTCCTCAGTCCTGTTACCGTGTCCTGTTACCGTATATCTATAAAGCTAAGTGCTTGTGTAAGAACTGGGTTAACGTCAGCAGCCTATCAAAGCTATAGTGGTTGAACGATGATTTCTGGCATTCAAACCGAGCATCTATCCTTCTGACGACCGACGCTAAGCTGTGGAATATTTTTTCCACGAGCAGGATTGAACCCGCTACTACCAACCTGTTAGGCATGATAACCTAATGTAATGCGTCTGAGCCGGCTCGTCAGAACAGCGCTGACTTAAGTAGGGTCTGTTTTTAAAGCCTTAACATGCATTAATAAATTTCTTGAAACTTAAAAATTAACAAAAAATAGTGTCGAAATTATTTATTTGTTCCGTTTGCGGTGGAAACAATGGGTCCATGGGGGCCGGAGGCAAAGCAGCTGGTCAAAGAGTTAAGTGCTCGCCTTATTGAGGCCTCCGGTGACAGGGAGGCTGGCAGCTACCTTTGCCAGCGTATTTGTTTGGCAATCCAAAGGGGCAATGTTGCCAGCATTCTTAGGACCGTTCCCATGAGCCCACAGTTGGAGGACATCTTTTATTTATAGGTCTTTAGTTTTAAATTGCTAATTATTTTTCTCTGTTTTTTTTTCAAGTTAAGTTCTCTATCTATCTATCTAATATTAAAAATATAGTGTCACTGTGTTGTTTCCGTTCTCTTAAGGAAGTTTCGGAAAAAAAATCACTCAGAAAACAACAACAATCACGAAAGAATTCAGTTTCTAGAAAACTACTAACAATTAGAAATACCGTAAACAGGACGCAGCAAACATACAATAGCAGTACACAGTCACTAGTCCTCAGTTTACGTTGAATTCTAGCATTGAGTAGTGCCTTAGTTTCGTACATTTTAATAATTAGTTTCAAATGAAACGCAAGATTTTTAATTGTAGCAACATGTATACATATCACATCAAAGAAATGATGTTTGTAAGCAGTTTCAAGATGACTTTCATGAAATGCTGCTTAGTGACTGCGCTATTTCTATTTGCAATACTTATAGCAATGCTGCCTTTCTTAGTAAATAATAAAAGTACACAAATTAATACAAGACAAGCGCGTTTCACATCAGACTTGAAATATATTCTATTTTGGAATTATCCGAAATTAAAAAAGCTCAAATCACTCCATGTGAAAAACGTTAACGAGTTCGAGAGTGGTCAAAGCTCATTCATCAAACAAAAGTGTCCTCAAGTCAACTGCTACATATCCTACAACGCAAGTTTACTCGGCGGTGATCCTGGTAACTTCGACGCTGTTGTCTTTGACGTACATGACGTTAGTAAATACAAATTTAACGAATTCAATTTAACCAGATCCCTCACCCAAAAGTATGTCTTCAGATCTCACGAGCCCTCCGATAGATACCCTATATGTAACCCCATTTTCGATAGCTTCTTCAATTGGACGTGGAGTTACAAATTGAATTCTGATGTCCCACATCCATTTATAAGTATTTATAACATCAAAAATAGGTTGGTTGGCCCTAATAAAAATATGAGTTGGTATCAAGTTAAATATACGAATCACAGTGAAGTAACTAAAAGTAAAACTCAAGAGAAGGACAAAGCTATCGTGTGGATAGTTAATAAATGTAAATTGAAGAGCAAGCACCAAGACTTCATCAAAGACCTGAGGCAAGAGCTGAAAGGGTATAATCATACAGTGGATTTATTAGGCGCTTGTGGCGATAAGAAGTGTTCTGGTGGGCAGTTGAGCAGATGTTACAAGATGGCTGAGAGTGAATACTATTTCCAGATCGTGCTTGAAGAATCACCCGTTGAAGATTTCATTACCGATAAAATAGTGAAGGCTCTAAGCTATTATGCAGTGCCCATAACGTCAGGAAATACCGATTTTACAAGGTAATTTAAATGATGCTAATAATATTATTCGTGTTTTTATTTGTGTCTATGAGCAATATTATTTTCTTAATAACGTAGCGTTATGTTTTAAGTAAGTCTCATGTTAATTAATTTAACCTTTTAACCTACTTATTTTAAAGACCAGTTGGTTAAATTATACTTTACCTTTGAATTTCTACTTACATTGAAATACTAATAATACAATGTTTTTAAAGATATTTCAACAGAAGGGATATTACAAAAACAATTGAAAAAAGACAGTGTTGAAAAAATTCCACGAGCGGTTCCGTAGTTGTCGACAATGAATTTTCTGGCTCCTTTGGCTTACAGAGTAAGTAGGTAGTGTTGATTAATTTCGGCGAGATAAATACAGTCACGATAGCATAGTTGGTAGTGCACCTGACCCGGCATGTCATGGGGTGCGGATTTGAATCCCGCTCGTGAAATTTTTTCAACACTTTGTCTTTTTTCAATTTGTAATTTGTTTGCAACAAAATTTGCGTAAAATTGTATGATGATTAATTATCATAAATATAGCTTGCCTAATTCTTAACTGATTTTTCAATATTTGTAAAAGTATTGTAGTATAAATATTGACGTAGTTGTCGACATTAGACATGTTAATAGGGCTCTTTGACTTACAGAGTAAGAGTAGATAGTGTTGATTAATTTTGGCAAATTTGAATTAGGCCACGATAGCATAGATAATAATAGCTCTTCTATTAACTTAAAATTAACATTCTTAATATATATTTGCATCATCATCATCATCATCATCATCTCAGCCAAAAGACGTCCACTGCTGGACAAAGGCCTCCCCCAAGGATCATCATGGGGGGTATTTGCCGTAATCGCCACGCTTGGCAGGCGGGTTGGCGATCGCAGTAGGTTGAGGGTAACCTCAGAGAGATGCTGCTGCCCATCCTCTGGAATGGTCCCTTAGTCGGCTTTTACGACACCCATGGGAAGAGATGGGGAGGTGCTATTCTTTATCCCCGGCACCACACAGGGAGATATTTGCATACATTATTTTAACTGAACCCAAATAATATCACTTATTTATCATAAAGAACGTTATAATAATACATAATAATAATAAACTATATTTGAACACAAAAAACACAGATACAGACAAATTGACGAAGAGGTATCGTACAAAATAGGCGGACATTTTCAAAATACTGTAATAGGTAATTTTATTGTAATTTTTCAGAATTTTATCTTACATTTCGACTTATACGAGTATGCCTGTGTTAGGCATGGGTTCACGTCAGTAATTTAACAAATCGATTTTGAAGACGTTCGTAGCCGCCAGCTAGCACGTTGCAAATTTTGGTCACCCATCCGATGACCGGCCTTTGCGAAAGTTGCTAACTCGCAGACCGGGCGTGTTATTCACTGCGCCATCAAGCCCCTCGTGTGTATTTAACTTATTGAGTTATTCTTATCTTAATGACAAAACACTTTTCCAGATTTCTGCCGCCCGGATCCTATATCAACGCTCAAGCATTCGACATCAAAAAGCTGGGAGCCTTAGTAGATTATCTCATCAAAAACCCTGCGATGTACGAATATTTCTTCGATTGGAAAAACCACTACTTCTACACGGTCAAATACGGAACTGACGTCTGTGATTTATGCACAAAGTTAAATGGTAACACAGATAACTATGAAAATTACGAGAACTTCAGACAATGGTGGAATGTGGATTACGAAGATATCTGCGAGAGAATGCACTTGTATCAGCTTTTCAATACGTAATACAATTACTGTATGTAGTTAAGTTAGATTAAGTGTATGTAATTATTTTAAGTATGGCGTAACAGTAATAAAATTTACACACTTTTTTTACACAAATTTTAAAAATATTTTATTCAAACAGTACACCAGTCAACCTAAATGAATCAAGGAAAGTTTTTTGAGAAGGTCAGCAAAAAGTATGACTTCAACACAACTTTTTGAAGTTATAAAGAAAATTACGGGAAAAACAGGGACTGACATGTGGTCGCTCACTATGGGCCTTATCAGAAGGCTCAAGGTCACTCAAAGAGCAATCGAGAGATACATGCTCGGGGTTTCTCTGCGTAATTGAATCAGAAATGAGGAGTTCCGCAAAAGAACAAAGGTAACCGACATAGCCCAAAGAGTTGCTATCGGAGTATTCCGAGCTGTTCCAAAAGCCGTGTCCGTACAAGGGGTCTAACCCCCGTATTTATAAACGAGTAAAAGCTCATACTGAAGCAAAGTAATTGCTTAAGTTTTAAATTTTACATTTTTTATTAAACCGATGAAGTTAGAAACGTCAAAAGTCAGAATTCTTAGCCAAGCAATAGTCACCAATATCTTTACTCAAGCAATCTAGTTAGGTTTCTCACACCCGTTTGCACTAAACTTATGAATCGCCTAAGTCTGGGCTTAACTATTACCCGGTCAAGTTAACTCGGCACCTGACTTGAAAACGTCGCTTACACTCAAGTGCCGACTTAACTTGACTGGGTAGTAGTTAGGCAAAGACTTAGGCGATTAAGGGTGGATTTCACCAAGGTAGTATGTCTTATTCCGAGAGTAAATCGCTAATTACTCGAGAGTAAACAAACTTTTCATTTCACCAACATTTAGCCCAAGGATAAATTTACTTTACTAGAGTAACTTCATATACCGCCAATTTCGACCGATTAAGCTGTTATTCGTAGATTAAGTGTGGATTTCACCAACATCCAATTTATACGAGAATAGCTATCCCAGTATAACTTTACTCTTATAATTTAATCTACGGCTAACTTTGGTTTCATTTCATCAGATTAATCTATGGGTAAGTTACTCTCGCATAGTTACTCCGTGACGATGAACGAATGAAACGAACGAAAATATTAACCACCAAGCATAAAAGTACATTTATACCATGCCTGAGCAATGGTGCTGCGTATTTTTAACCAGGGTAATATGTCTGCTTGACGTTTTGAATAACTTCAAATATTCTGTTGTGTTGATTGTTTGTTGACAGAAAATATTGTAGAACAATACGAAGTCATGAATAGCGTAATTATTATTCTTTAATACGTACCAGCACGTAAATACAACGAGCGCATACAACTCACCTACCTATTTGTTGCATACTCCAGACCAATTTTTGTCAGCAAATTATACACGGACGTTTTTGACAAACGGAATCTTATATCGCGAAGTCGTAGTCGTCGTTATCTACGCTAGCTAAGCTTGTGACAAGCCAGAATTGAGGTTATATTCCGTGTGACAGTTTGTGCTATATCTAAAATAATATAAAATTGACGAATTTGATAATAACAATAATACTTTTATTTAATTGAATAAGAAAACTTCTATTCTAATTAAAACGTTACTTCTATATAAAATGAAATTAGATCTCAGTGACATTTCTAAGAACAAAGTAATTGCTAAGTAATGGCTTGTTTATAAATACAGGTGTACGTGTGCGTTGCTCGGTTTGTTCCCAATTCTACAGATTTCTATTACAGATTCCCAATTCTGCAGATTCCCAATTCTGCAGATTTCCAATTCTACAGATTTCCAAATCTATGTATTAAACTTACTTTCTTGGTCTCATATTTTGTGACATTGTGGTCTGTCCGACGAAAACAGTTAAAGTCATCATTATCATCATCATCATCATCATCATCGCAGTGGACAGCTTCAGTATCCATTACCAATTATGTTTTACATTACCATTTACAGCATACAGCTTTACATACAGTTTTCATTGAAAAAAAATTACACCAGCCAACATTTTCTTTTTCCTATTTTTGCATTAAAAGATCTGCCAATACCATCCCCTGTCTGTGATGGACAGGCACAGTTCAGATTTGTTATTGAATACAGTTTAGAGATCCGCGGTGGAAGGGTGAAATCATATCCCATATCAACACGTGTCACGGTTTCATATGAAAAATAATTCCGACTTGTTCAAATAATTTTTAACGCAAATTTTGTTGCGAACAAATTATAAAAACACAAATATTGAAAAAAATTCAGCGGGCTGGTTAGAGCCACGATAGCTCAATTGGAAGAGCACCTGACCCGGTATGTCAGAATGATGCAGGTTCAAATCCTGCTCGTGGAAAATTTTTCAACATTTGTGTTTTTGTAAAGTTACAAAATTTTAAGTGACCTACACATAAACAAAGAATACGGTCCGAATAGTTATTCCGTGTTTTGTTCCCGTCATGTAAAAAAAATATATATATCTAATATATAAAATTCTCGCGTCACAGTTTTCGTTGCCATACTCCTCTGAAACGGCTTGACCGATTTTGATGAAGTTTTTTGTGCTTATCCGGTATCTATGAGAATCGGCCAACATCTATTTTTCATCTCCCTAAATGTTAGGGGTAGTCCACCCCTAATTTTTTTTTAAATTTTTTATGGCAAAACAACGTTTGCCGGGTCATCCGGTATCTATGAGAATCGGCCAACATCTATTTTTCATCCCCCTAAATGTTAGGGGTAGTCCACCCCTAAATTTTTTTTTTATTTTTTATGGCAAAACAACTTTTGCCGGGTCATCCGGTATCTATGAGAATCGGCCAACATCTATTTTTCATCCCCCTAAATGTTAGGGGTAGTCCACCCCTAAATTTTTTTTTATTTTTTATGGCAAAACGACGTTTGCCGGGTCAGCTAGTATATATATATATAAATGTATATATAGATATAGATGAATAGCCAAGTGTCAAGTCGTATACGTAGATATAAGTAATTCTTCCTAGTTCGGCTTAGGGGGGCGATTTTTGAAGCAGCGACTAATTTTCACGCTATGACATCAAGGACGAGTGCTCCTTTTACTTATTTTTCTCTTATTCAAAGTCACGGGTAACTTATTTTTTGCACCGAAAATTCTCAAACGGTATGTACTTAATAATCAAAATGTAAATAATGCGCAAATAATTATAGATCATAGTTTATTTTCTTAAATCTTACGAGTAAGCACAGTGCCTTCATCTCACCTGATGTTAAGTGATGATAAGGCCGAAGGTGGAGTGCACTCACCTGGAATCCTCAACTACTGAGGCACTGGCTATCTTATCTCTAGGTGCCGGAACACAACAATGCTACAAACACTGATGTTATGGCGATATATTAACACGGTGGTAGCTAACCAGACGGGCAAATGGGCCCTACCAAATATGTACCCCCGCTGGGACTCAAACCTCTGGGTTTGCGACCAGTGGTCTTAACCACTAGACCTATTAGACCTTTTACAAATATTATTTCATTTCACTTTTAATATAGAGATCATTAGTGAGATTCAAAAATCGCCCTCCAACACCAGAACATTTTTGGTTCTTTGTAGTCAATATATGTATACTTTAAAACATATCTAAATGGAATCAAATCCGAGACTGCGTTTCTAGCCACGGGATCCGGTTGAAATTCTGCAGTGTAAATCTATAAAGGCAGTCACGGACCTATTCTTTAGGTGAGTTGACATTGCAAAGAGTTTTACGACATTTCTTTTTGAATTAAAAAACTATTTGTCAATCGGAGCTTGAGCAGAGATGATTATCATCTATAGGGTCTTAGCTAAAAGACTAAACAGGTACATCCATTGTAACGCGAACGATGGTTCAACGGTTAGATGTCGTACGCGTTGGTGTCCTCAGTGGTCCGAAGTGAAGTGGCTAGCTGGTCTGAAGTTGACTACACAAGGCTTCTCCTGCGTAGACGACGACGCGACGATCCGAAGTTCGCACGGAAACTCCCAACGAGCGTGGCGGCTACGGCTGCGCCGCCGGAGTGGTCTTGATGATACAAACAATCATCAACTTGAAGTTTTTAGTAAAGACTGAAGTGTATATAAGCACTTAAAATTTCCCACGAAAAATACTGTAATAGAAAGAGGAGAGATGTATAAAATTACGCTACGACATTTTAAGAAAGCGCTTCGGATAAGCCTTTTCCCAGCAATGGCACGACAAAAGCAAAAAAATATTGTAAAAATTGGTTAATATGCAAAAAATTACGAAAAAGTTAAAAACAATAATGTTCTAAAATATTATTATGCACTGAAATATAAGGTTCATGCTTGACCGGTTTCTATTGACTTCGCTCGCGATGTGACGATCGACCATCCATCTTCCGACCCCATTGTAATCTGAGATATCTTTCTTCTGGTTTGATTTATCTGAGTTTTATTGATTGCTTTAAATTTGGATGGGGGCTATGCCATATATACATTACTTCTTTACTACATAAAATGGAGATACAATGTAGACAAGAATTTTAGCAATATCCGCTACACTGTTAATCTATGGTTACTGTTGGTTTATCTGTGGTAACCGATGGATACTGTTAGCTGTTAATTTATGGTGGACTCTGTGGTGACTTCTTGGCGGGAAAGTGAAGAGTCATGTCTGCGGTTTTATTTTATTTTCTAAAATTTGTGTTATGTCGAATATTAATGTGAAATAATGGTGGATTATTAACCGTTAAGTGTTCGTGAGTATGCATGAGTGTTGGCAAATGAAACAAAACAGTGCAACGTCACTTTTCAAATTCTCTCAAGAAGTGCGCCCGAGGACTTAGTAAAGCCCCACATCTTTACTGAGATACTCGAGGGGTTGGGGGTATATCATTTCTATTATCATTCATCATCATCATACAGAAAAGAAATATTGTTAATTTATGTATTACTTGTTAGAAAATTACTTTGACACTGGCTAAATGTGCTAATCGCACGAAGCCATCAACAAAAGGAAAAAAAAAATCTATGGTGGACTCTGTGGTGACTTCTTGGCGGGAAAGTGAAGAGTCATGTCTGCGGTTTTGTTTTATTTTCTAAAATTTGTGTTATGTCGAATATTAATGTAAAATAATGGTGGATTATTAACCGTTAAGTGTTCGTGAGTGTGCATGAGTGTTGGCAAATGAAACAAAACAGTGCAACGTCACTTTTCAAATTCTCTCAAGAAGTCCGCCCGAGGACTTAGTAAAGCCCCATATCTTTACGGAGATCCTCGAGAGGTTGGGTGGTATATCATTTTTCACTTCTCATTTCTATTATCATTCATCATCATCATACAGAAAAGAAATATTGTTTATTTATATATTACTTGTTAGAAAAATTACTTTGACACTGGCTAAATGTGCTAATCGCACGAAGCCATCAACAAAATGAAAAAAAAAATCTATTGTGCGACTTCTTGGCGGGAAAGTGAAGAGTCATGTCTGCGGTTATGTTTTATTTTCGAAAATTTGTGTTATATCGAATATTAATGTGAAATAATGGTGGATTATCAACCGTTAAGTGTTCGTGAGTGTGCATGAGTGTTGGCAAATGAAACAAAACAGTGCAAAGCAGGGTTTGATACCGTTACCAAATTCATACCATATATACCGGTAAGTAACGTTATTTCTGTAAAGGTAATACCACCAAAAACAACTTTGTATAAAAAACCAAGTCTCGCAACTCATTTATTCTACCGTAAAAAGTTGTGAGATCCATGTAATACCAAGTCGGTTAATTTATTCAGTCCCTTCTTAAGGGACCTTCTGTCTTAAGTTATTACGTAATTAGCTAACCTAACAACATCTTATATAGTGACCATAATACCAAAAGATTTTTATTACTGATATTAGTAATATCAGTAATAAAAATCTTTTATGTTTTAAACAATTATAATTACTTGGCCATCGCATGAAAACACAATGTATCTCACAAGTAATACATATATTATAATAAATTAGATTGTTTAGTGCGATTGCCAAGTCAATCAATCTATTTATCTTCTTTCGTTAAGGGGGTGCCACACGGAATTTCGAAAAATTACGTGTTTTTAAATCACTGGTGCTAGACGCTGAATAGGTCATATACATAAAAAGAACTAGTGTAGGTTAGCTTGATCTTTTCACAAGGCCATGGTTGTCTTGGAATTTAAAACAAATACCCAGAAACTGCATAAACAATACGTAAAGTAATGATATCTAAAAACTTATTTCTTCAGAAACTTTGTAATTTTAGCACAAATGAAACAATAATCCGACATCAAAATATTTGTATTGATTCCGCAGGCCACTGTTGTCTTATTTTTCAATTGAAAAATATGAATATGAAAATATTAAGACTTTTCTTATTTTTTACCCAAACGCCTATGATTATACGAAAGTAAACATTGCTCTAATTAAATCACCAGCCTACTCTGTACAGATATTAGTGTGCGTGCGTATTCGTAGTCGTGCGCCGGTTGTCACACCACTGCCACGCGCCGCTCGCTCACTGTCATAAAGAAACTTGAAACTCGCAGTTTTGCGTCCGCGCTGCACCCCCTTAAATATTGCGCTTTAGCCAATCCACGTAGACCGGTTAGTTAATTTACCGGTTAAAATGCCACCAAGGTATTATAAGGTATACTATTAAGGTATATATTATTATTAAGGTATACTAAGCATACCGTTACTTTTTTTAACGGTATTGTAGTTTGTCGAGCTGAAGTTACATAGAGCTGCAGTGTGGCGGCTAGCGGGAGTAGGCGCAGGTGCGTTTCGCGGCACGTGGTGTAATAGGAAACGCTGGCGAGGCCCTACTAGCTGTGGTGTCATTCTGGAAATTATTACTATAAAATCTAAAATTTTAATTTTTAGTACCAGTTTTTATAAACATATTTTTTTACTACGTAAAAATTATATTTTCCAGATATGCCACGACGTGTCACCTTTATTTCTATGATTATATTTTATTTTTGTTATTTTAAATTAATTTAAGCTTTATCTTTATTAAGATTTATTATTACAACATCAAAATTAACATTAACACTTTTGATTCACTAAATAAAAATGATTAAATAATAGGAAAAAAGACCGTAAAGAGTGTGCGAGGGAAGCTAATGATGATGATGATGATGATGATGAATAAATTACAGTACTAGGTACATCAAAAAATCACAGTGTCTTAATGATAATTATAAAAAAGTATTCGTAAATCACAAACACACATTGTAATGAGATCCAGTGGTAGGGGTATGGACATGCATCGTGCCCCAGGTGCGTGGGGTTTGTTAACACCCATCGACTTCGAAATATCGCCGAATCTCACTCTATTTAATTACTCCACTATTTGGATGTGTTTCTTCGTCTATCCTTAGTACAAGCACTTATTTAGAAACCAACTGAAACGCTGTGAATTTGGCTGTAGGACTGTCGGCATCAACCTTACTGACAACTCAAAAAAGCTTTACATCAAATCAAATATTTTATTTGCATGTTACATGATTCAGTACATACTTCCGACAAGCGCTAGAAAAACGGTAAGCGACTTTGCCACGAAGTTTAAGCCACAATGACGTTTGTGACGATGACAGTAAATATTAAGGGGTGCCGCGCGGAATTTCGAAAATTTACGTGTTTTTAGGTCACTGGTGCTAGGCGCTAAATAGCTCATATACATTAAAAAGACTAGTGTAGGTTAGCTTGAACATTTCACAAGGCCATGGTTGTCTTGGAATTTGAAACAAATACCCAGAAACTGCATAAACAATACGTAAAAGTAATGATATCTAATAACTTATTTTTTCAGAAACTTTGTAAATATAGCACAAATGAAACAATGATCCGACATCAAAATGTTTGTATTGATATTCCGCAGGACACTGTTGACTTATTTTTCAATTAAAAAATATGAATATGAAAATATTAAGACTTTTCTTATTTTTTACCCAAACGCCTATGATTTTACGAAAGTAAACATTGCTCTAATTAAATCACCAGCCTACTCTGTACAGATATTTGTGTGCGTGCGTATTCGTAGTCGAGCGCCGTTGTCACACCACTGCCACGCGCCGCTCGCTCGCTATCATAAAGAAACTTGAAACTCGCAGTTTTGCGTCCGCGCTGCACCCCCTTAAGTACAAATATTAATCTTTATGATTAACATTTAAGGTTCACAGTAAGCTGAAGTTGTTGATGCTATCCAATGTTTTTTCGGATTGTGTTATTCGAAATTTAAATGAGTTTGAATTTAAATGTGAATGAATGTATGAGCAAACAGATCCACTTTCGAAAATGTATTTTTGTTCCGGATCCTATAACTAGTACATTATTGATAGAAGAGTACACAGATGGATGTTATACATTGCTAACTTATAAAAATAATTGTAAACATGTGTTATTATATTTTTTGAATCCTTTAAATCCTTGAATCCTTAAAACATTATGGTATCACCATGGTCTGTGGGTATCATATACAAAAATCAACGTTAACTTTTTAAAATTAATAAAGCCGTGAAGAATAATGTAATGTCATTTATAATTTTGAATGGGTTGTATTTAATCGATCACCAAACTAACCTAACCTAACCCACAAAAATACTAAGTTAGCACCTAAGCTACTATTTAGATGCTAACTTAGCATGCCTACTATTTTTTGTGGATCAATTTATTATTTCTCATTTTGAATGTAGGTACACTTTCGCATTCAGACAGTGTAATATATAATGTTGTTAAAGTTTCTCAATCACGTAGTTTTTTTTAAATGTGTGAGTAGGTAAATGAGTCATTTAGAAGTAACGACATGTCATCACCGTTGTAGTAGAAAACATAAAAACACATGTGTTCAACTCTGTGATTGCTTCGTACTTTCTTTTTGTCTCAAAATCTAAGCGCACCACTTCTACACCAGAGCTCATCCACAGGCATATTCAAATTTTATCACCTCGTCAGCTACTCAAGGACCTGACCAGGCATAATTCAAATTGCGGGCACAGTGGCGCCCTCTACGCCTGCCTAAGTGTCGTCGAGCCTTGTCGAATATTCATTAGACCGACTTGATTACATCCTGGAGTCCTAGCCTTTATGCCAGTATAACGGTATCTATTGCGGACTTAGCCTAAACTGGGGCCTAACTATAAGCTTTTAAAACAGTATTACTTTTTTATATCTTACGGATAAGCACTTGACCTTCATCTCACCTGATGTTAAGTGATGATAAAGCTGAAGGTGGAAGCGCACTTCACCCGGAATCCTTAACTACTGAGGCACTGGCTATCTTATCTTTAGCTGCCGACAACAATGCTACAAACATGTTATGGCGATATTTTTAGGTAAGATGGTGGTGGCTAGCCAGGCGGGCAAACAAGCCCTAGCACCAACCAAACTGAGTACACAAACATGTACCTCCGTTGGGAATCAAACCCGGGACCTCTGGGTCCAAACCGTTGGACTTAACCACTAGACCACAGGCGGTTAAAACTGCGGCGGTTACTGCAGTGTTATTACAGGTGTTATTGCAGTTGGTGTTATTTTCACAACACAACAATACTACTTTAAGAGCTTATGGTAAGGCACTTGATTGCATTCGAACCATCAGGAATGTTAAGCTACTTTGGTAAAAGTTAGTTTTCGGATTGGTAACCAATTTATATTGAGGAGCTCGATGGCGCAGTGGTTAAAGCACCCGGTCTGCTACTGCTGAGGTATGGCAACTTTTGCAAAGGCCTATCATCGGATACCCATCCGAGAGCTCGATAGGATACATTTTTGGTCACCCGACCAAAAATATATCCTATCGAGCTCTCCGTGCATAAGGCACGTAAAGTCGTTGGTCCCGGCTGCATTAGCAACAACCAATCCGCACTGGGCCCCCGTGATAGTTTATGGCACGTTCTCCCTATCCATTCGTATGGAAGGCTTGTGCCCCAGCAGTGAAAGTGAGTTAGTGATGAACCAATTATGATTAATCTTGAGCTCATAGCAAGCACCACTTAATCTGGTAGCCGTTAGAACAGTCTTTACCACCCATATATATCAGAATCAGAATCAGAAACAGAATATTTATTTGCTACTAGCGGCCGCCTGCAGTTTCACCCGCGTGATTCCCGTTCCCATAGGAATATCGGGATAAAAAGTATTCTATGTATTGATCCAGGTTATAAACTATCTGTATGCCGAATTTCATCCTAATCTATCCATCCGTTGCAGCGTGATGAAGCAACAAATATACACACATAAACACAAACTTTCGCATTTATAATATTAGTGTGATAAATAGGGTACATTAGGGTATATACCTACATATAGCGTATATGTTAGTATTGCGAAACCAGTCTGTCAGACCCTAAACGAGCTCGGCAAATGACTTCATCCCACCTGATGTTAAGTGGAAATAGAGTCCAGACGCGAAGATAACTGGTGCAGTGTGAAAACAACATCACAACAGGTTAAGCATCAGTTAACCTCACTCTGCCGGCCCACGAAGTGCTTCTTTACGTAGCTGGTAGACTATTCCATCTTTTCGAGGTGCGACAAAGAAACGAGTCACCAAATTTCTTTGTGCGCGATGGGATATTTGAGACAGTGAAGCGATGACCCCGAAGAGCAGCACGAGTACTCCTATGAAGGAACGGAGAAGGTGGGATGAGGTCAAAGAGTTCTTCAGAGCACTCGCTATGGTATAAGCGGTAAAACACGCTGAGTGACGCGATATCTCTACGCAATTGCAGAGATTCGAGAGTATTTGCGACTTCTGCATTGCCCATAATGCGTTCAGCGCGACACTGCAATCTGTCCTAGGCATCGAAAAGGTACTTTGCGGAACCTTCCCAGATGTGCGAGCAATACTCCACGCAAGATCGTCCTGTGTCTTGTACAAAAGGCACAACTGGTCCGACGTAAAGAATCGCCGCACTCTGTTCAGAGTACCGAGTTTTCGTGAGGCTGTTTTGATCACGGCTTCGATGTAGTACTTTTGGTTCAGATCGCAGCGAATCGTCATACCGAGCATGTTGATATTACTGCTCTGCAGGCTTAGAGATGTACCCTGAAGAATTGGAAGGTTTCTTACTGTCATTCCGTAATATTTTAATGAAAATCTATGTTATTTTTTGGCGATGAAATCTCTGTCGGACAATGGGCTTAAAGTGTAGGACATTGGTGCCATTATCCGACTACTCTTTTAAAACACTTGAAGTAAAAAACACAAATGTTGAAAAAATTTCCACGAGCAGGATTGAATGGGCGCCTTTGGCTTTCAAAGTAAAAAGTGTTGAATAATTTCGGCGGGCTGATTAAAACCACGATAGCTCAATTGAAAGAGCACCTGACCCGGAATGTCAGAAGAGTGCAGGTTCAAATCCTGCTCGTGGAAAATTTTTCAACATTTGTGTTTTTGTAATTTTTTCGCAACAAAATTTGCGTTAAAAATTATTTTGAACATTTTATAAATAGCTTGCCTACTTCTTAACTGATCTATATTATTTGTAAAAATATTATGATCTGATGTTAGTGACGGTAGTTTTTGACATTAAATGGGCGCCTTTGGCTTTCAAAGTAAAAAGTGTTGAATAATTTCGGCGGGCTGGTTAGAACTACGATAGCTCAATTAGAAGAGCACCTGACCCGGAATGTCAGGAGGGTGCAGGTTCAAATCCTGCTCGTGGAAATTTTTTCAACATTTGTGTTTATGTAATTTGTTCGCAACAAAATTTGGGTTAAAAATTATTTTGAACACTTGAAGTAAATTAAAAATAAATTAGTACGGAGTATTTTCTTTGTTCGTTAGTTCATAAAGAACTTATCTCTATTGAAAGCGTGAACTTTGTCACTTCCGTGACATTCTTTTAGAAGTTCCACAAAAGATTGGCATTCGCCGCGTGAAAGGGGCCCATGTTAAACAATGGATGTCAGAAAATCGGATTAAATTCAGCACGCTCATAAATGTATTGTAATAAGTAAGGATAGTTTTGTAATAAGTATGCTCGTAGGAAGAAATCGGACGCCAATATTTTTTGCCAAAATAAACTAATAGACACGACTTTCTTAAAATAAAAACGAATTAACGAGTTCCCTAACAGTAGGAAGAATAGTTTTACTCGTATAGTATAGTTTATTAAATTATATATTACTAGCTGACCCGACGGACTTCGTATCGCTTTGACAGTTTCCATCATTGAGTTAAATATATATCAATGGTTTCCATGACAACAAAACAAACAAATCATTTTGTATTGGAAAATTAAATTGTGGTTTTAAGTATTGTATTTAATTTTTATTTTTGTATATAGCCTATGTTACTCAGCGCTAATGTAGCATTCTAATGGTGAAAGAATTTTTAAATTGGTCCGGTATTTTTTGAGTTTATTCGTTGCAAACATACATATATACAAAAATACAAAGGTTTCCTCTTTATAATATTAGTATAGATTACTGTTATTGTTTGTCAATTGTTGTTGATGAGGCCTTCAATAGTAGTGTTGACATGATTTCAATGATGGAAGCCTTTGCCCAGCAGTGGGACAGTTATAGGCTATTTACTTACTACTACTACTGTTATTGCGTGTACTCATTAATTTATTACATATTATTTATATCTAAAAACACATGGTACTCGACCTTCATAAGTGCACACTATTGTGCCTAAATTAGATATGGATTTTTCATGTCATTTTATAAGGGTCATATCATCACATAGTGGCTATAGCTAAACCACCGGTCTCAGGCCTGGAGCTCCCAGGATACCAATCCCCAGTTGTTTTTCTTTTTGATGTTTCATAGCTATTGAACCCTTTTCGCCAACTCATATTTATTAAACGCCAGATTCTCACAAAATCAAACATTCCCTCCAAAATCAGGCGAACACAAACAAACTGACGTCACTTATTAGCATAGTGAAGGAGTAAGTAGGGTCAGAAACAAAGAGCTGTTTAATATGCGAGCAGCTATCTCGACGATATGCTAACTAGAGGTGTAATGTGGGAAACGGTAGAGTTTTCCCTCGAGAAGAGAACAAGGTGGGTAGTGCGAGTTTCATTGGCCATTCGATAGCATTAACGAAAACGTGAATTTGTATGGCAAAATGTTAACTCTTCTCGTTTGTCGCCAGGAGGCGCTGCCTGCTTCGATGCCTTACTAATTTTCGTTTTCGTAAACGTAATCGAATGAATACGGATAGTTAACAAAACTCACACTAAGCACCTAGACGGCCTAGTGTGAGTTATTTAATTCAATTCAATTCAATTCTTTATTCAAGTAACAATATACTTTTAGTTGAACATTACAATTATAAACAAAAAAAATCAATAGAAAATAAAATTAAAATTAATACAAACAAAATTGGTTAAAATACAAAATGTCAAAATTTTATTTTTGACATTCAATAACGTTAACGAAAACGATAATTAGTATGGCATTGCAGCAGCGGTTTCTGATGACGAACGAGGAAGGATAAAAATTATGCCATAAAAAATTGTTCTTATTAATATGATCAAACCACGATTGGCAAATAAATACACAAAGTATCCAAAATGATGAGTCTTTCCATTTTGTCACAACGGGTTAATGCTTGCATGGTCTAGCTCACCTGATGATGATTGACGAGAACGCCCGAAATAGTCATTCATTGACGAACTAGGTCTCAAACTAACTTTAACTATCGGGGAATTTCAATGCGTGGGAAACAAAGTTTTTAGTTTTTCCCGCATTGTAAAGTACTCGTTAATATACATTCGAGAGGTACAACAAGAGATATCAGACAAAATAAATAAAAAACATAACCGTTCCCAATGTAAACAGTTTCTAAGTAACACGCCTGTATAGTTACAATAGTATTCTCTATTGATTCCTGAATAAGTTCCATCGATCCAATTCACACTCGTCATGAATCTCGAATGAACGCCGTCTCGTTTACTCACTAAAAAAGATCCAGCTGCGAGAAAGAGACGGCTGCGGACAGAACCGCGAGTAGAGCTGATGGACTACCCCTGACTTCCACTTGAGTTGCCGACCGTACAACTGGTTTGTTTGAATTTTTTAGCTGGTGGCTAGATAGGCAACTTGGAAGCCGCAGTTACGTCAAATCAAAAGCTTTTGTTAGGGTTTTTTTCTAGTTTACGACAGTTGAGTACAAAACTACCGGTTTCGCGCCTAGAGATTCATGGTTCGATTCCTAGCGGGGATTTGTACTTATTTATTGTAACTAGTACCGGTTTGCCCCTGTGTGGTGCCGGGGATAAGGAATTGCACCACCCCATATCTTCCCGAGGGTGTCTTAAAAGCCGACTAAGGGACCATTCCAGACGATGGGCAGCAGCATCTCTCTGAGGTTACTCTTAACCAACTGCGATCGCCAACCCGCCTGCCAAGCGTGGCGATTACGGCAAATACCCCTCATAGAGATCCGTGGGGGAGGCCTTTGTACAGCAGTGGACGTCTTTTGGCTGAGATGGAAGATGATGGATGGTTGTACCTAGTTAGTATTGATTGCGACAGCCCTTAGTCCCTTTTAAATCAATTAAAAGAAGAAGAACAGGTTAGTCGAGGTAATGCTAGCAATTTTCTTTATGCTAAGTTGACCAATTTTTATGCAACTTGTAAATACACGCACATACTTTATATAAGTATAAATTAATAAAATTTGAAAACAATATTTAGAATCTCCTAAATAAAAAGATCCTGTCATCGGATGGGTGACCGAAAATTCTTCTTCAAAAAAAAAGCTTCTCCGTGCTTCGGAAGGCACGTAAAGCCGATGGTCCCGGCTGCATTAGTAGTCGTTAACAATAACCAATCCGAACTGGGCCCGCGTGGTGGTTTATGATTATGACCCGTTCCTCATATTCCATTCATAGGGAAGGCTCGTGCCCTAACTGTGGGGACATAAAATGAGCTGATGATGAAATATAGATTAGGAAAATTATTTAAGATGATCATCATCATTATCCTCAGCCTGCATAGGTGCACCGCTGAACATAGGCCTTTCCGGTAGGTCGCCATCATACCCGGTCCTCCGCCTTCTGCATCCAACCACTTCCCGTCGCCTTCTTAAGGTCGTCGGTCCAGCGGGCCGGCCCACACGACGTTTTGAGCGCAGTCTCCACTAGAGAACACGTCTGCTCTAACGGCCCTCGGCTCTACGACTGATTTGCCCCGCCCATTGCCACTTCAGCTTGCTTGCTTGCTGCTTGCAATTCTTTCTGCTATATCGGTGGCTTTAGTTCTCCGTCGAATCTCTGCGTTTCGGAACCTATTCCTTAGAGAGACCCTGAGCATAGCTCTCTCCATAGCTCGCTGCATGACTTGAAAACTATGACAGAAGCTTTTAATCAGTGTCCTCGTCTTTGCGCCATATGTGAGGACCAGCAGAACGCACTGCTCAAATACTTGTACCTAACTCAAAAAAATTGATTTCTGCTAAAACAGGGTAACAGACAAAATGCATATTAAAAACAAAAAATACTTTATTGCTATACGAAGGTGTACGAATAGCTGTTCCGATCGAAGAAGGAAAGGAAAGGAAAGGAATTAATCATTGCCAATTTATAAAAAAACGTATAACATAAACGTTATAAAATGGACGGAGCTCAAAGTAACAATTTCTGTGTGAAAAATGCAGTACGGATACAGAACTAGAAAAAAAAATCATTACTTGATATTGTTAAATGAAAAACTAATGTGTTACAAATTAAATAAATCAACCTTACAAACAGTAAAAAGGTTAGTATAATAAATAATCAGTAAAACCACTGTTGTGTTGTAATAAAAGGTACTATAGTACCTTTATAATAAATTATAATTTATTTTCTGGTATAAGCTGAGCGTAATTCAGTTAAGAATAGTTCGAGGCCAAGAATATAAAATTTTAATAACTGTTTCTTGTGTGGTTTCTGTCTGTCATGTTTAGATGTCTACTTTCATTTAAATAGGAAATTACAAAGTCAGCATTCTCAGCTCCTTTAGGGTAGCATCGGTCTTCCAAGCCGCTGTACCACCATTTCCTGAATTTCTCATAGCTGCTAGAAGTGATGACGCGTTGCTTGTTATTCATCATAGCGCAAAGGTCGCATAGCCCGCGCTTGTGGTCTCCCTTCTTTATGCTGTAGTGGTACTTCCATTGGTGAAAGCTGTGGTATACCGAGGGAGTCTTGATGCTGTAATCGATAAGCGTCGCTAGTTTTTCCACTGTTCCAGAACCGGCGTTGATGTAAGAACCTTCTGGGAGGAAGCTGAAACATCTGAACGATTAGATTTAGGCCTGTTGGTACACACGGCTGAAAAACTAGTACAAACTGTCAAACTATCAATGAAAAGTGGGATAACGTTTGTACTGAAAGGGAATACTATTAGGGTTGAAAATGAAATCGCTAGTAGCTTCCTTGATCTGATTTAGGTTAATTATTATTTGCCAAAATACTTCTATAGCGCGATTCAGTCAGAATACGAATCGCGCCATCTAGTAAGAACTATAAGAACCAATCTTAATATATATATATATATATATACATATACATACGTCTTCAACATACCGCCCGCCCACCAAGGATATAATGTGACGAAATGTCCTTCTAAGTAAATAATATAGAACTAACTATGAAATTTATATCTATGGCACACGGTGAAATATTTATAGAAGACAGTTTTACGTAATTTGATGTGCAGTCGTCCTTACATGCGATTCCAGACAGTCATTTAGCGTAGTTACTTTTCTAATGACTCCGGTGGTCGAGTGGTAAAGCGCTTGGCCCGGTACCCGAACGTGACGGGTTCGATTCCCAGGTCGGGCAAAGAATTTTTTGGATTTTTCGATGCATAGCCCGGGTTTGTGATCACCAACCCGCACTTAGCAAGCGTGTTGAGTAAGCCATTACGCATCAATTGTAATGATGACTTGATTTTCCAGACATATATCCAATTTCGCGAATTCACGATTTCACTTATTTTCTGGCTGGGATATTCTCACTAGACTTTTATAGAGCACTTCATTTTATACCAGTCGGTACAGAGGATATCGAGAAGACAGCCATCATTACACTCTTCGGCCTTTACGAATTTCCGAGAGTGACGTTTGGGCTGCAAAATGCTGCTCAAACATTCCAGCGTTTCATGAATAACGTCGTGTTTCAAGTTTATACTTTCTGCATAATTTCGTTGACGACATCATTATAGGGTCAAGGACAAATGAGGAGCACCGTGAACACTTAGAAACCGTTTACAAACGTCTCAACCAATACAGAATAACTATTAACATGTCTAACAGCGGGTTTGGCAAGAGCTAATTAGATTTTTGGGTTATCGTGTATCAGCTGAAGGCACACGACCGCTAGAAGACCGCGTCAAGGTTATAGCAGAATATCCTAAGCCGAGGATATTATAACCTCATTGCGGGATGCCCTGACTTACATAAGTGTTCTAAAGACCGTTTCACGTAACATTGGTGATTGTGTTGTTATCAAGTTCCACCCGTCATAATCTTCAAACATTGTGTTCTGGTGATGGTTTGTGCAAGTGATTGCTGATGCACAGACGTCAGAACATTGGCGGAGCGCGTTCCTGAACTCTTCGAAGAAGGTCATTGGGGTTGAAGTAGCCTAATGTGTTCACAAAATTAATTAAATTAAATTCCAATTAAGATCCCGCAAGTAGGCAACTATTTACACGTTGCTACTTCAACAGCTTTCCTGGGAACTGAGATGAGAGATTTGCGAGTCAGTCGACGAAATAACGAAGTTCAACGCCCTGCACCAGCGTATTCCGTGGCCTGATGACGGCAGGAAACACAGTCAGTGAAGAAACAATGGCAAAAGTAAAAAACAGTGCACTCGTGTTATGTGTTATTATTATTTTTTCTCTCAATGAACTTTAGCCATTATTTTTTTATTTTAGTGGACGTTAAATGATTTGTTTATTTTATTACCAATTTACATAAGTTTAACATTTTTTATACCCCTTTGTACATACAGTAGTTACATAAATTCACATAATTTTTTTCTTGTATTTAAATTTAACATTTTAATTACTTTCAAAATACTCTTTTTTTTCGGTCTAGTATTAAATTTTTTTAAAGAAGGGAAGTGTTGTGCCAATCCATGTATTACTTATGATTTTGTATTTGGACACAATTACCTAGGACATCTATGATTGCATCATCTTTTCTTTATTCTATGTACTAACTGGCTTTTACAACTCGCGGCTTTGCTCTCGTAGGCTACACGACGTGTGATTGTTTGTAATAAAAGCAAAACTGATTAAAGTTACGTTCATGTTAGTCAGTCCGTGGATTAAACTTTAAAAATGTTAGATTTTCATACAAACTTTCCACCCCTATTTCACCTCTCTATGGGAGGTTTTTCGAAAAATGCTAAAACACGTCATTCTTTATTTTTGTTGAATAATCTAAATATCGATTTAAATCATATATTTTTATAATTTTTACTTTGAAAATAACGATTTCCCCAAAAAAACTTTCTTTCCTTTTTTACTCCTTTAAAGAAAAATAAACAAAATTCCTGAGACACGTCATTCTTTATTTCTTATTACTACTTATTAAAGCTGAATACCAATTTTCATGTATTTTACTTCAAAACTGACGGACTTTCATACAAACTTTCACCCCATATTTGACCCTCTTAGGGTGTGATATTCGTAAAATGCTTTCTTAGTGGCTGGTTACGTCACTCAATTAACCTTCCGTCCAAATTTCATCTAGTTAGCTCCAGCGGTTTCGGCTTGGCGATGTTGAATCAGTCAGGTAAAGCCATTACATATATATAGATTACGAATATGATAACGATGTAATATTTAATCTTCATATATATTTCTAACCCACTTCTTTGACAACCCTTGACTTGTGCAATTCACAAAATATATCAATTTAATTATATTATTCATAACTTCACACTACCAACTCTTCGTCAAACATACATGAACGAGGCAAATGTACATTTTGAGCCAAAATTTTTGACGTACACAGATGATGATGCCATTGTAATTTGCCATTCCAAAAAAAGTTGAAAAGAGATGTTTTTAAATGAAAATTGTAGGAGCTACAGTAGTTACCATTAATTTTAATTGGCGTCTTTGTGGGCAGCTGTAAGACGTTTAGAAGAAAGGTTAGAAGTTATATTGGTGCAAATAAGATGAAGTCAAATAAGATAAGATAGTATAGAGAAACATTGCAGCCAACACTTACTATCTATAGTCAGCTCCACCCTTTACTATCGGTACGGTGTTATGGTGATAAGCCTTCAACACTTCTTCAGTCACATAGTCTTCAGCATGACTTGGTTCGTACGCCAAATAAAAATAATAATCTCTTTCCAAAGCTTTCATGCATCCTTCTTTTGGACAATTTCCCATTTGGCATCCTAAGATATCCAAGTCTAAAGAATGTACTTTCAAAGCCGCCGCAAGTTCCTTCACAAAACCGAATCTATTTAATTTACAACTTTCTGGAATCCACGCAACTGCTCTTTTCTTCGTCTTCAACTTTTCAATATCCTTTTCAGTGACGGCACTCATATTTTCTATCCATTTCACATCTATCTTAGGTGCTACGAAGTGACCATCTTTGTCTCTGACTTCAATAAAAGGAGTCGAAATGTCAGAGAAAATTTTGTACGACCAAGTCCAGTTGAAGTAGTTGTCAACTTTCAGATTGCATAGAGGTGTCTCTTCGGCTGATCTCATACTGTGGAACAAATACTTCTGCCTTTCAGATCTATGATAAGGCATTAAACTCTTCCATAGCGATCGACGCAAGACTGCAATATCCACGAAAACCACATCAAAGTCTGTATGGTAGGCCTTCAATAGGTTTTTCTCGATGGAGATATAGCAATTATCAAAGGAGCAGTTGTTTTTAACAAATGGTCCTTGGCCAAGGCCAATGTCTAAAATTTTATGAGTGAATTCTGGTGTCGTCCAAATCAAAATGTATTTCAACTGGTTGTCTGTCTGCATACTTTTTTCGTACGGCCCGGGCTTCGGCATACCAGGAGTGTGGTAAGTCTCGAAATCGTATACAGTCGTGTATGCTGTATGGAACGAGTAGAAAGCCAGAGCAGTGTACATCAAGAGTCCAGAGAAGCTTACCATAAAGAATAATTTTGCGAAGGTCTCAGTTCTCATAATGAGATGCATCTCGGGTCTTGTTCAGTGGCACTTCAGTGTTACTTTGATATGAATGCACAACAACAATTGCTCCGAGTGGAGTTGCAATGGGATGGTAAACAAAAAATTCTTATGTTCGTAAATAAACAAATCTGCTCACGGAGACATTCAATGTTTGTAAATCAGTCGTCGGTCGGCATTGGGTCATCATAATGTCAGAGTATTTTTTTTATTGTAAAGTAAACATTTATTGTTTCAATAAGAATGCCGTATTACTTACTCCTTATTTACAACTTTCGCTTAAAAAATACTTAGATGGGTGACCAAACATTTAGGATGTCATCGTAAATTAAGAAAAACTTACAATGGAGTTCTTAAGAAACTCTTAGTTCGGTCAATTACAATATAATAATATTATGACTTACAAACCCACAATATAGACATAGAATTTGTATTGTTAGATTTTCTATAGTTAAATGTACACTCCAGAAACATTTTGCTATCCTCTCATAGAAAGATACAGAAAGGTCAATAGTATCGGAAAAAAGGTGTCATAGCTCAGAATGAAGAAATAACATTACATTTGTACATTCCTCATTAGCATGACAAGTCTCTAGCTGACTTGTCTCAGCTTATATCCCTCCAGTTCTCAATAAATACAATTACCCACATTTCTTTGAGTGTTTCGCTTTGTTTTCTTTATTTCGCACCAGCAAAGTGTTCGTCTCGTCTCAAAGGGCTGTCTGTCTACTGTACGTCCAAAAAGCTCTTAAGGAAATTTTTCTATCAGTCGATGTCTCCCTCTATTTGCTAAGACCTGTTTCGTTAGAGGCTATGAACGTTTCCATTGTAAAACGTCAGTGAAAAAAGACGGTACGTATCATAATTCATTGTAATGATACCGACGACCTCCGTAACCACTCGGGCTTGCACGCCGGTCTTTGTGCGGCGCTAACTCTGAGGGGTCCGGATTCCCGGTCCCCGGTTCTCGGTTCCCGGTTGGGGCAATGTCGAAAATGAACTTTTCGATATTGTGTCGGGTCTGGGTGGTTGTGGTACCGTCGTTGTTTCTGATTTTCACAAAACGAGTGCTTTAGCTTACCAACAACAACACACAAGTTCTAGATCGGATACACTTTGGATCTTTTCATTTTGACCACACCTTTCTGTTACACGTTGTATACTACCTGTAAACACTTTCATTGCGCAATTCACCTTCTCTTAGGCAAAGTGCCATCTATTGGTATTGAACAAACTAACAATTTGAATGTTATTTACTTTTATTTTTATGAGTACAGAAATAGAGTAATAAAATTTTGTTAAGAATTTTTTAGAAGCTAGAGTACGCAAATGACTCCGCTCCACCTATTGTTAAGTAGAAGCAGAACCCAGATGCGGAGACAGCTGGTGGAGCAAGATTGCGCTACACTCCGACCTTGCCGACCTGCAAGTTGCTTCTTCACACCTTTTTGGTCTGACGCGACCGCCCTGCTAGGTGCTTCGTACGAGTTTCATTCGCCATGCGATCACGTTAACGAAAACGAGAATTTGTATGGCAAAATTTTAACTCTTCTAGTATGTCGCCAGGCGGCGCTGCTTCAATGCCATACTAATTTTCGTTTTCATAAACGTAATCGAATGAATAAGGATAGTAATCAAAACTCACTAGACACTCTGTACCGTATGACGTAAGAGAATGGAACTTCGCCCCACTCTTTGCATGTAGGACGTCGAGTCTTCGGCAAATATGGACATCGCGTATGAAGTCAAACAGAATTACGTATTCCATAAAAATATACCCCTTTTGCGCACGTGACGACAACTGTCGCTCTACTTGACGCATATGACGCGTCCCAAGACGTTTGTCAATAAAATATAATAATAGTGCCTTCCGGCAGTGTGAAAGTCGGTGTGTCGCAAATGCCTTTATCGCCTCCGGGAACGATGTTTTCGACTGGAACCAAAAGAAGCTTGTACCACGCTCTTCTTTTCCAACTATGTCTGTGAAAAAGGTACAAACAAACACATTGTATTTTTAATACTGGTTGAAACGGTAGAGGCAACAACACGCATTAAGTTCAAAAAAGCATTTTACACAATCGATATATTTCCATTCAATTTGTGTTGTCAAAGTTATAAAAAAAAACTGTTTTTATGTCTCCACTGATGGGAATGGATAGGGAGAACGGGCCATAAACCACCACGCGGTTCCAGTGCGGATTGGTGGTAGTAAACAACTGCTAATGCAGCCGGGACCAACGGCTCTACGTGCCTTCCGAAGCACGGAGGAGCTCAAGCTGATACATTTTTGGTCACCTATCCGATGACCGGCCTTTGCGAAAGTTGCTTAACCTCAGCACTCACAGACTGGGCGCGTCTACCACTGCGCCATTGAGCTCCACCTTAAACAGGGACAATAGCAAACTAATTCGTCTTCCGAAAGTCCACGCACATGAACAGATACTTACAAACTACCTGACATAACCACCCTCGACAGTTGCAACGTGATGACGTCACTAAAAAACAGAACTTTTGACCTCTGAGACCCTGAACCTTTAGAGCGTGAGCTGGATCATCTTCAGGAGGAGGAGGTCCGGTAAGTGCTAAAGAAAAACGGTAATCGAGTTAATGGAAAACGGAAACAGCCCACAAAAAGTTGCAAGCATCCCAAAGCTAGCAGGCAACCCAGTTACATGTCCAAGGAGTGACAGACTGCAGCTGTGGTAGTTCCTACATAGGCCAAGCAAAGCGGACTATACTATACATGAGCGGGTCCAAGAATATATCGCAGCTTTAAAGAACAGGCAGTCTAATAAATCAGCCATTGCAGAACATCTACTTGAAAGAGGCACAAATCACTGGATTGAATTTGACCGTACGCAAGTCCTCTCCACAAATCGCCACTTTTATTCAAGAATAGTGCGTGAAGCGATTAAAATAAGCACCTTAATAATTTCAATCGGGAAGACGGCCACATACTGTCTTCAGCGTGGAATCTAGTTTTTCGTCGAACCTCGTTTTTCTTCGCAGTCGGTAAAGAACCAGAATAAGGTTTGTATACGTAATAAGGACACCGTTAGTGTTGTGTGAGGCGGTAGTTGACAAAATAATGTGACGGTGGATGAAGACTGCTGCGCAAATGGAGGCGCAACATCGCGACAGCAGTTAGCCCGTGACCACGGACGGTGTAACTCGATCGAAACGTTGGGTACAAAGAAGTTATGATACCTTTTACTAATTAGGTAGTTTGCGTTCGTTTAAATTATTTATGAATCCTAAACAATTAGCTTACCCCTGTATATGTCTTTTATAATGAGTAATTCAAATTGTTGTTTCTATGCAATAAAGGATTAAAATACAACCTTAAATGTCTTATATACCTATATCACATATAATCTTAATTGTTCTTTGTATAAACATAAATAAACAAAATATACTCAGTTGTACACCACCTGGAGAGACATCCAACAAATTGAAATCTGGAAGAATCAACGTTTTCAATCCGATCTAGATATATTCACCGAGGATTTATTGGAAAAATCAAATTAAGCCAAATATTGTATTAAAAGTTACTCCAGCCGGAGTAAACCGGGATTCAATTTGCGATATGAACGTGCGGATGTCCAATTATGACTGACGATTGCGCGCCACGATGCCTCCTCCAAATAAAAATCTTTTGTATGCTTTATTATTATTATTTTTCTATAGCACTAAGCCACAAAAACAAATGATCTACAGATTGCATCTATTAGCGAACAGCTTGTGTACTGCATGTGGAGAAAAAACGGAGTTAATGCAGCACCTACTATGCAACTGTGAATCTCCGGCTAGGAAAAAAATGGGTCTCCTGGGTTTGGCCTATCCGAAACCAGAAAACTTCAGGTTGTTCGCTGTCAAAGACGTTACCAAACTTATGGTAGGTATATATTTACAGAGGAATAGTAAAAAAGATGGTGTTGCACAAAAGATCCTGATGGTGGGGTGAACTGCTACTGGGAGAAGAAAACTTCAGCAGGCTCCACTAAGATAAGATAAAGATAAGATAAGATTTTTTTTTATTTCATCATTTCATTAGAATAAATATTAACCAATACGTAATAACTTCAGTACCTACATCCGTGATAATGGCGCATGCAACTGTGCCGAAATATCGAATACCAAAACACAACAAGAAAAAAACATGGTAATAATCCTGTTAATGATATTTATTCTAATGTAAGTGACCATGATAGTTTCAAAAGTTATATATCATCATTTGTCATTGAATTCGCAGACTTGAAACAAACGCTGATGCAAAGTGGAATATTACAATAACAGTGACTTTCCTGGTAAGTAGGTATAACAATAAATGTCAGGGTGTGTCTGTGTGTGTGTATGTAGTGAATTGCTGATGCCTTGGTGGAGCAAACCAACGCCATCTTAATACTGTTTATATTGTACAAAATAAATATTTTTTTGTTTCTATTTCAATTTACATTTCAATATGTTCAACTGCTGGACATAGGCCTCTCCAAGTGCACGCTTCTGAGCTGTTCCGCGGCTACTCTCATCCAGCTCTTGCCAGCCACCTTGCGTAGATCGTCGCGCCACCAAGTAGAAAAACAAAAAGAATTAACGCATCGTGTAGCGTATATCGTTACTTTTTTTTTGGAGAGAGATTGCTGATTGCCTCAGGCGGCATTTTCAGCTTCACCGGGCTTTTTTGGGGGCGGCGAGGAACGTAAAGGGTCCCTCAAGCCGTGTGAAACGAATCACCTTCGGAGGTTTTCTAGAGGGAACGGCATCGCGCACTAGTGCGCGTCCCCGTGCCCTACTAGTTTCTCCGAAGAGTTCGGATCGGATCGGGGGACCGTTACTATGCGCTACAGTTAGTCTATGATGCGAAGGGGCGAAGTAAGGATGCAAGTTCCAACATTTATATACAAGTTGGAGTAAATAGAAACCAGCCACCTTGCGAAGATCTTCGCATCGCCGTCTAGATATGTAATTAGCATCTCTAACGCCTGATTAAGGAATATGAACATAGTACGTAACTAAGCTAGGAAATTCAAATCGGGTAACCACAGCTTATATTATATAGACTTAGAGTTACGTACTACCGTTACTGCTTAGAATTTAGCTTATTATTCAAAGATGCTCTAATGACTCGTGGCTCGCTAGACTAATAGGTACGTTGGATAACCATCTGTGGTCTACTGGATCGACGAACAGTCTCCGTTCGACTTCCAATGGGGGTCATATATTATCCGGTTTGGTTGGTGGTAAAGCTTGCACTTATTATAAAATTCAAAATCATTAATTCAGTTCAGGCTACACAAATCACAAGGCTATTATATATATAAGGTCACATTTTATCAACTGCAAATACATTGAGGATAAATTCAACAACATATATAAATTATTTTTATGAAAAAACCTTAAATTTTTATAAGCTAGTTTTCAAGAAAAACGCCAAAAGACATTTCGATTAAAAAGTAAAATAAAGCACTTTCGGTAGTTTCGATTTAAAGGAGCCGAAACAGAGAGGCCGCAATCCCTTCGCCGCTTACACGTGCCCGTAGTTTAATTCAAAGGAGCCGACAGAGAGGCTGCTCTTAAAAATATTACATTTTTTGTGTCGGGAAAAGTAAAAAAAAAACTAGCCTGAATTTTTTTTTAATGCTAGGGCCTTATTTCTCTGATATAATTAGATGTTTTGTCAAAATATTTGCAGTTGATAAAATGTGACCTTATATATAGCTTATAAGAATGTCACTATGCCATCGGTTCGTAAGTCTACACAGAGCGGGAGGCCAGGATTCGTCTGGATAGCTATGATCATCTATTCAGAATGGCTATTGATCGATCGATAGATTATTTTAGTAATTTTGAATTGAAAAAAGACAAAGTGTTGAAAAGGTTCCACGAGCGGGATTCGAACCCGCACCCCATGACATACAAGGTCAGGTGCACTACCAACTATGCTATCGTGGCTCAATCCAACTCGCCGAAATTAATCAACACTATCTACTCTTACCCTGTAAGTCAAAGAAGCCCTATTTAATGTCGACAACTACGTCGTCAACATCCGATCTTAATATTTTTACAAATATTGAAAGATCAGTTAAAAATTAGACAAGCTATATTTATGATTATTTGCATATTTTACGCAATATTGTTGCGAAAAAATTACAAATTGAAAAAAAGAAATACAAAGTGTTGAGAAAATTCCACGAGCGGGATTCGAACCCGCACCCCATGACATGCCGGGTCAGGTGCACTATCATTTTCTTTTCAACACTTTGTCTTTTTTCTTTTTTCAATTTGTAATTTGTTCGCAACAATATTTGCGTAAAATTATATGTAAATAGATAATCAAACCCTCGTGTGGCGTCGGGGTTAAAGAATTGCACCACCTCGTCTCTTCCCGTGGGTGTCGTAGAAGGCGACTATGGGACCATTCCAGAGGATGGGCAGCAACGTCTCTCTGTGATTGTTCTCACCTTACTGCGATCGCCAACCCGCCTGCCAAGCGTGGCAATTATGGCAAATTCCCCTCAAAATGATTTATCCTTAAGGGAGGTCTTGTCCAGCAGTGGACGTCTTTTTGGCTGAGATGATGATGATGATGATGATGATGAAATAATCAAAAATTTTGAATTCTAACACAGTGAAAATTGTTTGTGAATAAATTAAATTGAAATTGAAATATTGGAGATCGAGTATGACGATGTTGAGTCTTTAATAAACTGACAATAAACGCGTATGTACACACGACTGCACTCAACCAACCGCAAACTCTCAAATTTCCTAATAGACTTTAAACTTTATGTCTAAGATATATGGTTGAAAATACATTCAAGAAATTTGACAGATAAGTTGATGTGCTCTCTGTACTCTCACACCCTCACATACGTTATGATATGTTAGTGTTATTGATATATTTGTAGATTCCAACTGTTTTGTTCGAGGTGGGTGCTAATAACTACAACATAATTTGTGTACATTTGTATTTTTGCACCAAAAAAAGAGTTTATATTGTTTTTTAAAGTTCACGCGAACACTACACATTGAAATGAAACGACTTTTACGTATCTACTCGCGTTTATTTTACACATTACTACAAATACTTGCTAGAGAACAACGATTCATCCTTAGGAAGTAATGCGAGGCTATTGAAATAAAAAACATCCTTATTTCAATAGAGAAGATGGTTGGAATCTACCACCAACCTGGGATCACATCATACAAAATATTAAATCCCAGCCCCAACACCATACCACATTAGTAAATTTACTACTCTGTGACCATACCGCCAGACCAAAAGATACTGTAATCTCTTTCTGCGTAAAACGGAACACCTGAATAAATTTAAATGAGGGTATACAAGTTACTAACTAATTATAAGACGACCCTACACCTCTGTCGGGAGACAGAGGTGTAGGGATGTGACCACGGACCCTGCAAAGGGTTTGAAACGTCAGGAGAAAAGTAATGTGTAAAATAAACGCGAGTAGATCCGTAAAAGTTATTTCATTTCAAAAGAGTTTATTATTATTATTATCATCGTATTTAAGCCTATCATTTTTAAACGAACTTATTAGCATATACATAAGATAGTAACTTAGCCAATGTTTTTATTTATTTACATTATGACACACCATCAACAACATCACAAATACAAACATAAAAAATAGCACGTAGGACCGTGTGAATTGTCTTTACAGGTATACATAACAGCACTAAAAAATTTAAAATGCTACAAATAATCTACTTCACAGTTTAAGGCCCGATTTTTCAATCCTCAGATAAGTTTTATCCAAAGAATAAGATAGTCAATGTGACATATTTTTTAAAGAGAATCTGTCATTATGTCAAATTATTCAGTGAATAAACTTTAACTGACGATTGAAAAATCAACCCTAAGCCAGCTAAAGCCATGAATGTAGTCAGTTCCTAGGTCGTTAAAGTTTATGAGATGATGAGATGCGCTTCCATCTTTGGCATTATC
This sequence comes from Eudonia mercurella, assembly GCA_963082485.1. Taxonomy (NCBI): domain Eukaryota; kingdom Metazoa; phylum Arthropoda; class Insecta; order Lepidoptera; family Crambidae; genus Eudonia; species Eudonia mercurella. Next base: position 2,426,088 of record OY720040.1, read on the forward strand.
GTCAGTTTGCATTAATATTGGTGACGTAAAGGCCACCATCTAGACTCTAGATCAGTGGTTCCCAACCTTTCCCCGACCATGGACCCTTTTACTAATGTTTTGTTAGCAGGGACCACATAAACTGTACTTAAAAAGAAAGTTTAGTCTTTTTTCAAAACTTTAAAAGTATTTGTAACGTAATTTCAGTAGTGATAGTTTATCTTTACACACTTCATGCTAAAACACGTGCTGGTCTTAGGAACCACCATCATACTGTACAGACAATCAGTACTCGTACCAAAAAATTTGGCAAGTCGTTCCTCTGTAAGACCATTCGGCTTTGGAATTCTTTGCCGGCGCATGTGTTTCCCAGCTCCTATAGTCCCGGGTCTTTTAAGCGGGGCGTGAAACGGCATTTATGCAGGCCGTCATGAGTGGGTGCGCTTGTCACCGTGCTTGTTCCACGGTGAGGAGCGCTCTCATTATTTTGGACTGCATCGGCTGCTTACCATCAGGCAGGATGTGGTCACTATGACGTGTCAATATAAAAAAATAAAAAAAACAAAAATGCTAATGCGAAACATTGAACGCCTAGTGGTTCTACTGTATTAACGCCATAAACATATTGGGACCACCCTGAGACCTAGGAATTAGCAAATAGGAATGAATGTAGTCAGATCCTAGGTCGTTAAAGTTTATAAGATGATGAGACGCGCTTCCATCTTTGGCATTTTCGTCAGTTTGCATTAATATTGGCGACGCAAAGGCCACCATCTAGACTCTAGATCAGTGGTTCCCAACCTTTCCCCGACCATGGACCCTTTCACTAATGTTTTGTTAGCAGGGACCACATAAACTGTACTTAAAAAGAAAGTTTAATCTTTATTCAAAACTTTAAAAGTATTTGTAGCGTAATTTCAGTAGTGATAGTTTATCTTTACACACTTCATGCTAAAACAAAAATGCTAATGCGAAACATTGAACGCCTAGTGGTTCTACTGTATTAACGTCATAAACATATTGGGACCACCCTGAGTCCTTCTTATTCTTCCTTCACAGAAGAACTACGCATGCTAGTCTTCGGTATTACCGATTTACTGTGCCAACTATTACATCACGAACGAAGAAATTTGGTGATACATTTCTTTGTCACACCACCAAAAAATGGAATTCCCTCCCAGCACACTTCCTACTCCCAACTATATGGGGTCGTTTAAATGAGATATGAAGAAGCAACATGCGGGTCGACAAGGTGAAGACAGCTGTTTTTTATGCCTTATAAGACAGCTCTTGACCTCGATCTCGCCTGATGGTGAGCGTAAATGAGTTCTACGGTGAAGCGAGCTGCCCCAGAAGATGCCTCTTAACTCTCACTTTGAAGGCATTCAGGTTATAAGTTTTTGGGAACACACGATGGCAGAGAATTCCACTCCCTGCCAGTGCGCAGTAAAAATGATGACATGAAGCGCTTAGTGCGACATAGTAGAACTTCTATTAGGTGGGGATGATATCCTGCAGTACCTACGTCTGGAAGTTCGGTGGTAAAAGGGCGATGGTGGTATGAGCTCGAAAAACTCCCCAGCACACTCTGCTTTCCAGGATTTTGCCATCCTGCTCTACTAGTATCTATTAAAAAAACCGCATCCAAATCCGTTGCGTAGTTTTAAAAATCTAAGCATACATACATTCATAGGGACAGACAGACAGCGGGAAGCGACTTTGTTTTAAACTATGTAGTGATAGTGACTGTGCTGTGTAAATATTCTTCATTCAGTATTTAGTATAATATGTTTTGCGGATATAATAACAACACAAAAGCACGTCTCGGGCCGTCTTAATTGAGTCGGCCAGTGATTACACCGCAGCATCAGTAACCGAATACGCAGCTCATTAGTCACTGCACTAATGTTGAGACACAGATGGGACCCAACTAATACGCTTAATCTAGTAGCATCTGCTAGATGCTACTTTATATCAATTTTAAAACTTATAGTGCCTTACAAATAAACGGAGAATATCGAATAGTTATCCCGTGTTTTGTTTCTTTTACTCCAATTTGAAATGACGATTACATGACAGGAATTCCGTCTCCGTTTATTTGTAAGGCACTTAATTTTAAACCACATTTCTAAAGATAACTCACGAATTATAGAAAAATAAATAATAAACAACACATATAAAAAGAAAATCGTTTAAAAAACAATAATCAATCATACTACAAGCACGATGAAAATGCCAATACATAGGTACTCGTATCTAGATAATCGCCTACCTACTAGAAACAATTAAAAATATAACGGTAGGCGGCGAGGTTGGTTTGTAGGTAGAACGGTCGAGCAAACTAGGATTCGTCGATAACACAGTTCATCTTGGATCTTCAAAATAAAAGCGCAGTCGTATTCCTTACATTCACTTTAATGTTATTTTAACATCACAATTAAATTATTTAGAAACAGTTGCCCGATGCAAATCGATTTTAGAAACGAAGTAAGTTCCGCGCGTGCGTTCTCTCCGACCGCTCCTATTCAAATGTGTCCAGTCCGTTGTCGCGCCAACTAACGTTGACGTTTCGCGTACCATAGAGCATAGGCTTCGCAGACCACACTCAAATATAGACTATACTTGTTGTTTCTAAGCGATGCTAGCGCCATGTCTCCGACATACAAATGCAAACATGTATCATCCAATAAATACATAAATAACCTTTATAATAAATAATAGATAGCTATATATTTGTATACTTAACACCTAACTAATACAAATACCTAACTAACTAAAACTAATATAAATTCGACAGCCCAGGCTCATTCACTCACTCACAGATCTACGATCAGCCCAAAATCTTGAGTCTAGATTAGATAAGGGTTTAATTTCCAGGTCGTTGCAAAAGGTGTTGCGTATTTTTCGATGCATTATCTGGGCTTGTTTTCATCAACCCGTATTTGGCAAGCAACGTGATTTCCCATCAATTGTAGAGAATACCTGATTTCAATGATGGAGGTAGTTGTTCATGTGGAACCGTACATGAGTAAGCTACCGACTTAACTTATTGTAAATTGAGTAACTGTTAAAGGTTTTTTTCCATTTCTTTTTCTGTAAAATAATGTATTTTTAAATCATACCCTTTACAATACTATAATACTGATATTGAACTGTTACCTCAAACATTTCGCTTGGTATACTAACAACCTGACAACATGATATCCAAAAATATGTTAATAAAACCTCTGAGTTATAAGTAACTTATATGTATGTAAGCATAACAACGTAATAAACAACCGATTATTTACATCGTTCCGTCTATAAAGCCGATGGAATGCCAGGTAAGATTCCCGAAATACCGATACAACCACCATCTTAGGAGGCCTCCACAAATATTCGTTGTCAAGCTCCGACCGACTATCGAAATCCAAGGGTCGTAAAGGCGAAGGACGAGCATTCCACGAATTTAGTTGTGAAACTGTAAATGACTGTTGATTCCACAGATATCTGAAGTGCTCTGAGGTTGCTTCCAACCACAGCCTCCAACAGTTGGAAATAAAAAAATAAATACACACCATGAACATAACGTCTATGACTACCGAACGATAAACTTAACATACAGAGTACTTACATAAACTAATAAACAATAACAACTTATCATCATCATCATCAGCTCATTTTATATCCCTATGCTGGGGCACGAGCCTTCCCTATGGATGGATATGGGGAACGGGCAAGCCACCAAGCGGGCCCAGTGCGGGTTGGTGTTTGTTAACAACTGCTAATGCAGCCGGGACCAACCGCTGTACGTGCCTTACGAAGTACGGAGGAGCTCGAGATCATACATTTTTGATAACCCATTCGATGACCGACCTTTGCGAATGTTGCTTAAGAGGGCGTATAAACCTAGAAAAAAAACAGATTCCACCCGCGCCCCTTTCACGCCCCGTTTTCGTCCGTGCGTACAGCGTGGCGGCCAACGCAACAGAACGGCAGGTCGCTCCCTCGTGTGTACTCGTGTTTAGTGCGATCGCGCACAGTATACCTAAAATAATCAGATAAAAACCGGCTAAGTGCGAGTCGGATCACCTAGCTGTACTTCGAAACACTAAAATACTCTTTGCTGGTGGTAAATAATACGCAAAGGTAAGTAATGATATCATATATTTTTATTATATATTGCTACTTTAAATATTTAATATTGTTTTATTTTATAAAGGCGTAGGTGCCATGAAATCTTTAAGCATTTTTGTATTATGTAGATTATTTTTTGTATCATGTAGATTATATTATCCCTTTCAGTCGCACTTTGCTATCGACAGAAGTAACTGCAACAGTCAGCGGTTGCTGTCGACACGTTAAAGGTCAAAGGCCTACCATCCGACGCTACAGTTACCTCTATTGATACCAAAGTGCTGCTCGTGTGTAAGTGCTCTTACTGTTATATCTCTTCTTCAAAGAGTGTCGACAATGTAAAAAAAAGAAGTCTAATTTTATTACAAAAATATCGCTTTATTTACATAGATTCATAGGTTTACATTTTTTTTTTCAGAATTCGTTCCCTGGCTTGTACCTGTACTGCAAAGAACAGACAGAAAGAAGGTAAGTTAAAAACATTTTTGCATTAAATTATGTATTTAAGGTCTGTTCATTCTAACTTGTCTTAAAATGTAACAATCTTTATAGGACTTACTATTGAAATTTAATGAAAAATTTTATTGTTTTTTTAATGGTAAAAAAAACTAAAATATTGTTTACACTTAAGATAAACAGACTTTCTGTAATCAAAGTCAAAGTCAAAGTGTCAAATATTTTGTATTCAAATAAACTTTAGAAAAGTACTTTTGAATCGTCCAAACATTTTTTTTACCTACTACCCATTCAGGACGTCTATTTTTTAGTTGTGGAGAAGAATGGGCGCAAGAAACTCCACAGTTTAATACATAAGTAACGACATTTACAAAATTATATGCCGTTATCAAGTTATACAAGTTTAAAATTACTTAACAATATTTTAAATTGGGGTGATTGAAGCATTTTTTTGAATGTAATCAGACACTTTATAATAAGCTTTTTTACAAAGCTTTTCTTTAATGACGATTTTAAATTAAATCATAAGACAAAAGAGGAATTCTCTTGCAAAATGTTTGGTAATATTTTAAATAAATGTGTAATTAATTCTAAGAAAAGCCCGTCTCAACCTACAATTATTAAAAATGTTCAGTCAATCAGTATGGTTCACCAGAACATTCAAGGAATGATGGGCAAAGATCCAGAGATTGCATTGTTCATGAACGATAATAAAGTTGATATTCTGTGTATTACTAAACACTGGCTTAAAGATCATCAGTTCATGTTCAATTTTAATAATCATTTGGTAGGTAGTTCGTTCAGTCGAGTAAATTCAATTCATGGTGGCTCCTTAATTATAATTGATAAGAAGTTAAAATTAAAGGAAAGAAAAGACATAATGAGCCTCTCGGTTGAGCAAACAATAGAAATAGCTTGTGTGGAGCTGGAGCGACTTGTTGTATTAAGTGTATACAGGCCTCCGTCAGCATTGTATGATTATTTTGAAAAAGTAATGGATGAAGCATTATATAAAATCCGCAATGTAGGTAAAAAGATAGTTGTTTGCGGTGATTTTAATATTAATTTGTTAGAAAAGTCTACAGGTTCTGTCAAAATTAAAAATTTATTTCAATCATATAATTTGAATAATTTATTTTTGGAGCCGACTAGAATAACTGCCACTTCGGCCACTTGTATCGATAATATATACACTGATCTAGTACCTCTGTCTAAACTCATTATTAATAAACTAAACTCTGATCATTGTGGCCAAATGGTCAGCCTTCCTTTCCACATCAGTGTCAGCAAGTGAAGAAACAGATTATCACTGTTGTACCAAAAACTGCAGGTCGTCTGGAACGCTTCAAAACAATCTCTATGATAATATATGTTATGTAGAATATAATGATAACCCAAATAAATTTTATAATGATTTCTTTTATAAATATTGTTTAGAATTTAATAAAACTTTATTTCAAAGATGATCTCGGTTAGTGGTACTGTTACTTTTAGTGAATGGGTTACAATTGGTATCCACAAAAGTAGAAAGCGACTTTATGAGCTATATGATGAACGCAACTATAACACGAGTGAAGATTTCAAATTGTATGTCAAAAAATATTCTAAGTTATTTAAAACAGTATGTCGATTAGCAAAGGCAAAATTCCTGAGTTCAAAGATTAAGCTAAGTGATAACAAAATAAAAATGACATGGAATATTATAAATAGTGAAACTGGAAATGTCAAAAGTCGTAACAATGAGTACAAATTGAGCTTCGAAAATCAAATCTTAACTTCTGATGCTGATGTTGCTGCGGCATTTGAGAAGTTTTTTACTGATATTCCAGTTTCAACTACAAAGACTTTGGACTCGTCCCCCACTGTAGCTGAAGCGGTTCTAAAGGAAAATGTCAAACCTAGTGAAAACCATTTTAGTTTTCAAAAAATATTAGATTATAGAGATATAATTAAAACTTTTAACACTCTTAATAAAAAAAAAGACTGCTGATTTGTGGGGTAGTTCCGTTGACGTCACTAAATCCGTTATTGAGACAATAGCTCCAGTTTTAGCTTGCATATTTAACGAATGTATTGACTGTGGTGTTTTTCCTGACCTAATGAAGCACAGTAAAGTAATTCCATTATACAAATCAGGTAGCACATCTGACCCCACTAACTTTAGACCAATTTCTGTGCTACCCACATTTAGTAAAATATTTGAAAAGATAATTCTGGACCAAATTCAAGTTCATTTTTATAGAAATAAGCTTTTACATTCATTTTTCAGGTATCGCGAGGCATTTCATCTGCGAGCTCTTCGAGATCTACGAGATCTTCGAGCTGGATTGTACAGTCAGCAACGACAGACTTTTCATGTGTTAACATATAAAAAAATCAATATTATGTTTACATTCTATGGTTTTTATAAAAATAAATATACGAATAGCTTTAAATTAAACAACTGTAACGAACTAACAGAGTTGATGAGAGATTTTTGCGTACGAGTTTGACCGGATAGCATTCATCGGCTTGTGAGATATTACGACATTTACGAGCTGCAGCAGTTCTGAAATACAAAATAATTGTAAATCACAAGTTTGTACGGTAATATACGAAGTATGATACAATACTTCCAGAATAGCTAATTCAACTTAATTATGTATGTACTGTGAAAAAAAATTACTATACATACTGCCACCAATACGAGTGGTCAAAAGCATCGTTCTGTTTTGCATATACTTTACCCGGTACCCGCGTCGCCGTCATTGCTTCAGCGCTTCTAATACATTGTATAGTGAGCTCTAAAGTTAATGCGTAAGGGTCGATATTTCAAGGTGAGACTACTCATCACCAATGAAAAGAAATAATAACAATATTATGATAATAATATCTTATTTTAACGAAATATTTTCTCGGCGCCCTGAGCACAGAAACACAGTCCTCTCGTCTCAACAGAGTGATCGCGACTAATCGATGAAACAAAACATGCCTGTTACCTCGGGTCAGGTGCGACAGACTGGAGCGTTCTGCACGGAATAAGAATGTCGTAAGCGCCGAATTAGTTTTAGTTTATTTACTCGTAAAATATACATTTTTTTTTCAAATCGCTAATACAGTCGCTCGGTAATATAATTTGATATTATGTGTTAAAATATTGGCTCAGTAATATGCGTCCAATTGAAAATAAATTGATTCTAGTTGAAAAGTAGACGTAAGTTTGTGATTTTATTTTATCGATAAAATTTTAATATATTATGTTTTCGCTTAAGCCAGTCCCTTTCAAGTATGCTGTAGTATCTATGATATTTTTTTCGGGTAAATCGTGGTTTATCTTCTAGTGTTAAAATCAAATCTACGATTGGTGATTTACCTTTATACCCCCTCTTAACCTCAGCACTCGCAGACCGGGCGCGTTAACCACTGCGCCATCGAGCTCCTCAACATCAGCTATCTATGGTGTACACTGCTGGACATAGGCTTCTCAAAGTGCACGCCACTGAGCACGATACGCGGCTACTCTCATCCAGCTCTTGCCAGCCACCTTGCGAAGATCGTCACTCCACCTGAGGGCGACCTACACTACGTTTGCAAACGGTAAACAACCTATACAACTATTCGATTAAACTAAGAGCCAGAACATAAATTGTGTTGCGATCAAATAACACAAAACCTTTAATATTATTTATTTATTTATTCTTTATTGCACAATAAAATAAAATAAAGTACAAAAGGCGGACTTAATGCCAAATGGCATTCTCTACCAGTCGACCTAAGGGCTAGACGGAAAAATTGGTAAGCGGTGCGACAAAGAACGTAAATGAAACATATACTACATAAATGTATAAGAACTGCAATATACATTTTGAGTTTATTAAATTAAATGATAATAATATAATATACATACTATAAAATAAAAAGTAAAAAACTTAAATAAAAATAGACTACATAAACATACTTAAACATAACAGAAGAAAAGATGATGGGAATCTCTTACGTGGGTGTTGACTCCTGTAGAAACGGTTTATACACCATTGTTTATTATTGTTTATATTATAAAATTCCCTTTGCCACCTTTTTAAATCAATGTGACCAAATGCGAATAGGACCAGATGCGAATAAGACCTCATGAGAACAGGACCAAATGCGAATGGAAACAAAAACGTCTAACAATACCTAAAATGTATTGTGCAAGCTAGCTATAAAATGACTGTGATCGTTAAAAATTGAACTAAATGAAGAGAATGTTGTTTTTTTATTAGTTTTAGTAAAAATAACAGTACATTTATTAAGGCGAAGGGTAAGGCACACTAGCGCCACCAATTGATAATTTAACAATTACTAACGGATCGAATCTTTTTTTAAATATTGCGTACCGTCTGATAACAGGGAAGCATCCATAGTATTTATTTAACAATTGTGCACTACTTTTTGTTGCGTGGTTTATTCACAAAACGGGCTATCGCATTTATTCACAAACAATGGTTACTTTTGGTGTTAGCAAATGAATACAAAAACAAACCTAAAAGTCGTGCACAATAATTAAATAATAGATGTTTGCCTAGTTTCGGGAGGTCTGCAATGTTGAAAAAAAATCCAGTTTAGCTGTTATCAAATTAAACCCATTAGCGGCGCTAGTGTGCCTTACCCTTCGCCTTAAAGAACTGGTATTGTATAGCTCGTGTTTAGATGGTATAATAACTTAATTGAACTCTTTGCGGTCCAGATCAAAGAGTTGTTGGAATGCTGTTAGGTATGTGGTAGAATATTTGTCTGTTTTGTTGGTTGCGTTCGCTGTGAAATGCGGTAATTTTGAAGTTTGTTTGAATGATATGTACAAATTTTAGGATTCCGCTGAAATACATGCATGTCTCAAGTGAATATTAACGGCAAAAACAAAACAGTATCTGAGTACTTTAAGTTCACGTTCTTCTTCTTCTTAGGATGCCTCTCCAACTAGTGAAGGTTGGCAGTCAGCTCTGCATACTTGGTCCTGTCCTTGGCAAGGCGAAAAAGTTCAGTGGCATTCGCTATTCCCGTCCACTCCCGAATATTCCGCAACCACGTCTTTCTTCTGCGACCATGTCTCCTCTTTCCAGTCACTTTTCCCATCATAATAAGTTGCAAGAGTTCGTAATCTGTCCTGCCCAAGCACAAGAACTATTCTCTGCGTTCACGTTACGCTGTTCAAAATATTGACCATAATTGTTTTAATTTACTCCATAGTTCATTATCGAAATAACGCCGCTGAAACACGTTTGTGGCGGTTCTAAGACAGAAAAATCGAAACCCAGGCCGTCCTTTAAATGATCACTGCAAAGGCTTTGCAAAGTTTCTGTAAAAAGGCTGTATAATGAGGCTGCAGCTCACCTGGGCGTAACTCGAGTCGGCGGAATGGGGCGGAATCGAAGTTCCTTGCAAGTTTTAAAAGTCTAATTTTCCTTCATACGCGACTTGAGTACAGGAGCCGACGGGCCGTTGTGACGACGGCGGATTAATGTGGACTCGTGTTATGCATTATGGATCGGCCGTGCTGCTGGACCTCAGGCAAGAAATAAGAATGACCCAGAAGGGAAGCTTAATACATACCGAAGCTTAATACATACCGTTAGAGCAACTCACACATTGCACAGACACGGATCTCGGAAAAGTTTGAGTACAGCTGTTGCGTGTCCGTGAATTGTTGCCTGCGTGTGCGTTGCTCGAGTATGAAGCTTAACTTTTGCAGTCTCCCTATGTTGTGCCTCAAGTCTACGGAAGAAGAAGATGAAGGTAGGAAGGAAGAAAAGGTAACGGAAGGAGGCGCAAGGGAAGGTGGACTTATTAGGGAATAAGATGGCAAAGTAAAAGTATTTAAATTATTTTATTATTTTATTGTCAAAGCTACGCCATGGCCACGTTATCTATAAATATATATAAATCAGCGATTTACTTGTTATGCGAGCGAACACACGCTGAGCAAAGACTTACTGCGTAACAATGCTTCTTTATATAAATATCTGCTGATTTATTTCTAAAACTGTGTGACTTTTAACAAGAGCATTATAATGGGAAAGTTAATTAGTTTTTATTTTTTATCGAAATTAAATGTGTTTAGCATTCTGACATCCGTTTTAAACAGCCTTCTTGTAACAATAATGCATATTGTAGTATACATTTTGTGAACTTGTGAACACTGAAACCAGAATTTCAAATTCAGAAAATATATAATTTCTTATCCACACTAATCTTCCAAAAAGCTATACAGGAGCAAAGTTGGCGATCCAACGAAAAGTAAAATTCTCTCTCAATCATAAGTTTCATATAAAATGTGCACCATTATGCAGTACAGTGCTGAAAATCAACTTGAAAGCGTCATTTTACGCCTTGCAAAATGAAATCAGGAACTTCAATATTTGTTATCGACTGAGAAATAAGAGTTATTGGTGTTCAAAAGTTTCTCGGAGCGTTTGATTGTCTCAGAACACCATCGGCTTTTCTTTTCGACATTTCGATGCTAACTTGTTTTATGAAGCCATCGCGTTTAAAGCCGAAAGGGGAGATTGTAGGGTTCCCAGAATATACTGTTCATAGCTGCAATTCTACTAATGTAATAACGTCTCAATAGGGTGTCGATAGTCTGTTTTTTATTGTTTTTTTTTTATTGCATACCGATAAACACTTCATCTCTCCTGATGTTAAATGATGATAAGGCTGGGTGGAAGCGCACTTCACCCGAAATCTTCAACAACTGTGACACTAGCTGTAGCTATCTTAGATATTTCTAGCTACTGGGGCATAGAAAAACAATTAACATTGATGTTATGGCGATATATTTTGATTTTCTCGAAACATCATCGTTTTTTCTTTTAGACGCGACATCGACATCTCTTCCTAATGGTAAACATAATGAAACACATCACTATTACAACGCAACAAATCTTTCTACAACACACAACCTGTATATAAGGCATATAACAATACTGCCCATAAAATTCCTTCAAAGCCACTTTTATTTTTGAACAGATCTTTAAATCATATTAATTACTGCGAAAGTAATTAACGCTTTCACAGCATTCGTTAAAAAGTGGAGCCTCGCCGCGAAGCGCCGACCGAACGCCGCCGTCGCAGTACGAACGGTTTCATACGAAACGGAACCAAGTCCGGGAAGTAGCGTTGCATTTTAGGTAGTGTTTTTACGCCGATTGATTGCCATCTTTTTTAACAGTTCTCGTATTACTAATAAGTGAACCAAGCGTCAGCTGGCGCACCCGCGGTGGGTGTGGGTGTGGGAGGTTCCGAAAGTGGTAAAAGTATTAAAAATATAAAGTAATAGTACGCCGGCTGAAACTTTTTTCATAAATAGTTGAAATCATACTGAGCTGAAAAAAAATCGGCAGCTGCATCGTGGAGGATCATACGTATTTTTTTACTTGAACTTGTAAAAAAATACGTAAAATAAAGTTATAGTACGCTGGATAAAATTTAACTAAACGATTGTTTCAATTATTAAAATCTTCAGATGAATCTTGTTAAAATTATCACGTGTGTATCACGCTAGGTACGCGGGGTGGGGGGCGATAAGGTGGCTCACGAGAGCCACGATAGCATAATGAGCTTAAGCGTCTAATACCCACACACAATAGAATTTTAATTGTTATCGGCCTGCTGCTGGTCGCTCGACGCTCAAGGGGTTCAATAGATGGCTTTTTTCAAATCATAATCATAATCATAAATCTTTATTGATCCATTTGGTGTACATGATCTGAAAACTAGGTATTCTTTAACTGGCTACCTCCCGCAGCAGCCGTCCACGCGAGGCAGTAGCGCGGCAACATCTTGTACTAATTGGTCCACGATGCGAAGATGTTCAGACGATTTATGGCGCGCCTCAGCACCCACCAGCCTCTGCGCTTCACTTACATATTTTAAACTTTAACTTTTGCTTGGAGCACAATGATTTAGACAAACTTCTACTGTTGTAACGCCATTGGGACTGCCGGTAGTATGGAAACCTTTTGCTTATTGTAGCTGTCCGATGTCTGTTCAGCTTCCAAGCAGCAGTGTTCTCATCATCAAAAATTCCACTGACTACCCAAACCCACTACCAAAGAATTCCCTCACTGGCACATTAGGCACTCTCCTACTACGTTGCACAAAAGGGTTAATGGGTCCAACCAAACTGCCATGTATGCCTTCCGATGTACGGAGGAGCTCAAAATATTTTAATTTGCTGATTTGCTCACCCATCTGGTAACCTGGCCCCGAAAGTTGCTTAACTTGCAAGACCACACACAGAACGTGCAAACTGTTTGCGTTTTTGAGCTCTATTAGGAGATAAAAGCATGTTTCTTTTTTATTTCATAACGTATAACTTCTTTCCCTTCATCTCAACTTATTAAACATGACGATAAGACCAAAGATACGAGCCCACAACAGGAATCCTCAACCATTCAAGAACTAGCTTAACTTTCGAACACAACAACGATACAAAGATTGTCGTTATGAATAAAATGTTCCTTTTACATTTTTAAACTAATCGAATCGCTGTATCCCATTTGAGCTGGAACATCAAAATGCTATCAAAATCTACACAAGCATTGTCCAGTTACAATCAAACGGGAATATATGCTTTAAAAACATATAAATACAGTATATATTCGCATTATGAGTTCGCATTATTACCTGAGCTGTGGCCTGATTGATATCGACCGCAGCCATTCGCGATGTACTAAACACAACTAGGATTATACTGTAAGCTGTCACCATGGTACCTTGAGAGGCCATTGTAAGATCGGGTTAGGATTACAATTATAAGCTCAGAATTAACTGAACTTCAATTATAAAGGATAACAAAGAGATTGGATTATTATCCCTTAATAAAATCGAGGAGCTCGATGACGCAGTGGTAAACGCGCTTGGTTTGCGATTGTTGAAGTAAAGCAGCGTTCTCAAACGCCGGTAATCGGATGGGTGACCAAAAATTTATCATCTCGAGTTCCTCCGTACTTCGGATGACACGTTAAGCCGTTGGTCTCGGCTGCATTAGCAGTCGTTAAACTGCGTCGTGGAAACTGCTTACTTTCATTTCACCTGATGTTGTGTGTGACAACAAGGGCGTAGGAAGCGTACTTCACCGGGAACCCTCACCTATTGAAATACTGCTCCCCTTATTGGTCAATTTTTTTTTATATATAGTTAGGCAAATGCCTCCATCCCACCTGATGTTAAGTGGAGACGCGAAGATAACTGGAGCAGCGTGAAAACAAACGTAGCATCAGTTAACCTCACTCTGCCGACCCACAAGGTGCTTCTTCACGCCTCTTTTGAAGGATCCCATATCATAGGAAGGAGGGAAAACGTGTGCTGGTAGACTATTCCACCTTTTGGAGGTGCGGCAAAGAAACGAGTCACCAAATTTCTTTGTGCGCGATGGGATATTTGAGACAGTAAAGCGGTGACTCCGAAGAGCAGCACGTGTACTCCTATGAAGGAAGGGAGAAGGTACTACAACTACTGAAGAACTGGCTAACTTATTTCGAACTGCCGGAAGACAACAATCTTACCGAAATTGTTACCATGATGACAGGCTTTTTTTTTTTTCATTTTGTTGATGGCTTTGTGCGATTAGCACATTTAGCCAGTGTCAAAGTAATTTTTCTAACAAGTAATACATAAATAAACAATATTTCTTTTCTGTATGATGATGATGAATGATAATAGAAATGAGAAGTGAGAAATGATATACCACCCAACCCCTCGAGTATCTCAGTAAAGATGTGGGGCTTTACTAAGTCCTCGGGCGGACTTCTTAAGAGAATTTGAAAAGTGACATTTCACTGTTTTGTTTCATTTGCCAACACTCTGGCACACTCACGAACACTTAACGGTTAACAATCCACCATTATTTCACATTATAATTCGACATAACACAAATTTTAGAAAATAAAACAAAACCGCAGACATGACTATTCACTTTCCCGCCAAGAAGTCGATGACAGGCTTATATAAGGTAATGGCAGCTACTTTTTTTTTGTTGATGGCTACGTGCGATTAGCACATTTAGCCCGTGTCAAAGTAATTTTTCTAACAAGTAATACATAAATAAAAAATATTTCTTTTCTGTATGATGATGATGAATGATAATAGAAATGAGAAGTGAGAAATGATATACCCCCCCAACCCCTCGAGTATCTCAGTAAAGAAGACTTTACTAAGTCCTCCACCGGACTTCTTGAGAGAATTTGAAAAGTGACGTTGCACTGTTTTGTTTCATTTGCCTACACTCATGCACACTCACAAACACTTAACGGTTAATAATCCACCATTACTTCACATTAATATTCGATATAACACACATTTTCGAAAATAAAACAAAACCGTAGACATGACTCTTCACTTTCCCGCCAAGAAAAACCTGGCAGCTACTTTGACTTAAAAGAAGCCTTATACCAACCAAACTAAGTTTACTCTGTATGTTCTTTCAAATGTGTTAATGCGATTTAAAACATCATCATCAAAGTCTGCTACTTTAGATTGCTAAAC
This sequence comes from Eudonia mercurella, assembly GCA_963082485.1. Taxonomy (NCBI): domain Eukaryota; kingdom Metazoa; phylum Arthropoda; class Insecta; order Lepidoptera; family Crambidae; genus Eudonia; species Eudonia mercurella. The sequence goes on from OY720040.1 coordinate 2,441,142, forward strand.
TAAAAAAAAAACAAAAATTCAAAATCATTTATTCAGTTTAGGCTACAAGTAGCTCTTGTGAATGTCACTATGCCATCGGTTCGTAAGTCTATTCTGGGCGGGAGATCTTGTACTGAGAAGAACCGGCAAGAAACTCAGCAAGTGCTCCAGCTCTTTTCTCCCTTACAGCGTCAAAAATATTGGAACACGCCTTATCATAGCAGGACACTAAAAAAAAACTAAAAAAAAAATATAAAGTTTCAATTTTCACAATTTCCACAATGTCATACAGATTAATTCAGTCAGCTACATTCGGATATAGGTACAAATGATTTTTTCAAATCTTTTCTTCGAACTGTCGTTATCTCATTATTGCCCTTCAGTCTGAAAAGTTAAATTAAAATTGACTTATTAAGGGGGTGCAGCGCGGAATTTGAAAACTTACGTGTTTTTAAGTCACTGGTGCTAGGCGCTGAATAGGTCTTATACATTAAAAGGACTAGTGTAGGTTAGCTTGATCCTTTCACAAGGTCATGGTTGTCTTGGAATTTGAAACAAATACCCAGAAACTGCATAAACATTACGTAAAATAATGATATCTAAAAACTTATTTCTTCAGAAACTTTGTAAATATAGCCCAAATGAAACAATGATCCGACATCAAAATGTTTGTATTGATATTCCACCGGTCACTGTTGTCTTATTTTTCCATTAAAAAACATGAATATGAAAATATTAAGACTTTTCTTATTTTTTACCCAAACGCCTATGATTTTACGAAAGTAAACATTGCTCTAATTAAATTACCAGCCTACTCTGTACAGATATTAGTGTGCGTGCGTATTCGTAGTCGTGCGCCGTTGTCACACCACTGCCACGCGCCGCTCGCTCGCTATCATAAAGAAACTTGAAACTCGCAGTTTTGCGTCCGCGCTGCACCCCCTTAAAGCTTTGAAGATTGAATGGAATATGGCTTTTAACAAACTACTCTGTAAAAAGTTAAATTAGTTTTAAACTTACTTAAGGAGCTCGTTGACGTAGTGGTTAACGCGCCCGGTCTGCCAATGCTGAGGTTAAGCCACTTTCGCAAAGGCCGGTCATCGGATGGGTGACCAAAATTTATCATCAAGAGCTCCTCCGTGCTTTGAAAGGCACGTAAATTCGTTGGTCCCGGCTGCATTAGCAGTCGTTAACAACTACCAATCCGCCTGGTGGTTTATGGTCCGTTCTCCCTATCCATCATACGTGGGGACATAAAATGAGCTGATGATGATGATGATGATGATGAAAACTTACTTTAGGCACTACTAAGTGGGTCTGTTTATTATATTACAAGTTGTATATCTATATCTCAATCATGGATACCGTGTAAAGCGGCTCTAGGAGATCGCCAGGTAATGAATGGCCTTGGAATTCCAAAGCCTCCAATGCATCACTTCGGGTTAGCCGCATAGTGAAGGAATAACCGACCACAGCATTAATTAGAAGGCTTTATTGACTAACGCAGTAGACAAAGCCAATGCAGTATGAGAGACAAGAATAATTTATTTATTTGTGTACTAGCTTTTGCTGCGGCTTCGCTCTCGTAGGCTACACGACGTGTTATTGTTTGTAATAAAAGTAAAACTTATAAAAAGTATTAAGGTATTAAGTATTAAGTAGTAACTTTCCACCCCGGTTTCACCTCTCTGGGGACGGTTTTTCGAAAAATGCTAAAACACGTAATTCCTTATTTTTGTTGAAAAATCTATAGATCGATTAAAATAATTATTTTGATAGTATTACTTTAAAAATAACTATTTCCCCAATAAAACCTTTTTCCCTTTTTTACTCCTTTAAATCAAAATAAACAAATTCCTGAGACATTTAATTTTTTATTTCTTAAAGAAATAAAAAATAAAAATAAATAAAAAATAAAAAACTGGCGGACTTTCATACAAACTTTCACCCCCTATTTAACCCTTAGGGTGTGATTTTCGTAAAATCCTTTCTTAGTGGCTGGTTACGTCACTCAATTAACCTACAGTCCAAATTTCATTTAATAAGCTTCAGCGGTTTAGGCTCGGCGATGATGAATCAGTCAATCAGGACAAGTCATTATACATGTACTCGTATAATTCGTATATAGATAAGGGTAAGCGTACAGCCACAGAATCATTGGAAAATTGACTATTTAGTTTGGGTTGTATTTAATCGATCACCAAACTAACCTAACCTAACCCACAAAAATACTAAGTTAGCACCTAAAAATACAAAGTTAGCACCTAAACTACTATTTAGATGCTAACTTAGCATTTTAGTTTTTGTAAGTTATCTTGGTGGACGAGTGGCAAGGCGATCAGCAGGTCCTGGCTTCAATTCGCAGGTCGGACAAAGTATGTTTCGGATTTTTCGATGCGTAGCCCGGGTTTGTGATCATCCATCTGCATTTGGCAAAGCTTTATGATTAAGGCGAAAGGTAAGGCACACTAGCGCCGCTAATGGATTTAATTTGATAACTGCTAAACTGGATTTTTTTTCAAACAATGCGGACCTTCCGACACTAGGCAAACATCTATTATTTAATAATTGTGCACTACTTTTAGGTTTGTTTTTGTATTCATTCGCTAACACCAACAGTGGCCATTGTTTGTGAATAACTGCGATAGCCCGTTTTGTGAATAAACCACGCAATAAAAAGTAGTGCACAATTATTAAATAAATACTATGGATGCTTTCCTGTTGTCGGACGGTACGCAATGTTTAAAAAATTATCCGGTCCGTTAGTAATTGTCAAATTATCAATTGGTGGCGCTAGTGTGCCTTACCCTTCGCCTTATAGTCGTCGGTTGTAGCACAGTATAAATACTTATCCTGTGGTAGTAGTGTTGACTCTATTTCAATAACGGAGGCCTTTGCACAGCTGTGGGACATAGTATACAACGTGTAACAGAAAGGTGTGGTCAAAATGAAAAGATCCAAAGAGTATCCGATGTAGATCTTGTATGCAGAGTTAATAACTCATGGTTATTAACTTTAATGTGTTATGCAATTTTTAATTTATTATTTCTATTGTGAAGTCACGTCAAAATAGACAAGTCTCAGCTCTAGTGGTTAAGTAACCTCTGTGTACTAACATTTATGATCACTGCTGCTTGCTTATGCGCGCTTGACGCGTTTACTATAGGGAAAGCTCGTGCCCCAGCAGTGGGGACATAAAAATGAGCTGATGATGATGATGATATCAATTGTAGCAGAGTCTTGATTTCAATAAAGCCTTTGCCTAGTAGGACAGTATAAATGCCTATGTAATGCACCTTTCATACATTTGTCACACTCAATTAATTTTCGTTATGCACCAATCCATAATGGCACACCGAATAGCTATCGAATGCATTCAAACACCAGCTCCTAGGGGAATGGCGACCTGTCGTGTTGCTTTATGCTACGTGCATTCAGATTTGGTATCTATGAGTATTATGTAGATCGACATTTCTCGTTTAACTAGGTAGTTGCGAGTTGTCACGATTATAAAACATGGAAAAAGCAATAAAATTATATTAAGTGTTAAAAAACTATAAAGTAGGTATACCATACAATTTTAACTTATAGTAAAGTGTGCTTCTAAAAGGTATGTGCTCAGCATGATGCACGCCTTTTATATTTCAACCAGTGGCCCACTCGCGACTTTATCCGCTTGGGTAAACACCCACGAACCCCGTGATGGTCTTCAAAAATCATCCCAGAACCCGATTGCGGCGCTGCCTACCGGGTCTACCGGGTCCAGGACCCACTCAAACACTCACAAAAAATTTCACCAAAATCGGTCTAGGAGTTTAGTGACACACACGTTTATACGGAAGAATTATTTACCTGGAGCTTGTATGTTACAAAATAAATGCACACCCTAAAAGTAGTTAGTGAATAATCGCTAGTGAATCAACTTCAGTCATTTTATATAAACTAATTATATTACTCCGTCCTTCGGAAGGCACGTAAAGCCGTTGCTTGGTCCCGGCTGCATTAGCAGTCGTTAAAAACTACCGATACGCACTGGGCCCGCGTGGTGGTTTATGGTCCGTTCTCCCTATCCATCCATAGGGAAAGCTCGTTCCCCAGCAGTGGGGACATAAAATAAGCTGATGATGAAATGATATTAAAACAAACGTCAAGGCAATAAGGCCTTTTCCAAATTAAATATAGACTCTTACTTCGGTGGCTGAAAGGTTAAGCGCTATGGTTTATGATATAGTACCTGGATGACCGAACTTTGCTCGGTATTTTTTTATTGGATAAAACGACGTTTTCTAAAAATTAAACCTAGCTAGATCGATTTAAGGCCCCCGAAACCCCCTGCATACTAAATTTCATGAAAATCGTTGGAGTTGGAGTTTCTATGTCAGCAACTTTACCCCACAGAAGGATTCCATAAGACATAACACTGTGGAAGTAACTAAAATAAACTAATCAAGCCGTTTTTTCATCCGTAAGCTGTCTAGTTTTTCTTACAGCGTAAGCAGCGGAACTGAGTCTCCCCGCAAAAGTACTAATATGAGGGTTCCACTGTATTTTTGAATCTAAGATAATACCTAAGAACACCGTTGATTCTACAAAATCCAAAAGTTCATCGTTTAATTTTATTGTACATCAGTACAATAAAATTAAAACTAAACTTTTAAAACGAAACTTTTAACATTTGGAAGAGTTAAATTTATACATTTAGTTTTCTTCGCGTTTAATCCAAGATTGTTTGGGTTAAACCATTTAAGCATATTGCTCAGAGCGTTGTTTACGTCATCAAAACTATTTTTATTTCGATCCATCTTAAATATAAGAGATGTATCGTCAGCAAACAAAACAATTTTACAGAAATTTTCTGCGAAGAAATATAAATCGTTTACATAAATTAAAAATAAGAAAGGACCTAGTATTGACCCTTGTGGAACCCCCATCAGCACGGAAGATCCAGATGATATGGATCCATTGACGTTAAGCTTTTGGATTCTGAAGCTGAGATATAATTGAATCAATTTCAAGGCATCAGCGTGCACTCCATAGAGTTTAAGCTCCAACAAAAGGGTATTATTCAATACTGTCAAAAACTTTCGAGAGATCACAAAATACTCCAAAAGAATTCTGCGATTCCTCACAAACCTCAAAAATATGTTTAAGCAATGTTACATCTGCATCCGTAGTAGACATTTTTCTTGTAAAACCATATTGTTCACTATGAAAAAGGCGGTTCTCTGCGAAGTGGGAACAAAGTTGATAGGTGATAAACATTATAAATAATGCCCGTACAATTTGATAATTTCAAAAGTTGTAATCACACTGCCCTCGCATATTGGGCTTTATTGAAACTGCGCGGGCATTTTTTATAATGCCCTGTTAATCACTTGGTCCATAACAGACATATAGCCGTCAGTTGTAGCGATGATTTGATTTCAATGATGGAGGCTTTTGCCCAACAGTGGGTTGGGACAATATAAAGGCTATTTACGATAAATTTTCATGTGTATCCATGTAATTTAATGCAAATTAAATTATTATGAAGCTCGTTACTTAGATTATAATAAATAAATGTATGTACTTCAAAAAAGCTCTTTCATTTCTAGCAATGCAATGTCTGCTTCAATTCAGCAATGGCAAAGATGAAAAGGCTCGCAGCCCCTTGAGTGCAGGGGAGACGACTATAGAACTTCGCAGCTACTTTTCACTTCATATACTTATTAATTTTATTTATTTAGAGAAGATTTACAGTCAGTCAGTAAAAATGACTAAAAGTCATTAAAAATCTTTACTAATAAATTACAAAGGTACTTATAAAAATACAATTAAGAGATTTGTGAATTTTACTTTTTGGCATAAAATATTATTTGATTTTTTTATTAAAGTTTAACTACAGATTTAAAATAAACCAATTTTTACGGATTCTCGTTAAATAAATACATAAATAAATAAAATTAACGCACACATTGATTTTATCCTGACTCTTTGCAGGGTTTGAAATGTCAGGATAGAATCAATGAGTAAAACAAACTTAAAAGATGTTTCATTTTACAATCTATAATATGAAATGTAAATAGTTTTCGTTTTATTTCATTTCAATTCAAATATTAAATGATGTAACAATTTAAATTTTTAAAAGTATTTATTTTAATTTATATATTTATTTATTTATTTAAATCTGAATTGCCCATTACACTTACAGTTACACCAAAGCGATATTAATGATTTTGTGTAACGTTTTTCTTATTTTTGTATCGACACTTAGTTTTTATGTTATGTATATTAGTGAAATAATTAATTACTGAATAATTTAATGTAGTTTTGCACGCCAAATTGTGGCAATACATGTTGGTTTTTTTAAAATCACGATCTGTGTTTTACCATGTTTTATGCAAATAAAAAAAAAATCGTCCCACAAGCGACGGTCTGCAAAGCATGATCTGTTAACTCTTTAAGACCCGGAAGTATAGAACAAAAAGAAGCAAAGAAAGCACGAGATTCGGCACTGCGGGGGTAGAATTCACATTTGGTCGTGTTTACCTCCAATCCCAGTTGACGAAAGCGTGGAAGGAGAGTGACCAGATCTTGCCGTACTTTCTCAGGCTCTCCCTCGAGGGTACCATCATCCAGGTACCATATATTCAAAGGGGAATGAAGATCCGTTATTACTTTATGAATAGCAAGACAGAAAACTAGTGGGCCAAGAGGATCCCCTTGCTGCGCGCCAACCTGAGAAAGTACAAGGAATTGGTTATAGAAAAGATTAGAAGGGGACGAGTAAACTTAAAAGAAAAGGATAGAGGGATGGCACCCTCTTCCTGACTTCATTCAACAATACTTATTTGAGTTATAACCTTTTTTTTTTTTCGAAACAGCACAGTTGGGCTTATTCTCTAAACTTAACCCAATAGGTATCTACTTGATACTATGCTACGGCGAATGGGACCGGCAGATGATAGCACAGTGCATGGGGGATATAACGGTCACCCAGCGGCTGGGCGGGTCGAAACCGAAGTTAACCGAGTGAATCTTGTCATTGAGCTCGATCGGGTATTGGACCTCATATCTAAATGGGGCTCCAATAATCTTGTTGAGTTCAATGCCAAGAAAACACAGGTGTGTGCGTTCACGGCAAAAAAGTCATCATTCCTTCCCCTTCCAACTCTTCAGGGTACATCTCTAAGCCTGCAGAGCAGTATCAACATGCTCGGTATGACGATTCGCTGCGATCTGAACCAAAAGGACTACATCGAAGCCGTGATCAAAACAGCCTCGCGAAAACTCGGTATTCTGAACAGGGTGCGGCGATTCTTTACGCCTGACCAGTTGTGCCTTTTGTACAAGACACAGGTACGGTCTTGCGTGGAGTATTGCTCGCACATCTGGGACGGTTCCGCAAAGTACCTTCTCGATGCTTTGGACAGATTGCAGCGTCGCGCTGTACGCATTATCGGCAACGCAGACGTCACAAATACTCTTGAAATTCTGCAATTGCGAAGAGATATTGCGTCACTCAGCGTGTTTTACCGCTTATACCATGGCGAGTGCTCTGAAGAACTCTTTGACCTCATCCCACCTTCTCCCTTCTTCCATAGGAGTACACGTGCTGCTCTCCGGAGTCACCGCTTCACTGTCTCTAATATTCCATCGCGCACTAAGAAATTTGGTGACTCGTTTTTTTGTCGCACCTCCAAAACATGGAATAGTTTGCCAGCACACGTTTTCCCTCCTTCCTATGATATGGGGTCCTTCAAACGAGGCGTGAAGAGGCACCTTGTGGGCCGGCAAAGTGAGGATAACTGACGCTGCGCTGTTCTCACGCTGCACCAGTTGTCGTCGCATCTGGATTCCATATTTACTTAACATCAGGTGAATTGGAGTCATTTGCCGTGCTATGTATAAAAAAAAAAAAAAAAAAACCCTGCTCAGCTTTCGTCGCAGCTTCAAGAAACTGCAACATTGATTTTTAGATGTATGTTATGTTATGGTGATATTATAAAATGATTAATAATTCATTGGTAGCCTTCATGATACTTATTCAAACTGTCGCTATATAAAGAAAATTAAAGTTATACATGTGTATTGTTAAAGTTATAAAAATATTAAATAAGAGGATTTCGTCAATAAATGAATAGTTATAAATAATATTACGACTAACATCCCATTATTGACGGGTTTAACTATCCACATATAAACCTTATCCCAAGACTCAGGCCCAATGCGTCTTGGTGGGTTTTAAGGACAACCATCACAACCACAGATATTCGAATATAAGGAGATCGGTCAAAGCAAGCAAGTTTTTATGCATTTCTAATGTCGCAAGGTCAACACGCAAACACAAAACTGCAATTCTGAACATGGTGAAAAGTGAGCCCTTTTGAGAGAGTTTGATATTGCCTCAGACGACATTTTCAGCTTCACTAGACTTTCTTGAGTGCGGCGAGAAACTTAACGGATTCCTCAAGCCGTGTGAATCGAAGCACCGTCAGGGGTATTGGGCCTTACCTATAAAATTGACGTTTTTTTCACACTCATTATTAGGTGTATTACTTCTAAATTTCAATACCGGTTGTTAATATTATAATACTCATTTAATTAAGACTATATTAGTTAGGCTTCAGTAATAACAATGATTTTTGATTTTGTATCTTTATCGCCCAAATATTTTTTTTAAATTGACTTCTTTTTTTGTTAGCGGAATTGACCTTTTGTTTCATTGTAGCTTTGAAGGTACTTGTTTTTTATTCTTTTTAGGGTCTGCTATATTTAGCTAGTGAAACAAACACACAAATCTTCATACAAAACAACAATTTCATAGGTAAGGACCTAATATTTTGGAGGGAGCGGCATCACGCACTAGTGATAATCGAATACTTGACTTGCAACTGACGTCCGTGTATGTCAAATGAGTAAACAACGATCCCCCCCTCTAGTATTAAAAACTACGGCTCAACGTGGCTTCCGAAGCATGAAGCACTTTTTATATTATGATTAATTGATATTTCATTAATTTTATAAAACTCTACCTACAAAAATAAAAAACCTTTTCAATTATAATTTGAACACAGATAACGTTATAAAGGTTTGTCTACACAACACGTCAGACAGAGTAAAGATGAAAAGGGTTGCGCAGAGCAGGCTCAAGCAGAGGGGAACCACTTGGAAACGCGCTTTTTCAACGTAATGCCTTTGAGGAAATTAAATAAACTGCAACACCGCACCACACGCGAGCGCGTGGTTACGGAAAGGTTGAGTGCGTTTCCAATTGACTACTTTTTAATACCTACTATGAATAGTGACTTTTCTTTATAAAGGAGTTCTCTACTACGATACAATCAAGATAGAATAAAAAATTCACAGATTTCGCAGTTCCCGCAAGAATTGGAGCATTGAAAATGAATACAACAATTTACGAAAAAAACAATTTATTTTAAATAACACAATTCCAATTTGAATGCACTTTTCGCCTCGATCCGCATCTTTTAACACCATTATCATGACGATCGGTCAATAATCAAAGAAGCTACATCACTTTTTATCTCTAAGCTTTTTATATACGGAATTACCCGTTTTCTACAATACCAAATCTAAAGGGACCACCTACAGGTCACACTTATTAATCGATTTGTTTCGCCATTTTGTAGCTAAACTAATACCCTAGGACCCTTTTTTTAATTTTTTCTTATCTCGGTTTTTTTTTTTGAAATATTTACAATTTAGTATACAAAGACCCCCCAAAAACTCGTTCTTTTTTAAATTTTCAAAAATCCAATAAATGTTTTCAGCCGATTTTCAAAATTCAAACGCTCACACGTGTCTCGATAAATTCCTCAACTCTTGGTATTATTTCCATCTCGATTCACCCAAAATCCTCGAAGCTATGGCCAAAAATACGTCTCAGGCGATTTGCATCTGATAACCATTTTCAATGATAAAACATTGAATGGCACTGACACATAATTTCACGATTTAATCATTATTATACTAGAAGTGACATGATGATGATTTTTCGTAAGTCTTATGATAGGTATGTTTTCAAATGTTTTCTACAAGTAGCAACATTTAAAGCTTCGCATTGTACGCTTGTTTAAAGGATTCTTTCTTGAAAAATATTGCAGAAGCAGTATTTTTAAGTAACCCAAGTTTTAAGGGCGGCGATTGACTGACGGTTCCTCGTGCTGTAGTGATCGAACATCCTCAGTGAGTGTCTAAAGGAAATTGCATGCTTTTTGTACATTTGTAGGCTTTTATTATTTTAAGAAAGTGCAATAAAACCCGTCTGTCTTCGTCCGCTTCAGTGAATACCCGTCTACCATGATTTAAAAAAATCCTAGAACTTACCGGGTCCATCCAGAGACCAACTTAAACACTCACAAAAGTATTCATCAAAATCGGTCCATCCGTTTAGGAGTTCAGTGACATGCTGAATTAAATAATTATATATATAAAGATTATAAAATATATACTCCTGTTTCAAAGTTTCTCGTTTTTCCATTACTCTTTTTCAGTCTGACTCCGTCTTTTTCTTACTTTTTACTTGCGTAAATAATATTTGTGTAAATCGTGGAAACGCACAACTCACATCTATAGGGATGCGGCTGTGAAGCGACTTCCCTTTATTTAGTACCTACTAAATACGATTTGCTATTGACAAAATTTGAATAAACTTATGGATGTCGCAGTATAATGAAATAGCTATTCAATTACCCATTGATTGAACAACGCCATTCAATCACACGTCTAAATGTCTAGTAGCCGGATGGCTGAAAACAACGTTCAACAGCGCAGCTGGATGGCTGAAAACAACGTTCAACAGCGCAGCTGGATGATGCTCTGCTAACCGGTTAAATGTTAATTTAATAGGATAACCAGAACATTAACTGTATTTTGACTAATTTAGTAACAGTATTAATCACAATTCTCTATATGGTGCCGGGAAAAAGAATAGCACCACCCCATCTCTTCCCGTGGGTGTCGTAAAAGCCGACTAAGGGATAATTCCAGAGGATGAGCAGCAACATCTCTCTGAGTTTACCCTTAACCTACTGCGATCGCCAATCCGCCTGCCAAGCGTGGCAATTACGGCAAATACCCCCCTGATATGCACACCAGCAATAACCGGCCCCTAGTCCCCGGCGGCCCCGCTCGCCCTAGCTACAATGCGGACTGACGAGAAGATTTACGAACTGGAGGAAGCATTGAGCAAGATACGGTGAGACATAGTTGGATTATCTGAAGTCCGAAGAGAAGGGGAGGACTCGATAATCCTCAAGTCTGGTAACTTGCTCTATTTCCGGGAAGACGAACAACTGTCCCAAGGTGGTGTCGGGTTCATCGTCCACAAGTCCCTCGTGAACAACGTTGTCGATACCGGGAGTGTGTCACCTAGGGTAGCGTACCTTCATCATCATCATCATCATCAGCTCATTTTATGTCCCCACTGCTGGGGCACGACCCTTCCCTATGGATGAATAGGGAGAACGGGCCATAAACCACCACGCGGGCCCAGTGCGGATTGGTGGTTGTTAACGACTGCTAATGCAGCCGGGACCAACGGCTTTACGTGCCTTCCGAAGCACCTTAGCATACCTTATACTCAGAATAACCAAACGGTATTCGTTGAAGGCCATACAGGTTTATGCTTCTACTACGACACACCCTGACGATGAGGTGGAGGCTACGTATGAGGACATTTTAACGCAAAGCTAGGCAAACGAAGCGGCGATGAGATGAGAGTGGGACGATTTGGGTTGGTAATTGGAACTCCCGGAGCCAACTGCTGGCAGACTTTCTGAAAAAGGAGAGACTCTTTGTGATGAATTTCTTTTTCAGGAAGGCTGAACACCGCAAGTGGACCTGGATGAGTCCCGATGGTGCAACAAAAAACTAGATTGACTTTATTATGTCGACGAGGAAGCAAATACTCAATGATGTCACTGTAATCAATGCGTTTAAAACTGGCAGCGATCACTGGTTCGTAAGAGGGACATTGAATATCAACGTTAAGCTAGAAAGACGTCGATTAATAAGGTCTACGCTCCGTCCTGCACCCATCCAAATCCAAAACCCCGAAAGTTTTCAGCTCGAATTGCAGAATCGCTTCGAGTGCCTAAATGATTGCGAAAATGTGGACGAATACAGCAACAGGTTCGTGGAAACTGTCCAATCGGTTGGGTCCAAGTTCTTTAAAACCCACCGTGCAAAAGGAACCAAAAAGTTCTCAGACCGTATGGTATCCTAAAACTAATGGAAGAGCGGCGCGCAATGGTTCTGCTTTCCTCAGGTGATGCGTCTCAGTTTCGGCGGCTAAATAGGCAGATCTCGAAGTCTGACTCGCGAGACGCGCCGATTTAATACTGACCGTATTAAAGAGGTCATTGAGCGGAACAAAGGCTCAAAAGTGTTCGCAAGAGATCTGGGTATTGGGCAGCGCCAACTGACGACGCTGAAAATCGATGACGGCAGAACTGTCACGACCACGTCCGATGTTATGAGAGAGGTCGAGAAGTTCTATGGACAGCTTTACACATTCACACGGCCACCTGTACAAAGCTTAGCCCTACAAAGACCCTAGAGCTAAGTTAACCCGGCACAATACCGAAGACATCCCGGACATCAGCCTGTACGCAGTAAGCAGCGCCTCCTGGCGACATACGAGAAGAGTTAACATTTTGCCATACAAATTCTCGTTTTCGTTAACGTTATCTAATTGCGAATGAACTCACAGTAGGCACCCTGATGCAGTCAACAATAAACTATCACATTGCCATGGACACGAACGGCGGCGAAGCGGGCGAAGCGGGCCGAGCGTGAGGTCGCGGGCACCTGTAAACAAAATAATGAGACTGAAGAAAGCAAGCTTCATGCAACAGCCCGAGGGCAGCTGTTGCGAGATTTTATATCCGATGGGAGGTTGTCTGTTCTGCAATCTTCTTATTTTGTGGCCTGTAAATCGCAGGTCGCCCGCGATTTTTTGATATACCTAATTCATATTATATTGACTACCACATCCAACCGTGACCGCGGACCGCCTCTGTTTGGGCAAGTCTTTAACATGTTGTCGACGAAAATGAAACCTGCCGTCAAGCACATACTAATCTTAACGCTTGCAACAATAAAAATAAAACTTGCGTTTTTTGCACAAAGGCGAACTTAATGTCAAATGGCGTTCTCTACCAGTCTCTTTAGGATTATGGTAGTTTTGTATTTATTGATTAACAATGGAGAATTGATATTCATAGTCACATTTTTATAATAATAGTAACATACCTATGTACACACTCTATAAATACAAATTTGATATTTTTAAATGAATTAATTGTACTTATTATAAACTTTGCATGTCTACATGGCAGAATATGTGAAACTATATAAATATGACCAACTTCTTGTAATACCAACCATATTCTTAGCAAATAAAATATTCTATTCTATTCTATTCTATTCTAATACTAGAAAAAACGTCTCATCGATGAAAAAAATACAATTTACAAGTTAGTAGTAGTTAGAGAAGATAGCTGAATTTATTCGATATTTACTAAAATTTTTGAAACAACCCTAATTATATATCAGCTGATCGGGCATTTGTACACTGATTTTCCTATATTACTTGCTGCTTTCAGCATGAACGAGACTTTGTCACGTACTAGAAAATGTACTTTAGATTTTTTCACAGAACCGTTTACTCTCGACAGATGATTCTACAAGACGAACAATTTACTTACATTTTATGTTTATATACACAATCACAATTGCGTTACTTCACAACGTAGAATCCACAATGGCTAGTTTACATATTACACTGTATATATTTTTATAAACATTGATTGTACTATTTGAAATAACATTTGTATAGTTCTCACAGTAAATGAGCGACCGACGAACAATGACATTGTGCCTTAGTATTGTTCAGAGGGCGACCCAAGTAACTCCTCGAGATGTGTCTTAGTGTAACTGCAGTAGTTTTACTGTTTTTTCTGGTAAGTACTGAGACCTAGAACCTTATTTCTTATTTCCTTGTAACTATACGGCCGCGGCGTAAATATACGTACATATTCCACATCTAGTTTTCAAAAGTCATAAATGTCAAAAAATCCAAAATTGTCTCTTTTGTTTCGATTGTATTTGTGTCTGTATATTGTTTTTCCTAATTGTAAAACTGGGAGAAACTATATATCGACATAAATTTCATAAATTTGTTAAAATCCATGTATGTAAGTAAATGTATGTATGTTTTTTAATAGTAACTAATGTTCTGCACCGCACCGGTGGGCGCCGGCGGCGGCAGGCTCCGGCAGAATACCAGCGTTGTTGCGATACGCTTCGTTCGCAACAACACAAGCTGAGGCGGGGTCCTGATTGACCTATTGTTTTTTTTATGTATTTTTTTTTTATGTACTTGTGTGGTCAATAAATGTTTCTCTCTCTCTCTCTCACTCTCTCTCAAAATTGAGTTATCAATGCCCAAACTTTCCTTTTATGAGAATTTTCGATCAATTATGTATTAGATTCCCGATAAGCGCTTGAAAAACGTTAGGCGACTCTGGGGCCACGGAGCCACACTAAGGTTTGTAGCGTGCATTCTATTTCGCGTAAGTCAAAACCTCCGCCTCGAAATCGTGTTGTAGTGTGCGCACGTACATATACATCAGGTAGGCAGTGGCACAAAATAAGGTGACCCAGAAGATAATCTTGATACTTAACGCGCTCAAGCAACGCACACATAGACAATCTCTCACAAACACGGATCTCGGAACGGCTCGGAACGTTTTGAGCGCAGCTGTTGCGAGATTCCGTGTCCGTGATAGGTTGTACCTATGTGTGTGTTGCTCCCTGTGTGTGAAGGTCCCTTAAGTAGGGACTGAATAAATTAACCGACTTGGTATTACGTGGATCTCACAACTTTTTACGGTAGAAGAACTGAGTTGCGAGACTTGGTTTTTTTTACAAGATTGTTTTTGATGGCATTATTTGTACAAGTTTGTTCTATTTTGTGAATTTGGCATATTCGTAAGTTCATGTATTTATCACCGATTGCTTAAATAAGTTGTTACCTATATATTTTATGATTTACTAATTATTAAGTTAAATTATTAGACATTTTGGGAAATATGGGTGGGATCGATGATTCGATTGGTGAAACGTGCCAAAGAACCAAAGGACTTTCGTACGCAATGTTCTTTGATGTTGACGGCGACCATCCCAAGAGCCACATTATAGATTATTTCCATTATTTTTTATCTAGCTCAAACTCTACTTAGTTTGGGACTTGGCTCGGGCCTCGAGCTCGACTCACCAAAGATTTATCACAATGTATAAACCTGCACAAAGAAGAAAGAAACAAACAAAAAATATATTTTATTCAAGTAAACTTTTTGAAGGCTGTTTTGGATAGTCCAAATCTGACGAGCCAAGCGAAGGGCAAGGGCACTTTTGTCCTTTTGTCGAAGCGCTTCGTCGCTTTTTTGAACATCACTTGGGTTTGGATTATTCCAGATAAACAAAATTTGTTGCTAAAATAATTTATTGTATGAATAGTAAATAAATGGTAACCTACCTTACTTTCGAACCTTTTTTGTTCGAATTTCAAAACTTCGAAAACGGTTTAACGAAGTTTTGAATCCCGATATATTTTTTTACATAATATTGTAAGTAATAAATTTATTTTACATATGTTTCATTTCCCAGAAAAACTAATAGACGATTATCAAAACCATTTTTTTTTCTTTTTACAGTTGTTTTGCTTACAATAATTTTCTTTTCTAGATGTATTAAATATCAAAGTAACTTTTTCCCTATTCTTACGCAACTAAAAGCACTTATTTATTTGTCAATATTATTCATCGAAATAAAAAACAAGTAGGGTTGGATTTAGTAACGAGCTCCCTTGTTCTGGGGAAACTGATACAGTGGGGGGCTCAGGAGGTCTTACTGAAACCCCTAATATCGATTTTGGTTGCCGGAGAGGTCTACGTATTTTTTTTATTTTTGTCAATTATTTAATTTTTGTAAGTACAAGTACTTAAGTACAAATACACTTCTCATCAGAAAAATCGAAACACCTTGCAAGTTTATGTTTTGTAAGGATTATCAGAAAAATGTGTATATTTAGGAATATATGTCAAATGTCGTTTAATAGTATATAATATAAGGTTTTCAAATCCTAATGTTAATGTTCTAAATTCAAATTAAATCTTCATAGGTTTCGTATTTTGTTCAACAAGTCAAAGGCCGGCAACGCGTCTGCGATTCCTCTGGTTTTGCGGGTGTCCATGAGCGGCGGTGATTACTCTCCTTCAGGTGACCCGCCTGCTCGTCTGCCTCCTTCTTAAATTAAAAAAAAAATGTAAATATAAGAAGGAGGAGGAGATTTACTCCATACAGTATGAAAGAAATTGATAAAACAACACATTCTTATTACTGCTTCCATACGATTCTTCATCGATTAGAATTTTCGCTTGCCATGTAATGGCTAAACTGCCAGCTATACAACCATGTGATTTTTTTCATGGAATGAAAACTCTTTTGTGTAAAATTAGGACAGAAACCATAAAAACGGGGAAATGTTTCAATTTTTCTGATGAGAAGTGTATTTTGCAACCTTAATTTAATCTTTGTATTATAGGACTAAGGTCCACAGTAAGCTTAAGTTGTTAATGCTATCCAATGTTTTTTCTGATTTTGTTATCCGATCCGATCCGATGACTGGCCTTTGCGAAAGTTGCTTAACCTCAGCACTCGCAGACCGGGCGCGTTAACCACTGCGCCATCGAGCTCCTCAATTGGGGACATAAAATAGGCTAATGATAATGACGATGACAAAAAAAACTTTCTCTATTACCTAACCAGTTAACAACCCAACTAATTTATAATTGTTCTTTTTCTTTTAGACAAAAACAATTGCCAAGGGCGACGAACATGCCGACTCTCTGAGCAACATGTATGCTCGAGCGACCGTCAATTTCAACGAAATATTCACGAACAGCCTATCAATGTTGACCGACGAGCCAGGGCTGACCAGCATCACCAAAGACGACGACTACCGACTCAACAGCATACCCACAGAGTTCGTGGAGTTCCGTCAGAAGAAGCAAGAAACTACCACCACACCCACGCCACCTCCACCTATGTACATAAGCCATGCGTCGCTCCTTAAAAAGGAAACAGTCACGGAGGAGTCGAGCAGTGTCCGCACCAGCACTGACATCAGCAGCACACATATGAACTCTTCAGAAGCGCCGGAGGAAAGGTCGGTAAGGGTGATACCGATAAAGCAAAACTATCAGAGAGGAGTGTTGGATCTGCTCTTCCCTGCATCCAGAGTGAGGGCGTTTAAAAGCGTCTTCGATACATTTCGTAGGATACTGTCGCATACATTTCGAAGGCGATAGTGTTTTCTTTCATTCTGGCAAATTTATTTAGAGACTAATAGTTTTAAGTTTTTCTTGTTTAAGGTTTGCTTAAATCATTATTTAATTGTAACTGTTATGTTTTTATCAATAGTATATTAAATTTGTTATTATTTATAGGTACCTACCTATGTATTGCTGTGCTGTAGGTTATTGAGTATTCATAGTGTAACGACGCGACCGCAAGCCCACTTTAAACGTAAATCTTTTTTGTCAATCCAAAGGTTGTCTGCGAGAGATAACTCTTAGTCATAAGAACACTCTTTGTACGTGTCATTTTTGTCAAATGTTCAATAAAGTTAATCTTATCTTACACCTAAGTGTAACCTAAGTGTGTAAGCACTAATGTTTATTTGTTTTGGGTGTATATTTTATCATAATTTTGTTTATATTGTAGTAATAAATTATTTAGCATTATGATGTTTGTTTGTATCTTCTCCTCGCCCTCAGTGAAAATTTGATAAATACAAACAGGCACTTATTAAATTTTGATATCATCATCAAAACATTGTAATGAAATCTCCAAAAAAATTTGTTTATTTTGTTCAGTCTGGTTGTGGTATTTATAAACACTTTATATAAGGACTGAATATCTGTTCTAAATCACAGTGATCATTAGAACAGGGTACCAAGTGACGAGAATTTGTATGGCAAAAAGTTCTCGTATGCTATGTACTAGACATCCTGTTACTGTTTAACACCAAATTCAATTTGTTTAATTGTTTTTTGCGCACGGTGGTACCACTGTAAGCCTAAGTTTCCGGGTTCAATACCCGTCGGACAAAATGATTTTCGGATTTTTCGATGCATAACCCGGGTCTGTGATCACCGACCCGCATATGGAAAGCGTGGTGATTAAGCCATTTCCCCATAAATTCTAGTGATGATATTGTTTTCTAAAGTTTACGCGAACACTACACATTTAAATGAAACAACTTTTACGGATCTACTCGCGTTTATTTTACACATTACTTTTTTAATATTTATCCTGACGTTTCGAAGCCTTTGCAGGGTCCGTGGTCACGGGAGACTGAGGTGTGCAGTGGGACAGTTATAGGCTATTTACTTTTTTTATAATTTTTACACTATTTGAACATCCTATTTCTAAAAGCAGACATAATGGCAAAACTTAACTCTCCCGAGTCACAAAGAGGTATCGCTTCAATGCCATATAAGACCTCTTTTTCGTTAGCATGATCGAATGGCAAATGAAACTAGCACTCCGGCACTTTGAAGGGGTTCATCATCATCATCAGCCGACTAGTCCACTGCTGGACACAGGCATCTCCAAGTGCACGCTACAACCACTTTGTGGGGTTAATAACAATAAATTATTGTAGAATGTTCAAATAATTTCCACGAGCAGGATTTGAACCTGCACCCTTCTGACATTCCGGGTCAGGTGCTTTTCCAATTGAGTTATCGTGGTTCTAACCAGCCGGCAGCCCGCCGAAATTATTCAACACTTTTTACTTTGAAAGCCAAAGGCGCAAGGCGCCCATTCAATGTCAACAACTACCTAGGTTCAAATCATGCTCGTGAAAATGTTTTCAACATTTGTGTTAATGAATTATTGTGTTAATAAAGAATTAATATTTATATAAAATACATGAAAAAATTAAACGCCCACCCGACCCAGCCAGTAATCAAACCTGGGTCTTCCGCAATCCGGGCGGCTGCACTGACCATTATTCTACCGGGAACGCTGACGTAAGCGCTGAATTTTGTCACTGCTTTTTGATTTTTGAAATGCTTTAGAGCGACATTAGTGCCATCTACCCAAAGGTATTTGCAACTGATGGACATACAGATTCATCTTTGCAGATGAATACCACAAATTGATAACACAACGCTATAGTAAATTTTTACTTTTATTTTTAAGTGTTAATTGCTACACTTAAGCTGAATTAAATATTCACTGTATTTTATATAAATACTTAATTCAGCTTAAGTGTAGCAATTAACACTTAAAAATAAAAGTAAAAACGAATTAATAATTATATTTAAAACAACATTTCTATACAATCAGTACGCATGAAATCGTGACATAACTACATTCATAGGGTAATCTGCGTTAATCCATGGGGATGAATACAGGTATTTTGGTACCCACTTCCTTCCTTCTACCATCACACCGCTCGCCATCGGAACAGGTCACACGCACACTTCTTGCAGCCGCCGTTCTCTCGAACGGTTCACTTCCAGAGGAGCTTTAGTCCACGTACCAATAAACTTTGGAATGAGCTGCCATCCCAAGGTTTTCCCATTGAGCTGAGACATGGACTCTTTCAAAAAGGGTGTAAAGAGGTTTTTTTTTATCAGGTCGGCAACACAAAAGCAATATCTCTTATGTTGCTGCATGTATGAAAGGAGTAATGAGAGTGGAGGAGGCGCAAGAGGTGTGTCAGGACCGTAGCAAGTGGAAGGATGTGGTCTCTGCCTACCCCGTTGGGAAAAAGGCGTGATGGTATGTATGTATGTATGTATGTATGTCTATGGGAGGCAGTGACCGCTCATCATCAGGCGGCTCGCCCGCTCGTTGCTGTCAATATATATTACAGGTCGACTTTTTTATCACCATCCAAACCTTCTGAGATGACTCCCGTGATACAAACGAGCAACTCTTTCTACTCATTAACTCAAGAAAAAAAAATCAGCTGTTCCATACATTTTGGTCGAATGAATATTGATGTTTTTTCGAGTTAGGAAGTTGGTCCAATAGTAAAAATTGTTTTATATTAAAAAAATCATAGACCTATCATAGGTATCATTGATATAAAAATAATTATGCTTATGTTTGCTAAGGTTAAGCAACTTTCGCAAAAGCCGGTCATCGGATGGGTGACCAAAAATAGATCCTCTGTGCTTCGTAAGGCACGTAAAACCGCTGGCTTCATTAACAGTCGTTAACAACCAATCCGCATTGAGCCCGCGTGGTGGTTTATGGCCCGTCCTCCCTATTCATCCATAGGAAAGGCTCTTCACTCCAAGGCGTGGAAATATAAGAATGAGCCGGTGATGTGTGCTGTGATAAGTAAAAAGGTGCGCCGACCAAAGTAGCCAGAAGTGTAGTCACGGTTAAGTTAATATATGTTGAAAATACTATCGTATTACTTATACAAAGTATAAGGCCACTTTTTATCAACTGCAAATATTTTGACAAAACATCTAATTATATCAGAGAAATAAGGCCCTAGCATTTAAAAACAAATTCAGGCAAGTTTTTTTTTTTACTTTTCCTGACACAAAAATTTTAATATTTTTAAGATCGGCCTCTCTGTCGGCTCTTTTGAATGAAACTAGGGGCACGTGTAAGCGGTGAAGGCAATGAGGCCTTTCTGTTTCAGCTCCTTTAAATTGAAACTACCGAATGTGCTTTATTTTTCTTTTTAATCGAAATGTCTTTTGGCGTTTTTCTTTAAAACTAGCGTATAAACATTTAAGGTTTTTTCATAAAAATATTTTAAATATGTTGTTGAATTTATCCTCAAAATATTTTCAGTTAATAAAATGTGACCTTATATATACTACTCAAAACAAAATAAGGGCCACGAGGTATTTTTTCATTTTGGTGTAAATTATTAAACATTTACATATTGAAAGTAGTAAAATATTGAGTATACAAACTCTTTGATACCTAAACTTTTTAATATTGTAGTATTCATCTAATGCTGGCAACAATTTTAAATAAAATTTGATTTAAAATTATTTTTGAAAATTTTGAATGCATTTCCTTTGACGTTTTGCTTTCCTTAGCTTCTTGGTTTATTAGAAATTATCAGAGTTCATTGATATCTCGAGTCAGAAACATCTTTTGCAATATGCCACAAGCACGCAGGCGTCATATGGACTCGCTGACAGCAACCAGAGCCGTTACAATGATTGAAGAAGGTCATTCGCAGCGATCTGTGGGTTTGCTATTGGGATTTTCTCGAAGAGCTATTCAAAATCTATGGAATCGTTTCCAAGAGACCGGCAGTGTTAGAAGAAGACCTGGTTTGGGCAGAGTTCGCATTACAACAGCTCAAGAGGATCGTTACATTCGATTAAGTGCGCGCCGAGATCGCACAACGACGGCCCGCAAGCTGCAAAATCGTTTACGGCTCACAACGGGTACTCGTGTCAGTGACCAAACTATTCGTAATCGATTGCATGAAGACCAGCAGGCATCAAGAAGGCGAGTTGTCCGTATTCCATTAACCAGAAATCATCGTGCAAATCGTTTAAGATTTTCCCGTCAACATTTGGACTGGGACATAAACCAATGGGGCATGGTGCTCTTCACAGACGAATGCAAAGTTAAATTTTTTAACGACGATCGGCGTATTAGTGTATGGAGAAGACGCGGCGAGAGATTTTCAGAAGCCCGTATCCATGAAGTCGATCGTTTTGGTGGTCCAAATGTAATGTTTTGGGGCGGGATAAGCTTACACGGCAAAACTGAGCTCGCTATTTTAAATGAGGGTACTGTTACTGCTCAGCGGTATATTGAGGAAGTCGTCAGACCACATGTGATCCCATTTGCCCAGCGAGCGGGTCCTGGATTCATCTTGATACAAGACAATGCTCGTGCACACACGGCTCAAGCGACTCGGTTTGTACTGGAAGCGTCTCAAATTCAAGTCTTGCCGTGGCCGGCGAACAGTCCGGACTTAAATCCAATAGAGCACATGTGGGATCAGTTGAAACGAAGAGTTAGAGACGGTGATCAGGAAATCCACAACCAACAGCAACTCATCAACGCTGTTAAAAGAGCCTGGGAAGAGATTCCAATGGAAAATGTCAGGCATTTGATTGAGAGCATGCACTCCAGGCTTCAGGAGTGCGTAACGAAACGAGGGGGGCATACCCGTTACTAAAAGATGAGCATGGAGTATTTTCTTTTGTTTTCAGTAACTTTACATTGTTTTTATTTTTAACCTTAAATGTGTTTTTTCTTTCAAAAGCAAATAAACTTTTTAATCATTATTATTGGAATAAATTTATTGGTCTACACGGTAAAAACAACATTAGTTTTCGTTATGGAGACAAAAAAATTAATATTGGTTTTATTATTTTCATGGTACAGACAAAATACCTCGTGGCCCTTATTTTGTTTTGAGTAGTATATATTTAGTATCAAAGGGAACGTGTTTACAATTAGTCCGACTCATAAATTCATAACACACTATAGTTTTTTCTACAATATCTTTTAAACTTGGGCAAAAATAATGAAAGCGAGTGGCGGCGTTTAGTTGATATCTTATAGTTTATCTAAATTATTATACCTCTAACTATGTTTATACAATCACAATAATTAACTTAACCACAAATTGTTCGTCTCACATTTTCGATTTATCGAGCGGTTTTTTTAATTATTATTTTTCAAATTAACACGTTAAATTCCCCATACAAAATTAGTATGGCCGCGCGTTATCAAATAAATATGGCCGAAGACATTTCAAATAAAATATATGACACTTGTCACTTACGGACGGCGCACCCTTAAATAAGTAGCTTGCATACATTTCCGTTAAAAAAGTGTATTTAAAAATGGAACGCGAATGTTTAAGTGTATTATAATGGGTATGTTCCGATATGCACTGCGAGCACTGTAAGGTGTGACGTCAATTTAGTATACTGCGAAGCCGTTCCTTTATAGTTAGCTATACTGGTTACTGTTTAAAACGGAACGCAGTCCAGTATACTGTCATCCATGCTGTCATCCATGTCATTTCTGGACGCTGTTGATCACGTGATCAAAGCACTGAGAGCACCTTACCTCGAAAATGCCAGTGCTTACAGTACAAAAATGGCGACGATTTTAGACGTCATATGTTTCCCTAGGATACTGCGGCAGTATAATGTCAGTCCATAACGGAACAAATTTCTCACCGGTAAGAGCACTGGACAGCGCTCGCAGTGTATATCGGAACATACCCAATATGACGTTTACAGCACGACATCCGCTTCAATTTGGTTGCATTGTCGAGTACCATCGGCTTGTTTAAAGAGCATCGTAACAGGCACTCCAGTGTAGTTTGTCCAATTTACTAGTCCACTACCATTTGTTTGCGTATCTCGATGGCGCAGTGGTAAACGTGCCAGGTCTGCGAGTGCTGAGGTTAAGTAATTTTCGCAAAGGCCGGTCATCGGATGGGTGACCAAAAAATTATCATCTCGAGCTTCTCCGTGCTTCGGAAGGTACGTTAAGCCGTTGGTCCCGGCTGCATTAGCAGTCGTTAACAACCACCAATCCGCACTGGGCCCGCGTGGTGGTTTATGGCCCGTTCTCCCTATCCATCCATAGGGAAGACTCGTGCCCCAGCAGTGGGGATATAAAATAAGCTGATGATTAAGTTTTAAATATATATTTATTACATATTTTTTGTTTTATGCGATGATCGTTCCTTATGAGCTCGAGAGCTCGAATACCAGACACCTGGTGGTCCATCGACCACCAGGTGGCCGATAACAATTAAAATTCTATTGTGTCTGGTATTCGCGCGCTCGAGCTCATATAGAATATGAACATAACTAATTAAACTATCAATCTCCCTACAATTAAAGTAATTATAACGGGATTAATAAGTACTATGTTTGTTATTATCTTTGGGTATCCGATATTTTGGCACAGCTAACATGTAGTACTACATTAAGCTATAGCGTAATTAATACTGAATACTGATTTCGATAATCACTCGCAACGTTAAAATCTACGTTTCGAACATTCCAGCGTTCTCGAATAATTAATAAATTCGCGTCGATTTTCCAATGTATTCCACTTTGATCTATGTGATTTTTTATTTTGTTTATAGTCGAATTAGATGTTAAAAATTCATTATCTTAATTAATGACTTCGCGTTTAGCGTTTAGCCAATTTCAAGTATTTTTTAGTCTCACAACAGTGTTATTACGGGAAGAACTCGGGTGAAACTCGGATTAGATGTTGAACTCAATGCAAGCTGAAACTTACTTACTTACTCCATTGGCGCAGGGACCCAAAGTGAGTCTTGGCCTCCGAAACGAGAACTCGCCACTTTCCCCTGTCCATTGCAGTCTTTTGCCAGTTGACGGCTCCGAGGTCGCGCAGGTCAGCTTCCACCCTATCGCTCCAGCGGTACCTGGGGCGACCAATCGGTCGCCGTCCGATCGGTCGACCCGAGTATGCTCTCTTGACGCTTCGATCTTCCCCCATTCGCAGCATCTGACCGAGCCAGCGGAGTCTGTGTGATTTGTATTCTCCTATTATGTTAGGCTCAGCCACGAGGTCTTCAATCTCTGCGTTTTTCCGGACTCTCCAGCTACCATCTTCCCTCTTTATTGGACCCAGGATTTTTCGAAGAACTTTCCTCTCTGCCACCAGAAGCTGATTCTCCTCCTCCTTCTCCGCCTCTTTAAGGGTTACCGTCCAGGCTTTCAGAACCGTACATAAGGATGGGCCTTATAACAGTTTTATAAATGCGCACTTATGAAAGCTGAAAGGTCAATCATATTTTTGACATTTAGGTATGTCCACACGTCTGCACAAACTGTCAAATTTCGTCAAGTAGACTTTGAACTTTATGTGTATGGCATATGGTTGAATATTCATTAAAGAAATTTGACAATTTAGGATAGATTGATGTGCAGGAGTCTGTACCGATTTGAAGAATTCTTTTTGGTGAAAAGTTTTATTCTTCATCTTTATCATAATCAGCCTATAATATTGCCATAGCTAGGCTCAGATTTTGCCAAGAACAATTGAACAATAACACATATGGTTAAATCAGGGGCCTTACCATGGACTCTTAGAGCATCCTCGCTACACACGACTTGAATGTTTATACTGACACCCCCCACCAACCGTCAGGTCATAAAGTAGGTGTCAGACAACCTTGCGCAAGCACAAGAGACCATCTGCGTCAAATCATAACGCCAGATCAGGACGCGCCGAAGCGCATTCTTCATCCGGTACTTTTAAGACTAGTGTCTCGAGCGAGTTGCCCTATGGGCACGGAGAGTCCACTACCTAATACCCAGACTCTTAGAGCAGTATTATTGCAGATGTGGTAAAGAGACACATCTAGTTTTCACAACTGCAAGAACTGCACACTGATTTAAGCGCTCGTGGCCCCAGGCCATGGTATGGACCAATTACCAATCACCCAGGCCTGATGCTCTATGGAAGTCCAGAACAATGTAACCAAGGGTATCCTAGCACAGGTTCTGCTCTCTCACAATGTCTACATGCTAACAAAAAGTATTGGGTGTGACAGAGAAATAACTAGATTTTTTATTATAATTAAAATTGCCATAAAAATTATGGCAGGTTTTGATGACTGCAATCTTAAAACAACAACCTGGGGTGTAACCACGAGCTCTTATAGCAGTATTATTGCAGTTGTGAAAACGAGACGCGTGTAGCGGCGAACATACACGCATCTCTTTTCCATAACTGCAATAATACTGCTATAAGAGCTCATAGTCAGGGGGCTGGACTAACAGCCTAACGTTTTCTAAGTTCTCTAATTTGGTCAACCATCTGCTAGTACTGCTTTGGAAGTTGCCCAACTCGGAAGATCGCAACTTGAACGCGGCAGCACCGGAGGACTTCTCTGCGGAACTTCCATCATCATCTCAGCCAAAAGACTTTTTTTCTGAACAAACGAAGAAAATGCCGTTTGAGACAAACACCAAACTCTCTGCAAAGAAAAAAAAGACTGACGGCGTTTACCACTGCACCATCCTCACTTCGATACTTAGCTAAACTAATTCCTTTAATTAGATAGAAATGATTAATTTCGGCGAGTTGGATTGAGCCACGATAGCATAGTTGGTAGTGCACCTGATCCGGCATGTCATGGCGTGCGGGTTCGAATCCCGCTCGAAGAATTTTTTCAACACTTTGTCTTTTTTCAATTTTAACTAATTCCGCACAAACTCGACATAGCTTCTAGAGACATTGGTAGAGGCAAATGCTTAACAACAGGAGTACTCTTGACTAAAACGTGATTCACACTGATTGCACTAATTACACTCCACGCAAAAACGCTGCTTGCGAACGCTCAAGCGCTCACGCCGCTCAGAACGCTCAGCGTCGAGCGAGCACTCGAGCAATTAATTTTTTGGATTAACGCCAAATGTGACCGGGCAAAAGTCCCCTTAACAAGTCTTAGTGTTATTGCTGTTCGTTTTCTATTAAAAGTGTTTCATAATTGCGGTTTCTGAACTCTTGGTTTCCAATAAAACTTCTTGCTGAAGCCGCTCAAGTTTTGAGCTTTAATGAAACATCGCGGCAGAAGTTCACAACATTTTTGCCAATTAAATGTTGACAAGTTAATTGCACCTTACGCATTTCAAGTTAGTTTTGAGAGGTTCCATTTTTTTTTCTTTACTTTGTATTTTTTTTTTTATTAGTTATATTCAAATTAGTTCAGTGGTTCGAAAAAGGTCACAATGCCCCAATTTAGATTTTGAATTCCAGGTAGATTCCCTATCCAGATTCCCTAGCAATCCTTTAATTAATTATTTTGATCGTATTCAATTAATACAAGTCAAAAGTTAACATTGATACATATACCACGAACACATAATTGCGGATTATCCGTAATCCATAGAATAAATATGAATCATTATATTAGAAAATACTACATTTTTTTATAGAAGGTTAGTTATTTACTCTGTTCTGCCTGATGTTAAGGCGACATACTGAAAAAATGCACCAACTTTCGGCGAATAGTTTAAGACTATAATATGACACACGAATCTGAAATGTTGATATATGTAAATACAAGTCTTTATCTTGAATTTGCTTGCTCAAATACACGATTGTATAATTTTGACTGGATCATAATTATTTTCGAAAACACTACAAAAAAAAACACTATTGTTCAAATTACAATTGAATTACTTAATTGATATGCTTGGATACCAGTTAAATATATTGATTACATCAATATTCGTAATTTAGTAGCTGCATATTTTACTAACTAAAACAAATAATTTTTTAAAAAGATTCTTTTGATTTTTTTAATTTGCGGTCTCAATTGTCGCAGGCGCTATGTATTTTCGACTTTATGACAGCGCCAGTAAGGATCAGCCTTTTTGAATGTTCACAAAGCGAGGTGTCGTCTTAAGCAGAAGCAGCATCCAGATAAGGACAAGTAGTAGAGCAGGATGGCAGAACACTGCCGCTAGCCGTCCTCACCTTCTCACCTTGCCTCGAAAATTGGATTCAAGTGACCATTTCAGTAAAGTGCTGCAAAATCTACCCATTTTTTTATTAGAAGGAAAAGACTCTTACCAGAGAGCTGAGTCTAAAAAGTTCGAAATGATAGGTATACCCCCCAACCCCTCGAGTATCTCAGTAAAGATGTGGGGATTTACTAAGTCCTCACGCGGACTTCTTGAGGGAATTTAAAAAGTGACGTCGCACTGTTTCGTTTCATTTGCCAACACTCATGCACACTCGCGAACACATAACGGTTAAATTATTTCACATTAATATATGTCTAAAAAGTCTAAAAAGTTTCTTTATGGATCACGCTTAAGTAAATAGCCTATAAACTGTCCCACTGCTGGGCAAAGGCCTCCATCATTGAAATCAAGTCATCACTACATTGATGGGTATTTGCTCACCACGCTTGCCCAATGCGGGTTGGTGGTCATAAGCCCGGGCTATGCATCAAAAAATCTATGAATCGAACCCGGGACCTTCGTGTGTCGGGTCGAGCGCTTTGCAACTCGGCTACCGAGGCCTTACTCTTTCAGGGTCAAAGGGATGTATATTCCCACCACAATTTGAACTTTATGTGATCAAGACAAGATTGAAAACCAAATGATATATGCGGTTAGTTTGCTGATAGCATCCTGATGACTATAGCTGAGAGGTTCTCCTCGCATTTATGGGAGAGTCTTATAAATAAAGTTTTAAATTAATTAGTTTACTAACAACTTTCTATGTATTGTACTACTAACAGATATGGATCAAGTTATCCGAAATAAATGGTTTTATTTTTTATTATTATTATTATTTGCTAACCACTGACCCTGAGAGTTAAAAACAAAAATTAAATGTATCATAAAAAACAGTGGATATAAAAGTGAAACGATTGGTGATATTGCTATCTATAAGCTTTGATACCACTAGCTAAGTTGACGTTGTAAATGCTGTTTTAAAATTTCATCATCATCATCATCGTCATCAGCTAATTTTATGTCATTTTATGGAAGGATGGGGTTGCACAAAAGATCCCGATGGGTCGAAGTGTTACTGTGAGAGGGAAACCTCAGCAGGCCCTACTAAGATAAGATAAGATAATAAAGATGTATGCGTTGTTCGAGCGCGTTTGTATGAAGCTGCCTTCTGTGGGTCTCCATATTGTGTGCTATTACGATGTGACGAAGCGCACTTCACCCGGAACCCACAACTACTGAGGAACTGCTATGCTGATAAGATGGTGATAGCCAGCCAAGACATCTTAATCAATAGTTCAATTTAATGTTATGAATGTGATATAATTATTGGCTTTTTTTTAATAAACGTGTATTGTAACACTATAAGGAGAACGAAACAGCCCTTGCCGAGTTTCTTGCGGCTTCTTCTCGGTACAAGGTCTCCACCATAGGGTTTACGAAGTCATGGCTTTGAATTGACGTTCAAAAAACACTTGTAAAAGTTTATCCCATCAAAAACAATACTTGTCAAAAAAAACCAAGTCTCGCAACTCAGTTGTTCTGCGGTAAAAAGTTGTGAGATCCATGTAATACCAAGTCGGTTATTAATTTATTCAGTCTCTACTTAAGCGACTTTCTGTCTTAATACGTCCAGTCTCTAAGACCACGATCGTGGTCCATAACATTCTTTAATGTTTTAAATAAATATATTGAGACTTGGCCATCGCACTAAATAATTGAATTTACATGTGTTTTCAGGCGATTGAATTTACACGTGTTTTCAGGCGATGGCCAAGTCTCAATATATTTATTTAAAACATTAAAGAATGTTATGGACCACGATCGTGGTCTTAGAGACTGGACGTATTAAGACAGAAAGTCGCTTAAGTAGAGACTGAATAAATTAATAACCGACTTGGTATTACATGGATCTCACAACTTTTTACCGCAGAACAACTGAGTTGCGAGACTTGGTTTTTTTTGACAAGTATTGTTTTTGATGGGATCTCATTTCTTTTTGTATTTTGTAGAGACAGTTCTACTTTTTTCCTTTCGATTTGGCAGGGGCACTACCATGCGCCTATATTTATATGGGACTAGCTTAAACCCGCGGCTTCGCACGCAATAATAATAATTGCCGTAAAATAAATAAAATAAAACATCGTTACGAATAAAGCCAATATTGAAAAATTTAACTGAACCTATTATTCCATTATATTATACATGAATCAGTGGATTCATTAACTGCACATGTAACTTTGTAATCCTATACATTTATATGGGATTACAAAGCTATTTATGCAGTTGGTGTATCTAGAAAACTGGACCGAAATTGCAAAATATTTTAGTTTTTCCTTGATTCATACACCAAACACTACTTATATTCCAAATTTGAAGCTTCTAGGTCTGCTAGAAGTGCCTTAGAATTTTGATGATCGGTGAGTCAGTCAGTGAGTGACAAAATTAAGAAATTTGACCCGTTATAATTCTTAAAATACTGGTTCAAATTGAATGAAATTTGAAATATACGTGTCTTTACAATGCCTGCATGGTTACTGAAAATTTCAGTCTTCTATTTTTTTCCACAACGAAGTTACAGGGGGTCGAAAAGGGTCTGAATTGCTTTGAGAAAAGGATGGTACGGCCGTGACGCTTTTTTGCTCGACTTGGTGGGGGCACGGCCGTGCCCCCAGATTTTGAATAAAAAAAATAATTTTGAATTTTGAATTTTAATACAAGCCCTACCCGCCAAACCTAATACAATATACCCCCGCTAGGATCGAACCCGTGACTTCCGAGTCTAAAACCGGCACTTAGCCACTAGACTACTGATGCGTTAAAAATTAATCATATTATTATTACTTAACCCTACAGTATAATCGGGGTACATTATCACCCATCGCATCTCAAAATTGTCCACCTCAATAAAATGCCAAACGACATTTAGAATAAGCGAGTCAGCGATCGTCGGAAACATTGGCAAGTTGGTAATTTTTTTTCGACTCCATTTTTTATTTTAAATGAAGTTAAGCCGCTGAGTCAGGAGAGGGCGATAATTTTATATTCAGGGGATTTCGGAGGGCACCGGCAAAAGGACGGCTAGTGTGCTGAAATTATATCTTTCGTTCCTATAAATTATGGTTTGGGACTTCTTGGCGGGAAAGTGAAGTCATGTCTGCGGTTTTGTTTTATTTTCTAAAATTTGTGTTATGTCGAATATTAATGTGAAATAATGGTGGATTATTAACCGTTAAGTGTTCGTGAGTGTGCATGAGTGTTGGCAAATGAAACAAAACAGTGCAACGTCACTTTTCAAATTCTCTCAAGAAGTCCGCCCGAGGACTTAGTAAAACCCCACATCTTTACTGAGATACTCGAGGGGTTGGGTGGTATATCATTTCTCATTTCTATTATCATTCATCATCATCATACAGAAAAGAAATATTGTTTATTTATATATTACTTGTTAGAAAAATTACTTTGACACTGGCTAAATGTGCTAATCGCACGAAGCCATCAATAAAATGAAAAAAAAAATTATGGTTGTGACCGATAAAATTCTTTATTGAAATGTTTTAGTGGCCAATCCAATGCCACGGAGTGGTAAAGCAGTATCGGGCCGAGCATACTCAAAGATCTCGGGTTTAATTTCAAATGAGTTTCGGATTTTTCGATGCATAGACCGGGTTTGTTATCACCAACCCGCATTTGGCAAGCGTGGTGATTAAAGCCAATACCCATCGATTGTAGTGATGATTTGATTCCAATGATGGAGGCCTTTGCCCAGCAGCGGGACAGTATATAGGCTAGTTACTACAAAGTGTGTTTCGGTAGCTTCGGTAGTCGAGGAGCTCGATGGCGCAGAGGAGCTCGATGGCGCGGTGGTTAACGCGCTTGGTCTGCGAGTGCTGAGGTTAAGAAACTTTCGCAAAGGCCGGTCATCGGATGGGTGACCAAAAATGTATCATCACGAGCTCCTCCGTGCTTCGGAAGGCACGTAAAGCCGTTGGTCCCGGCTGCATTAGCAGTCGTTAACAACCACCAATCCGCACTGGGCCCGCGTGGTGGTTTATAGCCCGTTCTCCCTATCCAAACCAAAAGGAAGGCTCGTAGCCCAGTAGTGGGGACATGAAATGAGCTGATGATGTTATTCAAATAGTTAAATTAGTTATCAGCAATGTGTTTATTAAACTACCAAACGCACGTGTTATTATGTACCTAAATACCAATTAACATCATTAAAATTTACATTAATTAAAAGTTCCGTAAAACTGTGTGGCTTAAATTTCCGAAACTACGCACTAACCGCTAAGTAGGTACTAAGTGAACCCTTAAGCCATCGGCCAATCCAACTCCTTTATAAAGTAATCCCATTGTACTCAAACGACGGTACTCTGAGAACTCTTTAATTTGCCACAGTTTTCGGTTGGTTTCCGCACCATCGGCCGTCTTTATCCTATTAGTGATAATTAAATCGAACTTCGGATTTGTATTCAGCGGTTTTAATTTTGTTCGCTCCAACTTCATAGCCTTTTTACCACATTTCAATTCCGCCATTTTGTTACATTGCGCCTTTAATGATAATCCACTGTATTAATTATTGCGATTTAATGGTTATTTTTGTTTGACTTTGTGAAAAATGAGTGAACTAAACGTCGTGGTATAATACGTAGGATTAAGTATTTCGCCAGGACGGAGTGCTATAGATAATAATTATTATGGCCGCATTATGAATTTATTTTTATTTGTAGGCCTCATGATTGCATCTTTATGTTTTGAATTAGAAAAAGGATTTGAAAAACGACAGTTGATGACGTAGTTGCCGACATTGAATAGGGCTCCTTTCGCTTACAGAGTAAGAGTGTTGATTAACTTTGGCGAGTTGGATTGAGCCACGATAACATAGTTAGTAGTGCACCTGACCCGGCATGTCATGGGGTGCAGGTTCGAATCCCGCTCGTGGAATTTTTTCAACACTTTGTCTTTTTTCAAGTTGTAATTTGTTCGCAACAATATTTGCGTAAAATTATATGTAAATAATCATAAATATAGCATGCCTAATTCTTAACTGATCTTTCAATATTTGTAAAAATATTAAGGTTGGATGTTGATGACGTAGTTGTCGACATTGAATAGGGCTCCTTTCGCTTACAGAATAAGAGTAGATAGTGTTGATTAATTTCGGCGAGTTGGATTGAGCCACGATAGCATAGTTGGTAGTGCACCTGACCCGGCATGTCGAATTCCACATAAAATTACACGAGCGGGTTTGAATCCCGCTCGTGGAATTTTTTCAACACTTTGTCTTTTTTGAAATTGTAATTTGTTCGCAACAATATTTACTCTACACATTACAACTCGCCGTACTGTAGCCAAAGTCTCTTACTCTCTCTAACTCTTACTCTGTAAGCCAAAGGAGCCCTATTCATTATTTGTCTTTTTTAGTAACTGTCACAACGATTTTTTTTAATGGAAATTGTATGCATGGATTATATGGGAATGGCGAACTATGACGTCAATATTGTGTTCCGTCAATTGAGTGTTCATTAAAAACTTTTTAGGCTACAAAATTTCATGCATTGGTCAAATAAAAAAAGGTTAATGTCTTAAAGAACTGTTATGTGATGTCATGTATAAAACCGGTCGTTGTGGAGATCCTTGGGGGAGGCCTTTGTTCAGCAGTGGACGTCTTTTGGCTGAGATGATGATGATGATGATGATGATGTATCGTCCCTGTAGAATGATAACCTCGTATGTCCAGATATCCAAACTTTACAGGTAACGAAAAAATTGGCTCATTTCGTCAATGTTTAAAATATTGTTGTGCTATTGTCTCATATTTTGTATGTTAAAAGGCCCTAATTATGTTATTAACCAATCCCTTACTTATCTGGAATATACCAGTTAAATGACATAAGACGTTTTCTGTTTTTATATGTACACACGGGGGCAGATCAACCTACCCAAAACTGTCAAATTTTTAGAATCAATTTTGAACTTTATTGTTTTATTATAAGGATCAATATTCATTGGAGAAATTTGACAGGTTTGGCTAGGTTGATCTGCCGCCGTCTGTACATAGTTACGAGGTTTTCAAAAGGATAGAAACTGAATTAGACTAAAAAAAATATGTTTAATGAACACAAGTAGTCATTAATATTGGGTACACAGTTTCGCGGTATTATAAAATGAGAAATAATAAATTGATCCCTTCGATCGTATTGTTGATCGAAGATTGATCCACAAAAAAATAGTAGGCTAGCACCTAAAATGCTAAGCTAGCATCTAAATAGTAGTTTAGGTGCTAACTTTGTATTTTTAGGTGCTAACTTAGTATTTTTGTGTGTAAGGTTAGGTTAGTTTGGTGATCGATTAAATACAACCCAAATAAAATACGTGGTTTTCATTAGATTTTTACAAAAATAAAAAATAAAAGCTTTTTTGATATACAAGGTTATCATTCTAAAGCGACGGAATACGTTTAATTTTCTGGGTGCCCAGCACGTTTTTCATTCGCCATTTGATCACGTTACCGAAAACGAGAATTTGTATAGCAAAATTTTAACTCTTCTCGTATTTTGCCAGGAGGCACTGCCTCAATGCCATACTAGTTTTCGTTTTCGTTAACGTAATCGAATGAATACGGATAGTAAACAAAACTCACACTAGGCACCCTGAACCCTGAGGATCTAGAGGTTAAGCAACTTTCGCTAAGGCTGGTCATCGGATGGGTGACCACGGAAGGCACGTTAAGTTGGTCCCGGCTGCATTAGCAGTCGTTAACAACCACCAATTCGCACTGGGCCCGCGTGGTGGTTTATGGCCCGTTCTCCCTATCCATCCATATTGAAGGCTCGTGCCCCAACAGTGGGGATATAAAATGAACTGATGATGATGATGATGATGAATCGAATAAATACGGATAGTAAACAAAAATCACACTACGAGGTACCCTGAAATGAATTATTATATTTTCAACTTTCCTATTTAAGCTACGATACGAACACGATACGATAGTTTTTAGTGCTCGGCCCACTGTACAAAGTGTTTCGTTACAAACAAAACAGCCACGGAGATAACAAAAGCAAAAGTACAGTCTAATGCATAAACATTGTGGCAGCGCACCCTGTTTTCATATTCTTCCATCGGCGGCCGGACGCGTGGAACCGTTAAATGAATGAACTTTTTAACTTAAGGTCCCTAAGTTTAATACCAACTTTGAGGTTTCGCCGCAATGATGAAGAGCATCCTTACTTTTAATGACTTTTTGCTAATATTCCGTTACGGTGCTCGCGCAGAAAAGAACTTTGGCAAGTCGTGAATACTGAGTTTCGATATTTAAACAGATACTTTGGAAGAGGGCGCAATAAAAAGTTAAGGACGTAAGGGATCTGTTTCGCTCGTTGAATAAAGCAGACTGACTTCGACGATCTATACTATAAAGTAGAATAGAGTAGGTAGTTATTACCGGCATTGTTACCATGATTCTTGTCGTACATACATGATTATCCGATATTTAATATACTGACAACCTGGGTCCTGTTTAATAAAACTTACAAATTGTAAATTACAGGCTACAATTCTACAAGTTTCTGTTCTACCATGGTGGAAAATCTACAAAATTGTAAAATTGTAGCTACAATTTCACATATTTTGGTTCAATAAACATTTACAATTTACAGGTGAAAATTTACATATTTGTAGGGAAAACTTACAATTCTACATATTTTGTAAATTGTAGTACGATTTTGACAGGTGGAGTCGTCGTGTGTCAGAACTTTACAATTTAATGCCTCAACCTAATAAGCAAAGAAATTTATTTGTTATACACAAAAAATGGTTCTAACAAGTAGTAGGGGAAGTAACGGCATCGGCGATTTTTTCGTAAAAGGATTAACTTTATTTTTGATGTATTTTTCATATCGTGAGTTAGTTTTTCACTAAACCGACCGAATAATGCATTTTTATATATATATTCTTTATTGCACATAAACACAAATACAGAGAATAGTTTACAAACAATGGTGAGCAAAGGTGGACTTATCTCTAAAAGAGATCTCTTCCAGCCAACCTAAGGTGGAATGGGAGCATCATGTATAAGAGGAAGCGACAAAAGTGCAAACAAAAATATCTTAACTATGAATAACAATATTATGTACATACATACAACTAGTGATGTACGCCTGGCAATATTGCCACTGCCGGAAATTTTCCACTCCCAATGTGCCTGGAAAACTTCCGGGCACATTGGGAATATTGCCCAAAATTCCCAGCAGACATTTTGACAGATTTTTTTAACAGAATGCTTTGAATCATATACATTTTGCAGTAGTTACCCTAAAGAATGGTGGACCACCTTTTTCACGAATACACCGTTGTCATGTTGCAATAAAAAATTTCACGGTACCCTCTACTTGTCTCTATCTACTGACCCTAATATAGGGTATGGCAGTTAGAACTACGGGTCCGGCTGTTTTTCAAAGGTTCCACGGGAGTTCGGATCCTAAGCCCCTTGCTGGTTATGCCTTCGCGGGCGTCTCAGGCAGGGTCGTCTCGGACATGGGTTGGACTCGTGGTGGCTATGTAGTTAGCTGTAGAGATGGGTATGTACGTTGTCTGGTTGAGGTCTGGCCAGGCTTCCATCTCGTGCTCAGCGAGTGGGTCCGAGTAGAGGTATCGGTGAGCCCGAAGCAAAAGGTTCTGCGGGGCACGCGAGTTTGTCCATAGTAGTTGTTCGGCTCGGTGGTTTTCATTGAGTAGGCTTCTAACATCTCCGGCACTAGTCTGGATAACTAGTAGAGGCGTCCGCTAAATGCAATGCCACCGGTTAAACCAGCCGCGTAGGATTGTGGAACTGGCGAGGTACCTGGATGGGTACTGAGAAGTGGCTTACAACCCCGCCACCAAAGAGGACAATTGGTAGTCGACTTTAGAGTTGACGACCCGAGCAGTGGAAAGCTGCGAGTTGTACTCTTAGTGCAACGAGAAGTGAGCAAGCTTACAGTTCCGGTAACCTATCTGGATATTAGGTAGTGGACTATACGTGTCCACGGGGCAAATCGCAAGAGACACTAGTCGGGATGATGAATACGCTTCGGCGCGTCCTGATCTGGAGTTATGACCTGACGCAGATGGTCCCTTGTGCTTGCGCAAGCATACCTACCTACTTTATGACCTGACGGTTGGTGGGGGATGTCAGTATAAACTTTAAAGTCGTGTGTAGCGGGGATGTACCCTCTACTTCTGCATCTGTGAAAAGATCAATTATACATTCTCTTATATCCACACTCGATAAAACTTACAACAGAAAGAGCTGGAAAAATTTGTTATATAGCTCACAATTGGAAACTTATGAACGAGAATGTTTCTACATGTTCTACAGAGAGAGCTAACTCGAGTGACATGACGTCTGACGCGAGTTTAACAGAGAGCACTGACATAGAAGTCAATTCAAGAAGTGATTCATATGAAGATTTTAATTTGGAACCAGTGGGCTTTAGGTCAGTGACTGAAATATTCGAGAAAGATGCTGAGAATTTCGATAGATTTGTATTGATAGTATACTGCCAAAGAATTGATCTGATTTTATTATAAGGCGATCTTAGTGGAATTGAAAGATTATTGTTTTAAATAGGTAACTATACAATTTTTAAAAATCTTGCGTTTTGTTTTAACATTTAGTTTATTATCCTAAAAGCTAATTTGCCGCATACTGTGTTATGAATGCTATTTTTTTAGATGGTAAATTACATAGTTT
Source organism: Eudonia mercurella (assembly GCA_963082485.1). Taxonomy (NCBI): domain Eukaryota; kingdom Metazoa; phylum Arthropoda; class Insecta; order Lepidoptera; family Crambidae; genus Eudonia; species Eudonia mercurella. Next base: position 2,478,411 of record OY720040.1, read on the forward strand.
TCTAAGGTTGCATTATTTATAAACCGTTGAAGATTGTAATTTTTTGGTTGACTATTAAGAAAAATAAAGCTATCTACATAGTTTAAAACTGTTTTTAATAATAGCTGGACTTTGCTTAAAGCTTAGTGAGTATTTATTACGTAAGTCAATTTAGGTTAGAAGTATTAAAATTTATTTAAAATTTTCCGGCATGGTAAATAAATAGCTTCTTATATTAACCCAAGACAACCAGCAATAAACTGGAAACATTACTGGGAACATTGCCGGGAACATTGCCGGGAACATTGCCAATGTACTGGGAATTTTCGTTATTATGATACTTTATTGTTAGTTTATATTTTAATTATATAGACAATAATAAATTAAAGTTAATTCAAAACAAATATTTAAAAATTTCTGAATAATTAACCAAAACTCCCAGTAAATTCCCACTTTGGGAACATTGCCGGGAACGCTGCCGGAAATTTTTCCAGTCCTTGGCAATGTGCCCGGGCACGGTACATCACTACATACAACACATATGCTACGATATTCTTAAAACTACATAAACATACATAATAATACTACATAAATATGAACATATACCTACATATAATAATAATAGTAATAAATATAAATATAACATAGTGTCTATCATTGTTTCATTGCGATGACATAAGTGATAGAAAGTGATCCTTGACTTTCTTTTTAAAGGATGTAATGGACGAACTATCCTGGATGTCTGTAGGAAGCCTGTTTCATAGCTGCGCTGCTCTGACCGTAAATGAATTTAGGAGGAAGTTAGTATTGACAATAGGAATCTCAAGCGTCTTCGTTATACAGGCACGTCTTGAGCGGCAAGGTGGGGGCAGGAGTTGGAAACGAGAACGAAGGTAAGAAGGAGAATTAGGGTCATTAAGGATGTTATAGAGATTGGAAAGGATGTGCACATTACGGCGATGTCTGATCGGTAGCCATTTTAATTCAGTACGAAAGTGAGAAACATGGTCATACTTTCGTAGGCCAAAGATAAAACGTATGGCCAGATTTTGCAGACGTTCTAGTTTTAGCAGTTGCTCCTCAGTCACATCCAAGTAACAGACGTCGGCGTAGTCTAGTATGGGAAGAAGAAGGGATTGCGTGAGCATAATTTTGGTTTGAAAGGGAAGAAAGTATTGAAGCCGCTTGAGGGAGTGAAAACTAAAATGTAGGCGTTTACTAATTTCACTGATGTGAGCTGACCAGGACATGTTACAGTCCAACGTCAAACCAAGGTTCTTTACTTTGTCGGCGTACTTGATGGGAACGCTGTCGTAAAGAAGCGCAGGTATATAACTCCAATCCAGCCTGCCTCTTAACCTACCGCTGCCCACAATCATGGCTTGTGATTTTGCAGGGTTAACAATAAGACCGAAGGATTCAGCCCAAGCTTGGACAGCAGATAAGTCGTGATTTAGGGCTTGAATCGTTTCCACGATTTCCGAAAGCATGAAATGCCTGTAAATCTGGAGATCATCAGCGTAAAGATGGAAAGGAGAAGAAATAACAGATGAGATTTTATTAATAAAAACAGAGAAAAGAAGTGGTGACAGCACACCACCCTGAGGCACACCAGCGGACAAGCTAATCCAGTCCGAAGACACATCATGATGCTTCACACACTGCATACGGTCATAAAGGTATGAGCGAAACCACTCTAACACCGGTTCAGAAATGTTGACAGAGCGAAGAGTGCCAAGAAGAAGGTCGAAGTCAACAGAGTTGAATGCACTGCTGAAGTCCAACAAGACCATTGCTGTGAGTTTGGTGCTATCCATAGCCCACCGAATGTCCTCCGTTATATTCAACAGTGCTCCAACAGTGCTATGGGATGGTCGAAAGCCGGATTGGAAAGGACATAAGAGGGAGTTGGATGCAAGAAAGGAGTATAATTGCTTGTGTGTGACGGATTCTAAAACCTTAGACAGGATGGGAAGTATGGATATAGGACGATATTGGGAAAAAGCAGAGGAGTTTGGATTTTTAGGGAGGGGAATGACATATGCTTTCTTCCACGACACTGGAAAGACATTGCGGGTAAGTGAAAAGTTTATTATGAATGTGACTACTGGCGCAATGTCCTCCAGTACAGGAAGAATCATGTCCATACTGAGACCATCACTTCCCACGGCCTTAGTGGTGATGGAGGAAATACTCCTCTTGATGTCGTCCTCAGAGACTGTGTTGAATGAAAAGGAGGGGCAATCAGGTGGAACAAGACTTAAAAGGAAAGCAAGAGAAGCAGACTTAGTAGCTTCATCTAAAATTAAGGGAGGAGTTGAAAAATAGCTGTTCAAAGCATCAAGATCCACTGAATTCTGGCAAGAGACAGTAGGTTTGCCCACGCCCAGGGTTTTCAAGAAGCTCCAAACATGTTTCTGACCAACACTTTCAATTTTCATATGGATATATTTTCGTTTAGCGTCCCTACACATTCTGTTACATATGTTGCGAAGTTTTTTGTAGGCTTGTAAGTTATCAGGAGTAGGAGTTTTTTTATTCTGACTTTTGGCTTTGTCACGTTTTGCCATTATCCTCCTAATAACCGGTGTAAGCCAAGGTGCAGGAATGTGCTTAATACGTACAGGTCGTACTGGCGCATGAATATCAAAAATGTTGGTCAATTTAACAGTAAGGTAGTTAGTCATGAAGTCGATATCATCCGACAAAAAAATTGGTGACCAATCCACACATCTCAGATCCTCTCTCAAGCGGTCCAAGTCCATATGCCGAAAGTTGCGCTGAAAAAGTACCTTTGGTTTGACTTTGGGAGGACGAACTTTGAAAGTTAAGAAGATAAGGTCGTGGTAGGAAAATGGAGCAGTCATTTGCCCATGAGAAACAACAGAGTTAGGATTTGAAACAATCATCAGGTCGAGAAGAGAGGGCTTGCAATTTGGTGAGTAATGAGTAGGGGATGACATTTTAAGTACATGAAGATTAAGAGAAGACACTACATTAGTCAAATTACGGGCTCTAGTATCATTTTTCAATAAACATGTATTAAGATCTCCCATGAGAATAACATGATCAAAGAGTGGGACAAGATTCTCAAGAGTGTACTCCAAGTTCTTAAAATAGTCAATTTGATCGTTGGGGCTGTACAGAGCTCCCAACAGAATCTTTTTGTGGTGAATAATAATTTCTAAAAAAATGTATTCAATAGAACATGTGTACTGAGACGGAGAGCAGCTGACAACAGTGGCAGGAATGTGACCACGGAGGTAAATTCCCACGCCACCACCTCCCCGACCAATGCGATCATTGCGAAACAGCTTGTAGCCTGGAAGAGAACAACTAGTGGAGGGAAGAGAAGGTTTGAGCCAAGTTTTAGACACGAGAATACAGTCAACTACGCCGTCTCCGAAGGAAGAAAGAAGGTCGTTGTAATGAGCTGCAATGCTTTGCGCGTTAATATGCACTAGGGAGAGGAATTTAGAGTTTTTGTCAAATACAGTCATCAGCTTATTATCCAGGGTATCACAGTCAGACAAGGAAGAGTTATTGCTTTTGGCACTTTCATATTCATCAGATGAGCAAGAGAAATATTCATCATTTAAAATCATAGCAAGAAATAAATATTTATGTGTGTAAATAAATATATAACAACTAAAATTACTAACAAACAAAAAAAAAAAAATTGTAAGTAATATAAATATATATATATTTATTTATTTTTAAAACCTCTTTTACAAGCCATCCAGATGCTTAAGTTGACTGAGATCAATAAAGACTAATTAATAATACACAATTAACAAAAATAAAATAAAAAAAGCAAAGCAAACTAAGCAGACAAAGTGGTCACCAAAGCATAGAATAATTGCCAAAGCTTAAAAAGCAAGCAACACGTAAAATATAACTTCACAAAATAACATAATTAACAGCAAAGGTTAAAGTTAGGTAATAACATAAAGCAAGAACACTTAGGAAGTAGTTTAAAATATAATTACAAGCCTCGATTACAAGCTTAGAGCATAATGCTCTAAGATTACAAGCAAAACAATATTTTGTGCTCTTAGGTAACAATGTCGTATGCAATCGGACCTCAGAACAATAATTCAGTGATTCGGACAAGAAGAAAAAAAAAATAAAAATAAAAATTGACATTGACAGTTAAAATTGAGAAAAAAAAAGTGACATTCATTGGCATGACAGTCATGCATGACATAGAAATTTAATAAAAACCATTGACGGTTGCTGTAAAAAGCTATTTCGTAACCCTTCACACCGCTAAACCCACCTTCAAGCAAAGCTAACACGACTAGATTAGGAAGTAACAACAGCAAAGTTTACTTGGCCTTCACACTGGGCGCATCGGTGGATCGTTTGTTGGGGTACTTAGCTGTTAGAAGATGGAGTTCAGCCATGGTGAAGAGCTTCTTTCGCGTGTTGTCGGGAAGAAGTTATTCAGAAAGAAGATTATTCATTAAGAAGAAGTAATTTTATTCTCGTATATTAGAGACAAAATCTTAATTCTGTTATTGTGCTCCATGGCTTTAATTATGAATCAAACAAATACTGAAACCAAATGGTAAAACCAAGTATTTAATTTTTTTTAAATATACCCTTGTAAATTACATTTTATGTAATTTGTAACTTACAACTCCAAATTTGTATATACAATATTTCATCGAATGCAACAGGTGTTTTCTACACATGTAAACGTTTACTAAACAGCATTTGTAATTGTAACATTTGTAGATTTTTATATGTAAAATTCTTACAAAATTGTGAAGTTTATTAAACAGCACTTGTCATACAACTTAACAAATATGTCACTTATTTACAAAATTTTCGAATTGTAACGTATATTAAACAGCCTGGGGCCCTGATTGTGTTGACCTGACAAAGGCCTCTCTCAAGTATCTCCACAACAACCGGTATTTTGATGCTTGTTTGTTTTGTTATTTTATGGTTATTTTTTTAATAAAAATGATCAAGAATCAAGAATCAAAGATCAATTATGAAGAATGTCACTTATATTAGATCACAAGCAATAATAACATGATTATTGGTATATGTTTTGCTACTGCTACTGAGCCGAAACATCAAACACTCAAAAAAGTAGGGTGAAAACGAAAGTTTATAAAAACTGGAATCAGAAATAACCCTAACACCTACTACGCGCTACATTACAATTAATTATAAATGAATACATATAAGACGAAAAATTGGACACTCCCGTTATAAAACTAAAATAATACCACAGCCGGCCGCGCGGTGGCGCCACTCGTGATCGTCTATTTGCTGTCATTTGCATACGGACCGCCGCGCGGGACGGCCGGCCCGGCCAGCGCGCTCGTCCGAACAAAGAGATTTTCATATTTAATTTTCTGTTTAGTATAATTGCCGACATATTTTCTCTTCTGCCCAACATTTTTAAGCTTATTTGCATACGTGAGTTTTACTCTACACCGCTCCCGTTTGTATAGTGGAATATTTAAATGCTGTTTCGTGATATTAACACGGAGCTGTTGTATTAATAAAAGATATGTTATAGCATTAATACTACGAGAACTACGCTCATTTTTATATTGTAAGTAAGTAAATAGCCTATGACTGTCCTTCTGCTGGGCAAAGACCTCCATAATTGAAATTAAGTCATTTCTACAATTGATGGGTAATGGCTTAAACACTAAACTTGCTAAATTCGAGTAAGTGATCGATCACAAATCCGGGCTATGCGTCGAAAAATACAAAACCAACTTTGCCCGAGCTAAGAATTGAACCAGGGACCTTCGCGTATCGAGCCGAGCATTTTGCCACTCAGCCACAGGCGTCAATGAATTGTTATAGTATTATTGAGCAAAATGAAAATTCTTGTGAAAATGCTATGAATACTATGCATTTTCTTTTTATTGCTTTCATCTCACTTGATGATATGCCAATAAGGCCGAATACTGCTATAGATACGCACTTCATCCGGAATCCTTTAGCTTGCTAGTTCTCGCAGCAGGTGTCTTAGAAAAGAGTCTGAAGGACATGTTACATAAAATAAATTATATTTTACTTGATTGATTGAACTAACAGTCTCAACTCGGATTCCAGCAAAGGAAAGTTCCGGATCTAGTTAATTAGATCTTGATCTAACTAGCAATCTGAGCGACTGATTTCAGTGGTTTTCACAAGCTTTACCTTATTTTCTATTATACAATAAGGTGCTTTAACTTTTTATTCCACGGCTGTACACATATACTGCACCCGAGAAACATGATTCCCAAGAAAATACAATCGTTTGCCACAAATTCCTCTACACTCCAATACAGCGAATTAAAGTCTAAACAGTTTGTATTTGCGCGAACTTCTCGCTACTCGAACATAAACCCATTCTTACACAGCAGCCCGATCACAACACAGCCAATATGTCTAGATTGTACAAAATAGCCATCATCAGTATGTACAGTGTCGTGTCCGTGATATTCATAAGATCTCTATTCACCAACAGATATGTAGAAGTCATTGAAATAGATTACTTGCTAAGAAGGCCATCAGCTGCCATAGAAAGAGAACTGACAATACAGAAACGTGTCGTATCTCTATTCGCAATGAAGAAAAAGCTAGAACGATTACCAACAGACTACAAGTACATACTGAAGTGGTCACAAGCGTTCTCACATTACAACGCGTTGATATACAAGAACGGGCAGCAAACCTTCACAGACAACAACTGCACGTTCAAGAACTGCTATTTAACTAACGACAAAGGATTGATCGCTGACGTCACATTCTTCGACGCCATTCTGTTCGATGTGGAGAACAGATGGGACTCCCATCCTATAGAAAGGTCTCAGTACCAACATTTCATTTTTGTTGCGACAGAATCGGCTGACAATTTCCCCGTTTGCTCAAAGCTATTTGAAGACTACTATAACCTGACTTGGACTTACAAATTGGATTCGGATATAAGCAACACTTACTTGAATATTCTTGATAGGAACGGCACCGTTGTTGGTCCTAAGATCAATATGACTTGGGTGGAACCGATGGAGCCAACGTCAGTGATTGTAAAAGATACGATTAGGAATAAAAATAAAGCTGGTGCTTGGTTCGTATCAAATTGTAAATCCAAAAGCGATCGCAGAGTTGTCGCTAGCAAAATCATAAGAGCATTATCCGAATACAAGCTGGAAGTAGACATTTATGGGTGGTGCGGCAAGTTTCAGTGTCCTCAGAATCAGTTCAATGAGTGTCTAAAGCTTTTAGAGGATAACTATTATTTCTATTTTGCATTTGAAAACTCTATGGCCGAAGATTATGTCACCGAAAAACTTTTGCATGCCATCATGCATCACACAGTGCCCGTAGTTTTCGGTGGTGCTGATTATTCTAGGTGAGTGTAGTTTAAATACTTCCCCTTATTTATTTATTTTATTTTAGGTTTAAAGTGAATCAAAAGTAACAAGTAATTGTCAAAGTAATTACATGGTATATATACATCAGTAAACCAATGACAGATTCACACTAGTAGACTTATAATTGTAAAATCGTATTTATTCATTTAAATAAAATATGTATATGTACTCTGTTTTATTCTTTGTTATGCTATCTATATATGTACACGCACACGCAGAACACTTAAGTCACACACATGCCCTATCAGAATACCATATAATAAAAAAAACTATGGTTGCGTAAACTTTAGTTAATAATATAATTGTATTTATCCAATAACTAGTAACTATAATATATACTCAACTGCTGTGTTTTTAATTGTAATAGTTATACTTTTATAATGCTTTTAGATTTCTTCCACCTGGTTCTTATATAAACGCTAAGGAGCTTAACGCAACAGCCGTAGCTTCTCTAATGTACTCCGCCATCCAAAATTCAACAATATATGAAAACTACTTTAGGTAAGTACCATAGTTTGTCCCCCTCTGTAGGATTCGTCAGAAACCAGTGATCAACAATTTCCTTTCCTTCCTTTAATCTATATATTAATATGTGAAGCAAAAACTTTGTACCCCTTTTTACGATAATTGCGCAGACGGAGGAGTATGAAATTTCGCACGCTTATAGTTTATATAGAGAAGGATTGCAGAATGTTAATATTGTTTTTAAATTATGTATAAAAAATACATTAAATCAATAAAACAAACATTACACACACTACCATGTATTTGACACACACGCATATATGTATATACATATATGCGTGTGTGTCAAATACATTGGTCTTTTCAAAAATTTCAAAAATTGGAAGAGGAGCGACCGAAATCTGTCAAAGCCAAACTCACATTCTATCTTTTTTAATTTTTCATTGCTTAGGATACAATCCGTGCAGCCTTAATAAAATTACGAGTCGAATTTCGACCACTAGGCGACCACTAGTAATTAAAAACAGGTGTCAGATTTTAGCAGTCTTTAGCAACAGTTGAATTCAAACGACCTGCTTCCTAGGGGTCATCCAGTAATATTTTAATAAAAATCTATGTTGTTTTCTGGCAAAGAAAACTGTGTCGAACTCTGGAAATAAAGTGTCAAAAACTACTACGAAAAGTATTTAAAAAAATTTTTCTTGATTAAGTCATCAGACTTTTTCTAACTTATGCAAGAAGGTTATTTCAAGTTACTTATTTGGTTATTTCTTTACCTCCAGCTGGGGTAGCGGAAGCGACTCAGAATCGGACATTTTTGGAGGCGGCGAAACTTACCAAGTTCCTCAAGCCGTGTAAACCAAGCACCATTAGAGGTTTTCTAGAGAGAACGGCATCACGCACTAATGCGTGTCCCCGTACCCTTCTAGATTCTCCGAGGGATTCGAAACGGATCGGACCTTTATAGGGCTCTGTCAATATATTGGATACCATAATTTTTTTCTTTATCCCCTTGACTTCTATTCGGAAACCAATGAAATTTTACACGTTGTTCTTGTTAAAAGGTTAAGATATTGGTTCGCCTACTTACCTATTTTTTTTTTCTCAGATGGCACAACCATTACAGCTACGTGAGGTCTGGCGAGGGCACGGACGTATGTAAACTCTGCGAGATCCTCAACTCCCCACCGAGATTCACGGCGAAAACTGACTTTCGAAAATGGTGGAATCTTAAAAATATTTGCGAGACCGAGAAGTAGGCGCGAGCAAACATAAAAGAATTTCGAATGAAAAACAAAACACTGCCACCTCCGAAAAATTCAATTCAAATAATTTAATTCAGTAGTCCACATAGAATTAGTAACAATGATTGCTTAGACGCTAGTGTTAGACAGTTATTATTATTATTATAACTATTTATGTACCTATATTATAATATATAAAAAATGTTTTATATTACCAAACTTTTTTGCATGTGACCTGTTTGCCAATTATTTTAACAATTATTTTTAAGGTTTTTTTTTTATTTATTTAGATCACAAACAGTTATTACATCAAACCAATTATAATATGGTTTACATTTACAGTAACTTATACTATTTAGAGGTAAACTCAGCATACATTGAGGTACAGACAGCATCTACTGACTAAGCCACGTACTACTATGTTGTGGAAGGTAAGTAATTACTATTTTATTAATTTGAATATATCGCTCATTGAATGCAAAACGGCCACAAATCAAAAACATCACTTTTTACAGGAGAGCCAAAACAAAATTCAAAATATGATTTTTGAAAAAAAATTATGTGATTCTTATTAAATGTTATAATGTTAATACATCATTGTTTTTGTAATTTTTTGCTCTATCTTATAAAATAATTACCGTTGTGATAGCTCTCACCCAACCTGATAAAAAACTACAAAAGCCCTTTTTGCATTCATAATTTGAACCAATGTTAAGAGAATTATCTCAAAAAATTAAACAAATTTTAAAATGAAACATTATTTATTTAATGTTTTATCAAGGAAATAATATAAAAACCAAAAAAATAACATAAATAATCTCTTTGTTAAATCAAAACGTGTCAGTCTTATTCTTTTGAAGAAGGACGTGAGATCAAATCAATCTTAAAGAAAACTATACGAGTATTTTGTATAACGTCATTTAACTAAATGACGTATAAAAAAGAACCACTCAAAATAACTCACAATAAAACTAAAAAGATACAAAGTATTCAGACAAGTATCACAAAACTAGACATTATTCAATCGTTTTATGCTTAAAACGCGATATCAATTTGACATAATCTAAAATTATCTTTAAATAAAATTCTTAAAATATTCATAGGAATTGTTACTCCTATGAATATTTTAAGAATTTTTATTAATTTAATTATTTTAAGAATTTTTTAAGAATTAATTTTAAGAATTAATTAATTTTAAGAAAGAATTAATTTTAAGAATTTTTATTTATTAATTTAATTTTTTTTAGAATTTAACGAAAATACTAAATATACTTCAAAAAAGATAAACGCAAATATAAAATTATAAATTTAAATTGCTGAAACTTTAACACTAGAATAATATTCTTCAAAATATGAAATTAGGCTTAAAGTAATTATAATACCTTATACTATTTATTATTAAATCACAGACTGTTTGGCTAGAATAACAAGTCTATCTAAGAGAGTCTTATATTTAAGGTACATTAATAAATTTTGGTAAAAGCTTTCGTAATATTTAGGTATAATATTTTTCTTTATAAGTTTGAGTATTCCTTGTTTTTTAATTTCAGATACTGCTAGTTTATGATTGTATAACTTTTTTGGCACTATGTTATGATTAGTAGAGGAACACATTTGTAAATATGGCATTGCTTTATTTTATGTTGGAATGCAAAATGTCCAGATTTCGAAATATGGCATTGCTTTATTTCATATTGGAAAGCAAAATCTACGTATTCCAAAATATGGCACTATTGCATTAATAATTCTGAATGTACTTGCTTTAAATTTGAATGCAAAACGGTCGCATTCCAAAATGTGGCACCTTTACACTGAACAGTGAACTCGATGTTGAGTGTTTTTTCGAGTTGTGGCCGTTTTGTATGAAACTGACGTGCATTCGCTTCAAGTTCCGAGTCGCAACTAAAAATATGGCGGTTTTGATCTGATGTTGGCGCGTAAGTCAGCCCAATGTAAAAAGGGCGGTTGATCAGTTTAGCATCAAAATGAGCCAAAATGACGGGTCTCTTCAGCAAAAACGTAAAATATTGTAGTTTTAAACCCAATTTTGCAATAAAACGATTTTCATAATTTTTCGATTTGTGGCCGTTTTGCATTCAATGAGCGATATGTGTATGTGTTTGGTGTATGTTTGTATGTATACAGGCCTATTTGATGTGTGATTGTGCAGATGTAGGTGTGTGTGCTTACTATTAGGTTACTAATTAATTAATTATTTATTTAGAGGTATGGTGGTTAAGTTTATAGCATCACAACTGAGTTTTATTTTATTGTTAGCTGCTTGCGACTTTTACAGCGTATGGACGGTGAGAAACTTAGCGATTCTTCAAGCCATCGCCACTAATGAAACCCCCTAACATTTTTGGGGGCGTATTATTTTTCGCTTTAATTATAGAGGTATACAGCATTGTAAATGTAATGTAAATGTAATAATAAAATATCGTAAAAATCGTGAGGAGTAGCGTAAATGGGAGGAGGACATTGCCCAACAATGGGATGTCACAGGCTAACTATAACTGTGAATAATATAATAACAATCCAATACAGCAAGCAACATCTAATAGGAGCTACCAAAAACAGTAGCTGTATTCCGTTAAACGTTCCGTTAACATTGCAACCATGATTGCAACCGTCAGATAAGACGGCCGATAGCGCTGGTGTCTCATTCATAGCATTAACACTAAATAATTAAGATTCGTCCTAAGCAGGACAAGCTCGAAGCAATCCTCTTACCGCTCGTCACGAAGACCGCTAATTATTCAAGCTTTTGCCACAGTATAATGAAAACAGTAGGTCATCTTTACACAGGGTAGTGATTGACAGGCAGCAGTTCGAGAAATAAATTTATGAGACAGGAACAAGTGATTTTTTTTTATGTGTAACATCTTTTCGCTCGCTTTCTATATAAGCAATTTGTGGGAGTGATTTCGTGAAATGGGACGGAAGTATGTGAAACAGTGTAACAAGTGTGTAACTGGAAGTCGGAGAAGCTTGTGGGAGTGATTTCGTGAAATGTGTAACAGTGTAACTGTGTAACAGGAAGTCGAAAAGCGCGCAAGCGCGCGCCATTTTGTAAATTTAAAATCGATATTATGAACATGACATATTACCTATATTATTCTAAGTGACATATTGTGTCATTTGATTATCATAGGTCATTTTGATATGTCAAATGTCTTCTAGTGAGTATTTACTGCATTTATTTTATAGTTATAAAATGATGTAATACCTACCCATTTTTTCAGAATATAATGTTAAAATTGATTATTACTAAGGTGAGATGTCAAATGTTACACATCGTATGCGACTACTGTAATGGTCGCTCATTTTTTTTTTACTTCAATCTTTAAATTTATTGAGTCTGCTACGGTTTTTAGTCTTTAGTAACATTGAATACGAACCACCTGCTTCCTAGTGACGGGATGACCCCGTAAAATTTCAATGAAAATCTATGTTATTTTTTGGTGACGAACACAGCGTGAGAGGAGCTCGATGGCGCAGTGGTTAACAGGCGCGTTTGCTGAGGTTAAGCAACTTTCGCAAAGGCCGGTCATCGGATGGGTGACCAAAAATTTATCATCTCGAGCTCCTCCGTGTTCCGGAAGGCGCGTAAAGCCGTTGGTCCCGACCACCAATCCGCACTGGGTCCGCGTGGTGCTTTACGGCCCATTCTCCCTATCCATCCATAGGGAAGGCTCCTGCCCAGCAGTGGGGACATAAAATGAGCTGATGATGATGATGATGACAGCAGTGTCGAAGACTGGGCTCAAAGTGTCGAACACTGATGCCACTTCGATACTTTGTCACACACAACTTGTATGTGTCAGTACTTTAAGTCGACCCTCATATTCCAAGTCTTATTTATTCTTCCATCGAAATAACGTCAGAGGGTTTCGAAAGGGAACGCAAGCTTATTCCCATCTGGTACTAGATTCTCTGAAGCTTTCGGTAAGGATCGAAAGCAGAACAACCCAAGGTCCTAGCCTTTATAGGCACCCGCCTATTTATTTATTTATTTATTTATTTATTATTTGGACAATGTAAGTATATTTAAACAAAGTAAGAAGACTGAAGTCTTCAAGCATCTTGCTTTTCAGCGGTAGGCAAGGGACAAATTCAGGTGAGGGCCCTGCGAATTCTATGCTGCTATAGTTGCACTGTGGATCATGGTTCTAATTTAAACGAGATAATTCCAATTACGTAGTCATCGCCGTAAAGCAGAGGCACCGCGCCATTATTCTTTCATGACTTTTGTCATTGCATATTTATGAGATATCTAGAAGATTTGAATGGACAAACATTTTGGAAGTAGTTCCAATCGTAAAAAAAATATTTATTTCGAACTTTAACTTTCCACATACTTAGTATAGGTACTAATGATATATAATAAATAGTATAATTGAGTTACTTAAGTTAGTTAAGTTGATTTGAATCTTCCACCGACATAGTTCTATTTATGCTATATAATAAATTCGACTGCAAAAGATATTTATGTTAGTGTAAAATATTTATTTCAGTAATTTAAAAATGTAGACAAGATATCCAACTTTCGCATGTTAAATCAGGCTATTTCATAGTTAACATGTTGCAAACATGTTTTTGACATAAGCGAGGCTATTGCGATTAAAGAAACATCCTAATTTCAATAAATAAGAGAGTTGGAATCTACCACCTGCCTGACCCCATCAGATTATCAAATCCTAGTCCTCATTAACCGACTTCAAAAAAGGCGGAGGTTCTATGTTACCCTGTTCGTATTTTTTATAACCCATTTAGCGTAGAATACACCCGACAAAATCAGTTGACGGTAGCGGACTCTCTGTGAATATGTAAAGTGTCCCAAACGTAAAAAATAAATAAATTTGTAAAATAAAAAAAATTGTAGAGAACCCGACTTTTTGGCGGGAAGGTGAAAAGTGTAACATCACTTTCAAATTCCCTCAAGAAGTCCACGTAAGATCTCAGTTAAGCCCTACATATTTACTCAAATACTAAAGGGTTTGGTGTGAAATATAATTTATTACTAATTATTTCTACTATCACTCATTATCATCGGAATCTTTTATCAAGAAAAGAAAATGTTGTTAAATATTCTATATATAACTTACCATACCAAGCTTTTAATAAAAAAAACAACAAGTAGATACGTAAGTACTTCATTTCAGTCTGTAGCGTTCGCGTAAACTTTTCAGTAACAAAACACTATTATGGTTGAACTTATATCAACCCTATTACATCTGCATGACCTCAGTGTAAAAGTTATCAATTTATGAAACTTGTGACAAACAACGGGCAACTATGAAGAGTACTTGCAGAGTTAGTATCCACTTGATTAATTATACAAGAGTCTCAGACAAGTTGTAACATTGTCACAATAGACTGGAATGTAAAATTAAGTTTGCTTCGTAATTAATTCAATAATGTTGTATTATTAATATAGTGAGTAAAGTAAATAGCCTATACTGTCCCACTGCTGGGCAAATGCCTCCATCATTGAAATCAAGTCATCACTATAATGGATAGGTAATGGCTTAAAACCACGCTTGCTAAATGCAGGTTAGTGGTTACAAACTAATGCATTAAAAAAAATCCGAAACACACTTTGCTCTACCTAGGAATTGAACCCGAGACCTGCAGGAATCGGGCCGAGCGCTTTGCCCACTCGGCCACCGAGGCGCTAATTGATATATATATATAAAATGTTCAAATAATTTTTAACGCAAATTTGTTGCGAACAAATTACAAAAACAAATGTTGAAAAAAATTCCACGAGCAAGATTTGAACCTGCACCGTTCTGACTGACAATTGAAAGAGCACCTGACCCAGTATGTCAGAAGGGTGCAGGTTCAAATCTTGCTCGTGAAAATTTTTTCAACATTTGTGTTTTTGTAATTTGTTCGCAACAAAATTTGCGTTAAAAATTATTTGAACATTTTGTAAATAACTTGCTTACTTCTTAACTGATCTTTAATATTTGTAAAAATTGTTGAATAATTTCGGCGGGCTGGTTAGAACCACGATAGTTCAATTGGAAGAGCACCTGACCCGGTATGTCAGAAGGGTGCAGGTTCAAATCCTGCTCGTGGAAATTTTTTCAACATTTGTGCTTTTGGTATATATATTATATTAATATTATAAGCTATAAATTTTAACTATCCTTTCGTGAGTGTTTGAGGTGAACCTTTTATACAAGACCTACAAAGTGCCGCCTGTTAGTCTCAATGGCACTCCTCTCAAGCAAGTAAGCGAGTTTTAAGTATCTGGGTCGACGAGTCGCTCAAAGATGATGTGGACATTGAACGGGAGCGCAGGGCTTTGTGCGTTAGGGCTAATATGGTCGCCCGCAGGTTTGCACGCAGTACCAAACAGGTCAAAGTTACCCTATTTAAAGCTTATTGTAACTCTTTGTACACGTGTAGCCTGTGGATGAAATATTTTTTTTTTTATACGTAGCACGGCAAATGACTCCAATTCACCTGATGTTAAGTAAATATGGAATCCAGATGCGACGATAACTGGTGCAGCGTGAGAACAGCGCAGCGTCAGTTATCCTCACTTTGCCGGCCCACAAGGTGCCACTTCACGCCTCGTTTGAAGGACCCCATATCATAGGAAAGAGGGAAAACGTGTGCTGGCAAACTATTCCATGTTTTGGAGGTGCGACAAAAAAACGAGTCACCAAATTTCTTAGTGCGCGATGGAATATTAGAGACAGTGAAGCGGTGACTCCGGAGAGCAGCACGTGTACTCCTATGGAAGAAGGGAGAAGGTGGGATGAGGTCAAAGAGTTCTTCAGAGCACTCGCCAAGGTATAAGCGGTAAATCACGCTGAGTGACGCAATATCTCTTCGCAATTGCAGAGTTTCAAGAGTATTTGTGACGTCTGCGTTGCCGATAATGCGTACAGCGCGACGCTGCAATCTGTCCAAAGCATCGAGAAGGTACTTTGCGGAACCGTCCCAGATGTGCGAGCAATACTCCACGCAAGACCGTACCTGTGTCTTGTACAAAAGGCACAACTGGTCAGGCGTAAAGAATCGCCGCACCCTGTTCATGCATATACCCAAGGAGCGTACAAGGCCCTGCGCACTGCTGACTGATGGGGCTGCCACGCCACTGCAGAGCGTCAGGTATGTTAGCGAAAGCTGAGGTTGATAGTTTCTCAGCTATAATCAGAAAACGCATCGCTTCCCTAATACACCGTGTGCGTGGCAGCCCCAACAGCCTCCTGCAGACGGTCGCGGCGAGGCTGGACGTGGACAGTGTGATTATGCAACACTGGACCAGCGTCCATATTGCTAAAGTCACTAGGATAAGTTACAATAATCTTTATTAGCTACTAACATAGAATTAAGTAAATTGCTAACACTATGGATGCAAATCCGAAAAAAATAAATTTTATTTTATTTATTTATTTATTTTTACCTTTTTTAACCGCCTCTGTGGTCTAGTGGCTAAGACCACCGGTTTAGACCCAGAGGTCCCAGGTTCAATTCCCAGCGGGGGGTACATCTTTGTGTACTCGGTTTAGTTGGTGGTAGGACTTGTTGGTCCGCCTGGCTAGCTACCACCATCTTATCTAAATATGTCGCCATAACATCAATGTTTGTAGCATTGTTGTGTTCCGGCAGCTAGAGATAAGATAACCAGTGCCTTACTAGTTGAGGATCCCGGGTGAAGTGCGCTTCCATCATTGGCCTTATCATCACTTAACATCAGGTGAGAACAAGGCACTGTGCTTACCCGCTAATATATAAAAAAAAACAAAACTTTACCTTTCCTTTGTTTGCGCCTCATGTATTTTCTGTATATTATGTATGTGTGTTGTTAATCAATGTTTATTCTTCTTCTTCTTCATCTACAATAACCGCGTCGGGATCTACAGGTGAATACTACTACTACAATAGGCGTTGATTCAGAGATTCCGGTTTCGATTACTAGCGGGTACTTAATGTGCTCGATTTGTATAATTATAATTAATAGCATTATTTTTTATAACATTACACATACGCACACACACCCCCCCACCCTCACACACCCCCCCACCCTCACACACACACACACACACACACTCACATCACGGGTTCCTCTGAAAATCAGCGTTGCAGTTTCTTGAAGCTGCAACTTATGCTGAGAGGAGTCCAGTTCGTCGTAGCATTGTAATTTTAACTTTATGTTTTTGTTTTATTGTTAGAACCTAAGCCTGCTACGCCGAATAAATCTTTTGAATTTGAATTTGAATTTGGTAGGGCTTGGGATAGAACGTTCTCCAGTAGTAAGAATTCCGGGTAAAGTGTTCTTCTATCTCGCCATAACATCAAATGAGATGAAGGGCAAATGCTTCCAACGATTCCGTTGATATTATAATAAACGAATTAAGGGTTTGAACTCGATAGAAAGTATTTCTGTCAGTCGGGCCGTACTTGTATGCTCGTTTGGCGATTCTAAAAAAGCTATCTATAAAACCGCTTATGGAAAATGAGTAGCGGATCCTCCCTGCGACTCGATTACATTTCCGAGGGGTTTTTTATAAGGAATATAATTAGAATTTTCACTGACACAACGGTGATTAAAGCTATTACGTTTGATGACGAATGGTGGAGATGAAAAATCCCTCGATTGTGATAGCCATGAGTTTTTGTTATTGAAAGACTCGAGAAAGAAATTAATGTTGTGTTGGTTAAATTCACTTAAACATATTTGAAAGACTAAAGAAAGAAAATTATGGGGTGTCGGTACCCTTGACTTAAAAATGTTTAGTATTAATTCAAATATTGATAAGTAAAGGCATTTTGAACAGTCTTACATAAGTTTAGTTTTGCTAGCAAAAGTATTTACTTCTCCACAAAGATTCGTAAATACTTTTAAATTTATAATAAATAAATAAAAGAAAATAATAAACTATAAATATTTATGCTAGTCCCATTTGTAAGATTTTGGAAAAAGATAGAAGATATTAAATATTTACATAGTATTATGACAAAAAAAAACTGTTTGAAGAACGATCAACATTGTCACTTTCCGAAATTCGTCACATTCACGGGATATATAAGTTTACGTGGACAAAATCGCTAGCTAGTTAAGCATAAAAAGGTTAATGACATCTATATCCCATTTTAAAATGACCTGCAATTAGTCTTACATCATGGTAACCCCAATCTTTTTAATTTTAAGAACCTATCTTCATAATGCAAGCTACGCAATGGCAGATTGTACGAGTAAAATAAGTAACTCTTTAAAATGTATTTAGTTGCTTCTTATCTATATTAATATTATAAAGAGGAAACCTTATTTTTTTATGTAAGTATGTTTGCAACGAATAAACTCAAAAACTACTAGACCGATTTAAAAAATTCCTTCACCATTACAATGCTACATTAGCGCTGAGTAACATAGGCTATATTTAAAAAAAAATACTAAAAATGACAATTTAATTTACCAATACAAAATTATTTGTTTGTTTTGTTGTCATGGAAACCATTGATATATATATTTAACTCAATGATGGAAACTGTCAAAGCGGTACCAAGTCCGCCGGGTCAGCTAGTATATAATAAGACAAGAGTAGTATTGTCCTTACAAACCTTCGGAAGTGAAATGGAAGTTTTTTAATTTATTTTAAACAGTACATTTTCTACATATCTTCAAAAAGAAAAATTCAACTGGTGTAAAAATGCAACTCGGTATTCTAAACAGAGTGCAGCGATTCTTTACGGCGGACCAGTTGTGCCTTTTGTACAAGACACAGGTACGGTCTTGCGTGGAGTATTGCTCGCAAATCTGGGACGGTTCCGCAAAGTAAGTACCTTCTCGATGCCTTGGACAGATTGCAGCGTCGCGTTAAACGCATTATCGGCAATGTAGAAGTCGCAAATACTCTCAAATCTCTGCAATTGCGCGGAGATGTTGCGTCACTCAGCGTGTTTTACCGCTTATACCATGACGACTGCTCTGAAGAGCTTTGACCTCATCCCACCTTCTCCCTTCCTTCATAGTGCTGCTCTTCGGAGTCACCGCTTCACTGTCTCAAATATTCAATCGCGCACAAAGAAATTTGGTGACTCGTTTCTTTGTCGCACCTCCAAAAGATGGAATGTCTACCAGCACAAGTTTTCCCTCCTTCCTATGATATAGGGTCCTTCAAAAGAGGCTTAAAGAAGCACCTTGTGGGCCGGCAGAGTGAGGTTAAATGATGCTACGTTTGTTTTCACGCTGCACCTACATCTTCACGTCTGGACTTCATTTCCACTTAACATCAGGTGGGATAGAGTCATTTTGCATAGTAAAAAAAAATTTCTTTCTTCAAACTTGGCTAGACAGAAAAGGTTAAACTCTGTAAGACCGTGTCTTCGACTAGACCTGGGATCTCCAAACTACGGCCCGTGGGCCAAATCCGGCCCGCCAGTGCCATCAATCCGGCCCGCGACAGCTTAAGACAAGTACCATCAATCTGGCCCACGACAGCCAATGTTTTACTGTTGCTGTTTGCTTAGGTGGGCAGAAAAATTAAAATTGTTTTGGCCCTTGGAACATACCGAAAAAAAATATTATGGCCTTAGGGGCCTTAGGGGCTTCAAAGTTTGGAGACCCCTGGACTAGATAGTAAACAAAAAAGTTCTACTCTCAGACTGTGCCGTTTCAAAGGAAGGTAAACCTTCTCACAACTGAAAAATATTTGTACTAAATACTTGAAACGAACTCCGCAGACGAACTTCATTTAAAGTTAGTTATTTGCAACGCGCTTTAAATGTTAAGTAAAATAAACGTGCGGGCCGATGACATACATCATTAGTCGCGAGTGCCGTACGTCTCGCAGTAGGGAACTTTATTTAACTCTGCAACGAGTGCACGGGCTCGCTGAACGAAAGTCAGAGTGGATGAGACGGTAGTTACTTTAATATTTTGAAAAAAAGGGAAAGTTTTGAAAAAAAATCCACGAGCGGGATTCGAACCCGCACCCCATGACATACCCGGTCAGGTGCACTACCAACTATGCTATCGAAGCTCAATTTAACTCGCCGAAATTAATCAACACTATCTACTCTTATTCTGTAAGCGAAAGGAGCCCTATTCAATGTCGACAACTACGTCATCAACATCCGATCTTAATATTTTTACAAATATTGAAAGATCAGTTAAGAATTAGGCAAGCTAAATTTACGATTATAGTTATATATAAGTCATACAAAGTGTTGAAAAAATTCCACGAGCGGGATTCGAACCTGCACCCCATGACATGGCGGGTCAGGTGCACTACCAACTCTGCTATCGTGGCTCAATCAAACTCGCCGAAATTAATCAACACTTTAATTTTCACTTTAATATTTTGATAAGAAACAAATACGGGTGTGATCGAATTAAAGAGACTGGTATCCCAATAAATTTTTAAGTAAATTTTTTTCAAATCCTTTAGCCAATTTTATTGAAACTTTCTGTCATCATCACCATCATCTTCAGCCCGTTTTAAGTTGCCACTGTTAGGGCACGAGCCTTCAAGAACATGCCACAAACCACGTGGGCCCAGTGCGGATTGGTGGTTGTCTAACGACTGCTAATGCAATCGGGATCAACGGTTTTAAACGTTCCTTTCGAAGCACGGAGTAACTTCCTGTCCTATGCAATCAGTCGTTCCCTCAATGCTGAGGATCGTGACCATCACGTCTGGTGGTGGAGACAATCGCTCTCCATCGGACCCTGTCACTTGCGATGTGGATGTACTCGTGTAGCTGCTTTCGTGTGGTATTGATGATGACGTCCGCCCATCCAGCAGGCGGCCTGCCTTGAGCTCTTTTGCCCTCCACTTTTCCCGTCATTATTTGCTATAGTTGACAAGCGTGTGTGTATGCCGAGTTCTTTCAAGATGGACTGTTTGGTTCTAAACGCAGTTAAAAGAATGCGTAGAAGTCTTCGCCAGCACTACACCTCGTAAGCATCGTTTATATTTATTATATAATCGATGCTTACGAGGTATATATGTTATTTTTTATGGTCCTATATCCTAGAAAAATACATTTTAGTAGTTAGTCAAAAACTAAAATAAAAGTTGGTTCAGTTGATTTTATGCCATTTTTATGTTACTGAACTTTACGTAATACAATAAATACGATGAGTCATAATAGCCCACAGTAGAGTAAAAGGGCAGGTCTTTAAACATTCACAAGGTTTGACAAGGTTTCCAATTGTGACAGCATCAGTATCCACTGTGTAATTCTTATTACTATATATATATATATATATATATATATGTACATGACTGTTTGTTGACTTAAATGAATGAAACAAACTGACAGCGTACGCTCAGTCGTCGTTAAAACATATCGAAACAAAAAGCTTTTATTAACGCCTGTTTAAAATTAAAATAAAGTAAATATGCTATGTATATGCTATGGCCTTTGTCCAGCAGTGGACGTCTTTTGGCTGAGATGATGATGATGATGAAATATGCTGTGCTGCGAAAATTCATCATAAACAGCCTATAAACGTCATTGGGCTAATAATACATTGTGGACATGCACAGAGCGAAAATTACAATAGATCATTAAGCCTAGCACGAACTTCTATCGATATCGCAACGTAACGTTACGTCATGCAAATGTAACAAATTCTATGGAATGATGTCTGTCTATTGTTAGTAAATTTACAGACGTTGTAGCGCTGTACCAATTTCCATACAATATTACTCTTTTACGCTTTGATACTGTATCCGTGGTACACGGGGTTAGAAGTCATCTATAGCAAATGCCTATCTGATTGATACCACTGATTACTGACCTAATGGTGCACCGTAGTTCGATGGGAGCCCTGCTCCTTGTTGACGCACACGCCGTAGCACTCGTTATTTACGTCTTTCTTGATTAACTTGAGTAAATCTGTAATATATAGATATAATATTTCGCCCAACTGATGCAATTTATGCAAAAAACCGATTAAACAAGCCTTTGTACCGCGCACCGACCGACGGCGACCATTAGAACACATGAGAACTGAAGTTCGAATAAAAATGTACCCTACAAAAAGTAACAAATTATTCTACCTTCCCCGAACAGATACGAATTCGTTATTTGTTCGAAAAACCAGGAAATCCACTCTATTGCCATCGCTCTTTCACCCAATCATAACTTGAGCACACTTCTAGCTGGAAACATGCACCTAAAATAAACTGAGTTCGAGAATTTACCTGAAAACAACGCTAGGGCCCGTCTAAGAATATTTCTTACTTAATTTGATGGGTACTTTAATACTGTCCTCACCATTACTTTGATTTTTTTGCAACTAACTTGACAAACAGTAATAACAGCTCGTCGGGATGAGAAGCAGCCTAGTTTTCAATGTTTTGTAATATGATAGTGATGCGTGGCGAGATGCGTTGTAGGACATGTAGCAAGACGCGTAACAGAACGCGTAGCAAGAAGCATAGCAGGACGCGTAGCAGGACGCATAGCGGGACCGGGCGGGACTCATAGCGGAACGTAGCTGTTTTCAATTTATTTTTTGCTCATAGTAATGTAGCATTTCGCGTAACGGGACACGAAGCAGTGTAGTACGCGTAGCAGATAGCCTAGCTGGAGCTATAGCGGGGCGTAACTCTTTTAAATATAATTTTGCATAGTAATGTAGCAATATGCGTAACAGGACGCAGCAGTGCTCGTAGCATTATGCGTAGTAGGACGCTTACCAGGAAGTGTAGCACGAGTCACGAGGCATAGCAAAACGCGTAGAGAGATACGGACTTAGACGCATAGTATGATGGAATGCGTAGCATGACGAGCAGCAAGACACTTAGAAGGAAGTGTTGCACGAGTAGCACGACGCATTGAATGACGTGTAGCATAATGCGTAGCATGACGTGTAGCATGACGCGTAGCATGAAGAGAAGCAAGACACTTAGCAGCGAGCGTAGCAGGACTCGTAGCAAAAAGCGTAGCAGAAATCGTAGCAGGGCGCAAAGCAAAATACGTAGCGGGACGTAGCTTTTTCCATTTTTTGCTTATAAAATTATTATAAACTAGCTGTGCCTGCGACTTCGTTCACGCGAACCTAGATTCAAATTCAAATCAAATTTCATTAGGAACAAGTACAATATAAACATTTTACAGCTTTTTAGTTCATTAATATTAGATAATATACCTATTTTGTACTTAACTATAATATTAAAGTATTTTTACTTAAAACAGAAATGGAATTTATAGATAACCAAAACAAAGTTAATTTAAGCAAGTCTATGTGTACGTGTGAGTTTGAGTTTGAGAACATTAATTACAGAATTTCTTCATAAACAATATAACTTTTTTTATCATGTGCGTCAGTGAGTATAGACAGGCTTTGCGCACTGCTTACACGTGACACAGCTACATAAAGCTGGCCATGAGAGAAACAGGACTTTCGCAAATTTACACCAACACGACTCATAGTCTGTCCCTGGGCTTTATTGATCGTCATGCAAAAATTCACAGTTATTGGGAACTGCACACGTTTAAATCTAAACGGATAGTTATTTGGAATGAGCGGTATTCGTGGAATGAAAACACGCTCTCCTGCACCACATCCAGTCAACATTTGTGCCTCTATCACGTTCCGTTGGAGCGATGTAATATTATAGGCACTCCAACTTTTAATTTGATAATATGTGCCGGAAGACAAGGTGCGGACAAAGAATTTAAAAACTCAACTGGATACGTCGTAGCTTCATTTTGGTCGACAACACTGTTAATGGCAGTATACTCAACTTGTGACCCTTCAACTCGCTCCATAATAATATTATTTATTACTATCACTTCTTGGTTTCGAGGTGATAAAATTGCTTGCTCACTCCCTCGTACCGTGCTGACCATCAAGACACGTACCATAAAATTTGGACAATCGTTCCTTTGCCGAACTGCCCGTATGTGGAATGCGCTTTCCGCACACGTGTTTCCCTCCTCTTTCTCTCCCGGGTTATTTGAGTGGGGCGTGAAAAAGCATTTATGCAGGCCGCCATAGTGTGAGCGTTCGGCATAGCGTGGTAGCGCTATGATGAACGCTTTCACTTCTTGGGCTTTACTGCCTGCTTTTCATCAGGCAGGGTGAGGTATTTTGGCGTGCCACAATAAAAAAACAAAGCCAAGAATCTTCCTGAGTTGTGAACTGATAATATGACTTGTTCAAGTGAAGTGAAGTGAAGTGAAGTGATTATATAGATTAGAAAACTTAAAGGCAATAATAAAACAATCACCGTCTTAAGCAGTAATTAGTATTAGAGTACGTAATAAAATTCTCGAAGTTAGCCGAGATGTTGGTTGAACTTGGTTGTCGACAAAAATATCAGATTCATTAGCGAATCTCCTCCGACGGGAGCAAGTTGTTAATTAGTTTCTTTCCAACTACTTTCTGTCGGTACGTGCTACTCTGATATTTATACGTATAAATAAGAGGGTAAGCATGAACGTAGAAGCTTAGCGTGCGGTACCGAATACGAAAATTGCTTATCGGCCTGTTTTGGGATGGGTGATCAAAATAATTTGTGACGGTAGTATCGTTTTTCGATTGGAAAGGATGTAGCTTTAGGTAAGTGTACACAATTTTATCTTTCCATTGGACCAAAGCGTAGTTAGATTGCCTCCAATCTAATCACGTTGGAGAATCACTAGTCGCGGCGACTAGACGCGGCGACTAGACGCAGCGACAAGTCGTGTAGTGTGCATCCATTTAACTACAACAGTCGCAGACTGAACGCGTTACCACTGCGCCATCGAGCGGGTGTTGAATTGCCTAATGATAAAATAAAAAATACATTTTAAATGACAGACGAGGGAAAGAGAATGTAATATTACAACAGTCAGTGTTAAGATGCAAATAATGGCAAATATTATTCCAGTCTTTAGCCCCTACTCAAACAAGTGCTTGTTAGTCTTCGAAACTTATTTTCTACACGGTTCCTTTGTGGAGCTTCGAGCTAAGTCCACTGTCTCTCTATACTCAAATTAGCTTCATAGAGTTTTAAGCGCTACGTCTTAACACATCTGCGATGTCGATAAAGTTGTCGATAAAAATAATAATATAATAAAATATTGTAACTTTATATTGTTGTTGACTTTTTATTATTATATCGTTAGTTGCAGCTTAGATTAGCGTTACAATACCGTATCCTAATAGTGGAATAATCGAATATGTTTTTACCTTGTTGGAGGAATTTTTTTTTATTACTTTGGTGAAATTGCGACGGAAAATCGTGAGAAGTGGCGGTAATGGGGGAGGTCTTTTCCCAACAATATGATGATACATGCATGCTTAACTGAACTTAATTTTGACGGGTAAGCGTGGTAAGTGATGATAAGGCCCAAGATAGTAGGCACTTCACTTAGAGTCAATAACGTCAGTTGTACAAACTTTTTTTATAAAATAATTTATTAAATCCAAAGCTTGGGTGGCCGAGTTACAAAGCGCTCGGCCCGATATCCGTAGAGCCCGAGTTCGATTCCCAAGTCGGGCACAGCGTGTTTGAATGAAGCTAATACCCATCAATTGTAGTGATGACTTGATTTCCATGATGGAGGCCTTTCTCCAGCAATGAGACAGTTATAGGCTATTTACTACTGGTGGTGATGCTAATGAGTGACACTGTCTGAGTGGTAGAGCCACGCTGCGTTGCAGCACGAAATGGGCCAGCTCGTCCGGCCTACTACCCGAAATACCACCCTCTCACAGAATATCGGCGTGAAACAATGGCACTCGTTGCTGTTGTGTTTCGTCCGGTGAGTGAAAGTACCGGAGGCCCATCTCTCACCCCTCCCCCTCCCAATTCCTACTCCCTCCTCAAGATCCAACTCCTTCCTCAAGGCCAGCAACGCATCTGCGATTACTTTGGTTTAGCGGGTGCCCATGGGCGGCGGTGATTACTTTCCATCATGTGATCCGCCCGCTCGTTTGCCTCCTTTTAACATAAAAAAATACTTTTTACTTTTCAATAAATTAAATCGATACACGACAAACTTCTTGACAAATCCGCACAGCTCTACGCTTCACACCATTGCAAAGCTTCTCAAAGTGAAGTTCACGCCAAAGTCGATTGAATCACTTCAAGTTTGAGGGTAGTTAAACAAAGAACGTGAATATTTGGTACTTAAGTTTAATGGTTGTAGTAAACATTGCTCTTACTTAAGACTTAAGTTAAGTTTAAAGACCTGACATTTTTATGCGCGTAGTTGGAACTATATGTGCGTACACGCACGACTCGACTTGAACCGCCTAGACCCAGAGGTCCCGGTGGGCCTGGGAATCAATCCCAGCTCGATTTAGTTGGTGATAGGACTTGTTTGTCCACCGGGCCAGCTACCACCATCTTATCTAAATATGTCGCCATAACATCAATGTTTGTAGCATTGTTGTGTTCCGGCAGCTAGAGATAAGATAGCCAGTGCCTCAGTAGTTGAGGTTCCGGGTGATGTGCGTTTCCATCTTCGGCTTTATCATTACTTACCATCAAGTGAGATGAAGGTCAAGAAAGCACTTGACCTTCATTTCACTTGATGATGATGGACTTTTATATTTTACGGGTAAGCATCCGTAAAAGAATAGTTTGCACCAAGTGTGCGAGTGTGAGAGATACATAGTAGTAGAATGTAGAAGGACCGGGATGACTAATATACTTACGAAATAAATTATAAGTAATTTATTCACTTGAAATATGATGGGTCTAATTTCTAAAGTAATTTTAAACAATTGTTTTCTGAACTTTAATAAAAAAATAATTTTAAAGCCCAACCATTTTGAAATCGTTCGTTTCTCCGCTTTCTCGAAGCACATCCACATACATGTACGTACTATACAGCGTGTTACTAGTTGACATAAAACGTATTGTCTGAAAGTAGCTGAGCGCGAAACACGGAAAGGGCGTGACGCCCGAGTCGATGGCTCAGCGCATCTAAACCGGCGCCTCTAATAAAACCGGATCGCCTCCCAATTGAAAGAGTAAAAAATGCTCGGTCCTTTATATAAGGATTCTTTGGGAACACCTTCCCATTAACTAGAAAAGGCTATCTTGCCGGGGTGAAAGTAGAGAGTTTTTTGATGAGATTTTTTAAAGCAAGTCATCGACAACTTTATTCGTTCTGCTGCTATTACTTTTTTCGTGACTTCTGTTTTACCATTGAAAATGGTTATCAAATGCAAATTGCCTGAGACGTATTTTTGGCCATAGCTCCAAGGATTTTGGGAGAATCGAGATGTAAATAGTACCAAGAGTTGAGGAATTTATCGAGACACGTGTGAGCGTTTGAATTTTGAAAATCAGCGTGAAACTTTTTTTGGAATTTTGAAAAATGTAAAAAAATAGGGTTTTTTGGGGGGTGTTTGTATACTAAATTGTGGATATTTAAAAAAAAACCGACTTAAGAAAAAATTTAAAAAAGGGTCCTAGGGTATTAGTTTAGCTACAAAATGGCGAATATTTTTTTTAAATCTGTTAATAATTGTGACCTGTAGGTGGTCCCTTTAGATTTGGTATTTTAGAAAAACGGGTATTTCCGTATATAAAAAGTGATGTAGCTTCTTTGATCATTGACCGATCGTCATGGTAATGGTATTAAAAGTTGCGGATACAGGCAAGAAGTGCATTCAAGTTGGAATTGTGTTATTTAAAATAAAATGCTTTTTTTTCGTAAATTGTTATATTCAAGCGATTGCTAAGGTTAAGCCACATTTGCAAAAGCTGGCCATTGGATGGGTGACCAAAAATTTATCATCTCGAGCTCCTCTCTTCGGAAGACACGTAAAGTCGTTGGTCCCGGCTACATTACCAGTCGGAAGCAACCACCAATCCGCACTGGGCCCGCGTGGTGGTTTTTCTATTATTTATTGTGGGACATACATAGTTATACAAACAAATACACACTTAAAGTTTGCTCTAAGTAAACCTACAGTCTCTTAAGTAATATTAAGTAACAGCACAACATACAAAAACCTTATAACTAAGCATTCATGAACATACAAAGACAAAATAGAAATATTACAATAAACATGAAAAGTGTTACTGTATTAAGTATATCACTTTCTTATGAACAGAGGAAGGTGGACCGATGATCTGGTGAAGGTCACGGGAAGCCGCTGGATACGAGCAGCACAAACCGGTCGTTGTGGAGATTTTTAGGGGAGGCATTTATCCAGCAGTGGACGTCTTTTAGCTGAGATGATGATGATAATATAAGCAGAAATATAAAAATATATTGCCTGTTACAAAACCCTGTTCGGTTCCAATACTGTCTACAAAGCACTCATATGTAACAGTTAAACGAATACAAAGTTTAAACATAATTATGCATATTTAAAAATGTAGCGAGCTCGAGCACCATGTGTGATGATAATGCTCGCTTTTAAACCTTGGGATTACGCGCGGGTGACATTTTACGCTGATGTGGGTGCGAGTTTTATTATACCTGCGTCACAGTTCCATACCTTTTACTCGATCGATGTATATTATGTATTTTGTATAGGTAAGTAGATAATGTCTAATAAGGGTGTTTGGTTAAGGAGTAAGAAGCTCGATGGCGCAGTGGTTAACGCGCCCGTTCTGCAATTGTTAATGTTAAGCAACTTTCGCAATGGCCGGTCATCGGATGGGTGACCAAAATTATATCATCTCTAGCTTCTCCGTGGCTCAGTAGGCACGCAATGCCGCTGGGTCCGACTGCGTTAGCAGTCGTTGACAACCACCAAACCCGCACTGGGCTTGCGTGGTGGTTTATGTTCGGTTCTCCCTATCCATCTATAGGGAAGGCTCGTGCCCCAGTAGTGGGGACATAAAATGAGCTGATAATGATGATGATAATGAATATTCATAAGAATATATGGGATTCAACAAGACAATAATACAGATGAAAAGTAAAAACCCCAATGCATCATAATTTTACAGAACGGCCAAAGCACAATGCATCCATGCCATGATGCGATTTTAAAAAAACAACGCCATAAGTAAGTAAACAGAAAAAGCGCGCGAACAACAGCGTCACCATCTCGAATTAATGGCGGCCGGTTTTTTTTGGCGCGAACCCGCAGAGCGCATTCGTGCGGGTATCTATTCATCATTTAATTTACATTTGAACGCTCGACCGCGCCGCTGAGTGTACTGCTATAAAGAAAAACTGTGCAACACGCACGATATATAATATTTGAAAGTATTGAATATTGGCTAATATTAATAAACATCGTACTGTTAGGCTTCGGCATTTCCCCATAAACAACAGAGCATAAATAATCGGTATAAGAGAGAAAAGACATCATATTTATCACATTGCAGACCATATCTCCCCTTTTTCTGTCTCTCTCTCTTTCACAGCTGTTGTTAGGGACAATTATTTATTTTGAATTATTTAATAATAGTAACAACTTAGTCTTATTATTATTATTACTTAGTGACATTGTGACAGGCCCGATTTTTCAATCCTCAGATACGTTTTATCTAACGAATAACATTGTCATTGTTACATATTTTCTATAGAGAATCCGTCATTATGTCAAAATTATTAAATGAATAAACTTTAACCGACGATTGAAAAATCAGCCCTTAACCTAATGTTAGTACAGTATATTTAGCAGAATCACAGTAAATAACGATCACAATAAACCACTCATAGCTAAGCATTTATTATAATATTATATTACCTCTTTTTTCCACAAACCATTCAAGAAGTTAATTGGTCTTAAAAATAAACAAAGAATAAGCTTTGAATAGTTATTCCGTGTTTTGTCTCTTTTACTCTAATTTGAAATGACGTTTACATGACGGGAACAAAACACGGACTATTCGGAGCTTATTCTTTGTTTATTTGTAAGGCACTAAAGGTTTAACATCAACATCTTGTATGTCATTGTGCCTCTTGTTGCAAATTTAAGTTGTATAAATCCATATGAATATAAATAAAAAGGTTCTTATAGCTTACATCCTCTTTTAAGTTTGACTCAGGTAGCCAGACTCTTAATCGTAGAGAATTATGGGTGAAGTGCTCCACCATCTTCGACCTTATGACATGATTGCTAAGAGCTTTCCCGATAATAAACAAGAAAAGAAAGGCTTAACGACGACTATTGCTTTCATCATCATCATCATCATCTCAGCCAAAAGACGTCCACTGCTGGACAAAGGCCTCCCACAAGGATCTCCACAACGACCGGTTTGTGCTGTCGCATCCAGCGGCTTCCCGCGACCTTCACCAGATCGTCGGTCCACCTTGTTAGAGGCCTGCCCATACTGCATACTGCGCTTTCCGGTACGCGGTCGCCACTCGAGGACTGTTCCGCCCCAGCGGCCATCAGTTCTGCGAGCAATGTGCCCTGCTCACTGCCACTTGAGCTTAGCAACTCTTCGGGCTATGTCGGTTACCTTTGTTCTTCTGCGGATCTCCTCATTTTTGATTCGATCTCGCAGAGAAACCCCGAGCATAGCCCTCTCCATTGCTCTTTGAGTGGCCTTGAGTCTTCTGATAAGGCCCATAGTGAGCGACCACGATTGCTTTAGGACTTCTTTAAAGTTCCGATGCTTCGAGTATAATGGGCTACAACTATCATGGTAGCACCAAGATTCGTGTTCGACACCAGTTTACTTCGCCAAAAAATAGTATGGATTTCCATTAAATTTTAATGATGACAGCTGCGATGCAGGTGGTCTGTAATAAAGTGTCGCTAAAGTCACAAATCAGTTGCTGACCCCTATTTCAAGTAGTTCAAGAAAAAGGCGTGTCGATCACTGGTTCCAGTCGTTCACTGGTGCCACTAACCTAGTCCTTAAAAATATTAAAGCAAAATCTTTGTTTTGTATTATTTTATTTTCTATTCCCATGCCAGTTACATGGTTATTGCGGTTGGTAAACGCAAATTCTGTGCTGTATACGTTTTTGTTTTACATGAATGTGTAAAATATTAGTTGAGAATCGATGGGTTTGTTCGCTCCACACGGTTTTTGCACCCACGTTTTCACATAGAGTTTAGTTCATAGCACACAATCCGATTTCGTTTCATTATTTGCATTTTTGAATAGATTTCACAGCTATAGTGTAAAGTTGTTATTTAAACTGTAATATAATGTTATTTAAAGTGTAGAGTTTAAATAACAATATATTACAGTTTTAATTAGAATATTTATTTTAAAAAATAGTTTTGTAATATTGCAAATGGTTTTTTTCTATAATAAAATTATTGCTTTAAAAACTGAACAATAAATCACATATAAAAGTATCAAAGCGTGAAATCAGAACGAAATTGAAATGTTACGTGAAATTATATTTCTATGTTTTATTGCGGTAAGAAAATTGTTAACAAATACTCAATAAAATACCTTGATATTGATTTTATACATTGTTTCAGTCATATCAATGTCAATTGAAATTGTTTCAACTGGATTACGGTGAGCCAGATAAGATTGGTGATGATTCAAATGGCTTTGATGGTACTAACACTGATGAGGATATTTTTAAAGCGGATAACTCTGGTAGCATATACAAACTTGAGTACAAGACAGACATTAATAAATCTAAAAGGGTTACAGCAACAGTTAATGATACAAATCCGACTTTAAATACAAACAAACAAAAGGAACTGGAATATAGTTCCCATAAAATGACCCCTTCTTATGATAGTGAAGGAAACGTCAAAAAGGAATCTGTTAAATTTACTACAGAATCTGTAACACAGATTATTGTGAATGAAAGCGTTAGTGAACTAACTCCACCTTACACAATGGACATTAATTACGATAACTTACAAAACTTTAAAAATTTTAATTTCAAAAACGGAAGTGAAACGGAAGCCTATTTGAATAATTCTGAAACTGAATGCGATACAAATACATTTTGCAATGGTCTATCTAGAAATAGTGACACACATTTTGATTCGGACTCACTTTTTAATGTTTCAAACAACGAGACAATATCCAGCACACCGAAAAGTTATACGAAAAGTCTTACGGAATCGAATGCGGAGATAGATTTTGATTCATTCTTGCATCTTTCTTTTGCCAATAATATACCACTCGATAAATCTCAAATTGACATTCCTTCATTAAGTAAAGACCGAAGAACAAATGTTAAAGTTCACGGTGCGTTCTCCTTTGGCACTTTCACTTTTGAAACTGACCATCCTGATTTATATTTTACTAATACTCATATGAACTCTGAAACAGACAAAGAAACTGATAAAACTATTCTCGAAACTAATTCGAACAACCACATGGAATTAAAGTCAAAGTTTTTGAAGATGCACAGTAATAATGGGCTCAATAGTTATTCGCTCGTTTCTAATTCGTCAGACTTAACCGAAGCCAAGCTCCGTCCAGTAATATTTGCCAGTCCTATCGTTCATGATGGGTCAGATACCATAGCATTGACTGGCAATGTTATACAAAATGCTTACGGCGGCAAAATACCTGGATTTGCTAAATCCACTTTTGTTGGAGTGCCTATGAAATTTCTCTTATCATTCTTGGGTAAGATATGATAACATGAACTTGTGCGAAAACGAATTACTAAGAGACCTTTATTTCTCCTCTTCATTTTTACTTCTCCTTTGACTATATTTTTAGCATCAATACTAATAGTGCTAATACTTACATTGCTGACTAACCTAGTCTCAAGGATTTTAAACAACCTTACTAAATGTTAGTTAACATTCCATTTGCAGTTGCGTTTCACGAGTGAACTAATTCACCAATAGGAAGACTTTATTTTGAAAGTGACATTTGATATTTTAAAAATCAAGCAATTCCATTGGTGGATTATTGTTCAACCGGTACAGCGTAGGACCTTGCATAGTCTTTAAATACAATCATTAAAAAGAGGAAACGATATTAAATAATAATTCTGTATATTCATATTACTGTGTCGTGTTTCCAGGTGATAAGTCTACGAGAGCCACATATAACTTTAATGGTGATGGAAGGTCTATGTTGCGGGGTTCCCGAGAAATACACGACGATGTTGTGAGTTACATCAAAGAAAGCGCCCGAAATATCGGAGACATTGTTTTTGGTCATGGTTAAATGGATAGAAAAATAAATATTTGTACAGACAATTCTTTAATTAATTTTATAGTGAAATACTTTACTTGTTTAATTTTATTTTGAAAAATATGTAATTTCTTTATAACGATTACTTTAACTGCCTTATGTAGTTAGTTTGTTAAGTCCGCCTGGCTTGCTGCCACCACCTTTTTTGAGTTTGTCGCCATAACAACAATGTTAGAAGCATTGAATGCACCTGTGTCCTATCAGTTAGTGGTAAGATACACAGTTCCTCAGAGTTATTAAATCTCAATAATAATTCATAATTAAACGAACTTACCTTGTAAAGTTCAATTATAATTATACGAGTATCACGAAGAAGATGATTCTGAAGTTGGCGCAAGTCGCGTCGCAGTAGTAAAAAATAGGCGTCAGTAGGGCGAAAGCGGGGACGAGCGGTAGGGCCTGACTGTGTACAGCTGCGCGAAGTAACTTCAGAGGGGACTAGAAGTTTGGCGCGATCTTTAGCTCTCACCCAGAATGCAAGCGTTTGTGATTCTACCTTGTCTCAACTCTCATCATCTTAATATTTTAAGTATTGTTTGTATACTACTATAATGCCTGTGCTGAACATAACTTGGGATTTTCTTGAATGTAAAAAGTCTGAGAAGTGGTTGTTTGAGCCAGTTCTGGATATTTAATTAGATCAATGAATCTTATTGATACAGAGTGCTATTTCATTTTTGAAGTGAAAAGAAGTGAAATTCTTTAGCGGCGTTGTGCACTTTTTTTGGAATGGATAAAAAAATTTAAACTCGCGTCAGGACACGTGACCGTCAGGACACGTGACCTGATCGAAAATTCGTAAGACGGATGGAGAGTAGAGGAATGGGTAAAAAATGTTAAACTCGCGTCAGGACACGTGACCTGATCGAAAATTCGTAAGACGGATGGAGAGTAGACAGCTGGCGCGGCGTAATATAAATTTTTAATATAACTTAATATAACTTTTTAATGTAATATAAATTGTCATGTTTGTGTACGATATCCCAATAAATAAATATTGTATTCTACCACATAAATGAGAGTAGTTTTATACTGATAATTAAAGCAATTCTTGCAAAATTATTCCCTAACCATTCCAAAATATCAAAAATGCACAACGTTAATATTCAAGTTTTCACTTCTGCCGGCACTCCCAGAGTGCAACCCGTCGTTTTTATTAAGCTGAATGATTGCATTCGCTGAGCAGATGCAATTGTAAGTAATGCAATTATTTTTAGTGATAAATCACAAAAAACTTATGTTATCATATGGGTAAATATCACTTCAATAATTCTCCTCCAATAATTCCTCCAATAATTCTCCTCCCACGAGCTGTTCGGTTCGGATGCAAAACGCCGGAGCTGGAGCAGCTTGTTTCCTTCTCGGTATAGCCGTATAGGGTACGCTCGTGACTCGGTGGCTGATGCTTGCAGCGCCCCCTCACGTGTAGTCCCGCAACAAGCTGCCGTTATTTTTGACCTGTAGTTGCTGCCTTAGGCTTTGGTCGATTATCGCTAGTTGTCTCTTTATCGGGACTTAGAAATCGTTTTGGATGACTTCAAATGTTCCGCAAGGTCGGAACTAAACAAATGTGCATCTATTTTTGTGTTTTTTAGAGATCATAGATTATTTATTTATTTGTAACAAAACATGCACATAATTTAGACAAAAAAGAATTAAAAATTAGTGCTCTTAATAATCAGACACAAGACACTATAATGTTATGTATGTTTAATTGCTTTTTTTATTGTTATTTTTTTCCGTTTAGTATATTTTTAATTGTTTAATTTACTACGTGCCCAGCATCAGCATGCTGGGCAAAAACCTCCCCGAAACCCTACCACTTTTCTCGATCTCTGCTGACTTCCCACCATCCCTTCGCAAAAGCATCGAGATCATCCTGCCAACGCTTGCGCAGCTGACCCCGACGACACCTCCTGCCCTCAGTGGACGACTGAATAATTTAGCAGCATAATGTGCTCTAAGAACTAAGCAAATAGGTTTTAATGTTGCTCTGAATTAAGTTTGCATTATGTAACCGATTAGTTGCAATTAGCCGTGCGAACGCGTGCCAAATGCAACTTCTTAACATCATTATCCGGCCTGAACAAACTTTATTCAATTACAAAGCTAATAATTATAAATAGAAGATTGCTTCCTCCTTTATGGTCAATGTACGAGTATCGTAGTGGCACAGCGTTCGACATAGTAACCCAATGTCCAACACTAGTTTTCATCGCTTATAAATAGCATAGAATTTCGCTGAAACTTTAGGTACTAGGCGACAGATAGGAAGCTAGTTTGTATTCAAATGTTGCTTTAGTCAAAAATGCGTTGCCGACCCTATTTTTTATAATGAAAGTACCATTATCCTATATTGATAATTCTTACTAACTATCAAATTATAAAGGTAGTGAGTAGGCTTGGCATTCTGTGAGCGAGGAGTGTGAGGATGGTGTTCGTATACTATTCTTAAGCATTGTTTCGGTTCACACTAAAATGTTATACAATTCAAATAAATTGTATAAAATTTCAGTGTAAACTAAAATAATTTAATAAAGAATATAACAAGCTCAATATCAATCTCAATATGAGTGTTCTGAGGAATTGTTCGGCTTGATCCCTACCGCTGCTTTCCTTCACCGCACTACACGCAATCGACTGTCATTCCATCCACATCACCTTGATGGATGGCGGTCCACTACTGTGCGTTTTTCACGAAACTTCTTGCCTCGAACTACATTGTTGTGGAACCAGCTCTCGGCGGCGGTATTTCCGGACCGTTACGACCTCGGAATCTTCAAGAAATGAGCCTATTCCTTCCTTAAAGGCCGGCAACGCGTCTGCGATTTTGCGGGCGGCGGTGATTGCTTTCCATCAGGTGACTCACCTGCTCGTTTGCCTCCTTCTTTTATAAAAAAAGAAAAAGGCGAACGTTACGCCAACGGCATCTAGCAAAAACAAATTTCTGTCCAAAAACAAAAGGCAGCGCATTTGCAGAAGGCTGGCAGCCTCTCCTGGCGGAGAATCTAGTAGAAGACGAGGACACGATTAAGTGATCCCATTCTCTCTAGAAACGCTTCGAGAATGTTCGATAACTACGACTTTCAGCACTTTACCGAATTGCTATTACTTAGTAGCAAAATAAATAAAATAAATAAATAAATGTTACCCATACACACCAATTATGTAGCCCCAAGAAAAGCTTCCTTAAGAAACTCGATAAATGTTTAACTAGACAACGGATAAACATCCTACTAATATTATAAACGCGAAAGTTTGTAAGTATGGATGGATGGATCTTTGTTACTCTTTCACGTAAATACTTCTGAATGGATTTGAATGAAATTCGGCATACAGATAGTTTACAACCTGGATTAACACATAGGATAGTTTTTATTCCGATATTCCCACAGGAATGAATATAAACTGTCAAAGTGGATGTTTGTTACTCTTTCACGTAAAAACTACTGAATGGATTTGGATGAAATTCGGCATACAGATAGTTTATAACATGGATTAACATATAGGATAGTTTTTATCCCGATATTACCACGGGAATGAATGGAAACTGTTAAAGCGGTACAAAGTCCGCCGGGTCCACTAGTACTTAATATACTTAAATACATACTCATTATACATAGGAAACACCCTGACCCGAAACAATTTAGAAAAACAGGTATTTCTAAATTGATCCGACCGGGGATCGAACCCGGGACCTCAGAGATGGCGACACCATGAAAACCGGTGTGCAAGCCACCCGAAGGAGGTCGTCGATATCGTGTCGATGTCGTAATATGAGGCGGGCGATGCCGCCGGCAAAATCTAGTAAAAACTAATTTCTGTCCAGAGACAGTTGTAATATCGGCGCTGATATTGGCAGCGCATTTGCAGATGACTCGCAGCCTCGCCTGGCGCGCTGCCAGCCTCCTAGCGCTGGTATCTACGACGTTTTAATGTTGTAAATAGGTGCTACTTACAAACATAGGCAAATGAGAAAGATGTTAATACAAATAGGTAATGGTTATATATAAATTTAGGCAAATTTTGTTGTGAACTAATACAATTTGAAAAAAGACAAAGTGTTGAAAAAGTTCCACGAGCGGGATTCGAGCCTGCACCATGACATGCCGGGTCAGGTGCTCTACCAACTATGCTATCGTGGCTCAATCCAGCTTGCCGAAATTAATCAACACTATCTACTCTTAGTTTGTAAGCCAAAAGAGCCCTATATTCAATGTCGACAACTAGGTCATCAACATCCGATCTTAATATTTTTATATTGTCTTTTTTCAAACGAGTAAGAAAAAAAAATCCAAATATTAGATAACTGGTGTGTTTGCGTTTGCTTCAAAATCTTCCCTGTACTATTTGTCATACTTAAATTTGGCAATAAATAATTATTGCTTCGATGTTGTGAAATCAAATCTTTAGTTTACGAAATAAATTGAAGACAGATTATCTATCCCCAAACTCTTTGAGTTTCGGCAGATATATGAAACTTTACTGAGACCGCACTTCTTGAGAGATTTTATAAAGTGACGTTCCTATGTTTCGTTTTATTTGCCAAACACCCGTGCACGTTCACAAACACTTAAAGCTTAATAATCTACCATTTTTTTACATAAATATTCGCCAAAACTCTTTTCATTTGTCAACTAGGACTCGACACTTTCCCAGCAAAAAGGATCATGTCAAGATTTTAATAACAACATATCAAAAAGTGATGATGACACAATTTTTTTTTAAATTGTTTCATCAATTGCGCTCTCCGTCTCCGAGTGTGTTTTGTTTTCAATAGTAATAACGAACGTTTTTACGAACGCCGTTTTTACATTTATATTTTTTTCTGAACACTACATTTCGTAATATTAGTATTGGTGCGAATATTCGTTGCACATTTACAGACGATTTCGGCAGTCGCAAATAGATGGAGCACTGCCAAATCTCGGACATTCCCAACGGTGGTCCAATGTTGTTGATAAGACTCAAATACGCTCTACACCGGACGAGCTAATATTTCTTTGGAAAGCGTCATCGAGAGCCGGAATGAACTTGTGACTGACACCGAGGACATGTTAAGTCATGTCTCGAATTGGGGCCGACGTAACCCTTAGAGCATTAAACCAAAACGTAACCTAGTCCACTTCAACCCCATAAAAATACAAGTTTGCACATTTACCGCGAAAAAACATCCCTTCGTCATACCTCTGAATTTTGAGGGAGCTCCCCTTGATACCAACCCGACTATTGGGATCCTTGGCGTCGATATTTCGAGTGATGTTCAGTTTCGGGGTTATTTGTAAGGTAAAGCTAAATTAGCTTCGAAAAAGCTGGATGTGCTTAATAGAGCGAGTCAGTATTTCACGCCGGCCCACCGCTTACAACTGTACAAAGCACAGGTCAGGCCACATATGGTATACTGCTCCCATCTTTGGGCTGGAGCACCCCAGTACCAACTCCTTCCATTTGACCGTATTCAACGCAGAGCTGCTCGAATTGTCGATGACATGGTTATTTCAGGTCGGCTCGATCCACTGGCTCTTCGGAGAGACGTTGCGTCTCTCTGTATATTGTACTGCATATATCATGGGGAGTGTTCTGAGGAGTTGTTCGGCTTGATCCCTACCGCTGCTTTCCTTCACCGCACTACACGCAATCGACTGTCATTCCATCCACATCACCTTGATGGATGGTGGTCTACTACTGTGCGTTTTTCACGAAATTTCTTGCCTCGAATTGTGTGTTGTGGAACCAGCTCTGGGCGGCGGTATTTCCGGATCGTTACGACCTTGGGATCTTCAAGAAACGAGCCTATTCCTTCCTTAAAGGCCGGCAACGCGTCTGCGATTCCTCTGGTTTTGCGGGTGTATGGACACCCGCAAAACAAGAGGAGTCGCAGACCGCCCATGGGGGCGGCGGTGATTACTCTCCATCAGGTGACCCGCCTGCTCGTTTGCCTCCTTCTTATATTTAAAAAAAAACTCGAGCACATTAATTCGTAGTGGCGCCAGTGCTCAACACTTTAAGCCCGGTATTCGACAACAGTTCTTACGAGGGCGGCACTGAAAATTTCGGGAATCAAGGAAGTGACACAACATAACTATTTAAAAATGTATTTATTGCTTTTCGAAGTATTCTCCGCGAAATTTGACACATTTTTCCATACGGTGGAATCGAAATGGAATCATTGAAGCAACCATTCCATTCGGAAGTTGGGGTCTCCAAAATGGTCGTTTTGTAGGCGTCCACAGCTTCTTCAGGTGATGAAAATCTCTGACCACGCAATTTATTCTTTATTTTAGGGAAAGTATAGAAATCATTAGGGCTTAGGTCGGGGCTGTACGGCGGATGGTCTAATAATTCTATGTTTTCTTGCTCTAAAAACTCTTTTGTTCTGTGCGCGGTGTGAGAACTCGCATTGTCGTGATGGAGGATGATGCGGCGGTTGCAGTTCTCTTTACGGAGTTCAGAAACGACCTGTGGCAAACAAATGCTAGCATACCATTCTGCATTAACCGTTCTTTGTCCCTCAAGAGGAATAGTCGCAACATGGCCGGTTTTGGGGACAAACGTGGCCACCATTTTTTTTGCAACACTCCGTGAACGAACAATTTTTGTTGGCTTTATCTCATTTTCGAACACCCAAACTCGTGACTGGTTTTTTGTTTCGGGTTCGTACGCGTATATCCAGGATTCGTCACCTGATACGATGTTGTATACAGCATTTGAGGATCCTGCGTGGAATCTTTCGAGAGTTCTGACACACCAAGCAACGCGAGCCGCTTTTTGCTCTTCACAGAGCGAATGCGGTATCCATCGGGAAAACAACTTTTTTACACCTAATTGTTCATGCAAGATTATTTGTATTTGACTCATGCCAATGTCTAAAGTTGCCTGAATTTCGCGGTATGTCAGATGTCGATCTTCCTCAATCAGTTTACGCACAGCATCAACGTTTTCTTGGGTGACTGCAGTTTTTGGACGACCTTGACGGGGATCATCACTGAGCTTGACACGTCCACGTTGAAATTCAGCAAACCAGCGATAAATTGTGGTTTTGGATGGGGCTTCATCACCAAATGCAGAAATCATCCGGTCAACACACTGTTTTTGTGATAAACCACTTCGAAAGTCATAATAAATCATCGCTCTTGAATTTTCTCGAGTCAATTCCATTTTCTCAACGACTAAACAAGTTTGACAAAACTTTGTGACAAGACCGAGAATCTTTTTTTAAATAAATAAATAGTATTCGATTTTTAAAACCTAGGCGTTTTCAATCAAAAATATTTAAATATGACAGGAACAGTGGTAATATTCCATTCCCAATACTTTTAGTGCAGCCCTCTTATAGCTAAAAAAATATATAACTACACCGTTTCACATTTCTAACCGTCTTAGACCTGCCGGTGGTTTGATCAGACCATTAAACTGAACAACTTTCCTCAAGAAACATAGGTCAAAAAACGATTTTTTTTTTCTTTCCCATACAAACCATGCTTGGTCAAATTAGGCTTTGAAAAAGTCTAATCTCCTTATACATACATTGTTCATGTGACAAGTGCTAAACAGTAAGACTAACACCCGTATTTATAAACAAGTTATTACTTAGCAATTACTTTGATCTTAGAAATGTCACTAAGATCTAATTTCATTTTAATACAAGTAACGTTAAAATTAGAATAGAAGTTTTCTTATTTAATTAAATAAAAGTATTATTGTTATTATCAAATTCATCAATTTTATATTTTTTAGATATAACACAAACTGTCACACGGAGTTTAACCTCAATTCTAGCTTGTCACAAGCTTGTCACTATGAATTCTTTGAGAAACATAACTAGATTGCTTGAGTAAAGATATTGGTGACTATTGCTTGGCTAAGAATTCTAGCTTTTAGCGTTTCTAACTTCATCGGTTTACTAAAGAATATGAAATTTTACTTAAGCAGTTACTTTGTTTCAGTATGAGCTTTTACTCGTTTATAAATACGGGGGTAAGACTGATAATAATAATGATAACAACTCATGAGTTATATTGTTTTCTAAAGTTTACGCGAACACCACACATTGAAATGAAACAACTTTTACAGATCTACTCGCGTATATTTTATACATTACTTCTCACCACCATCCTAGACAGTTGGCTACTGTAGGGAAATCTTTGTTTCAGAGAGCACGCGGCATCTGTGACACTCAACACCTGACTGCTGAGCTTCAGCATGTCAAGCACGTACTACAGGATAATAAACTGAAAGTACCACGGCTTCGTTACAGAAAACGCAATAAACTAACCACAGTCGAGCGCCAACCTGCTGTACTTCCATATTAGAAAGGTGTCACTGACAAGATTGGACATATCTTAAAGCGAGCTTCAATCAACACTTACTTCAAGCCGCCGAAAAAGATCAACAAATTTTTACGACCTGTCAAGTGCAACATACCCTTCAAGATGCAGGCGTGTACATACTGGACTGCGACTGTGGACTCTCTTACATCGGGCACACAAAGAGAAGTGTAGGAACCCGCGTTAAAGAACATATAGCCGACGTCGTGCATAGGCGCGAAAATAAACCATTACGGCCCAACCATTACATCAGATTTGATAAACCACAAATAGCTACTCGCTAGAGAACAACGAGTCATCCCTAGGATGATACGCAAGGCTATTGAAGTTAAAAAACATCCTAATTTCAATAGAGAAGATGGTTGGAATCTACCACCAGCTTGGGATCCCATCATATAAAATATTAAATCCCAACCCCAATACCATACTGCCAGGTCAAAAGATACTGTAAGCTCTTTCTGCGTAAAACGGAACGCACCTGATTAAATTTAAATGAGGGTAAACAAGCTATTAACTAATTATGAGACGACCGACACCTCAGTCTCCCTGTGACCACGGACCCTGCAAAGGGTTCGAAACGTCAGGATAAACATTAACTAAAAGTAATGTCTAAAATAAACGCGAGTAGATCCGTAAAAGTTGTTTCATTTTAAACTCATGAGTTATAAAAATTCAATATACCTAGTCACGCTGACTTACTCGAAAAGGTTTTAATTAATATGCCACAGTTCGAATATGATTAATTGTCGTGGTTGCTATCCCCTGCACAATTCAAACCGTCATATTGCACGCCATAACAATTTCACGGGCGCATCTATCCGCGCTGGCCGCCATGAATAACAAATGCAGACGCCCAGATTACCTTTCCGTTTGTTACCATCAAGCTTTATT
The DNA here is from genome assembly GCA_963082485.1 of Eudonia mercurella. Taxonomy (NCBI): domain Eukaryota; kingdom Metazoa; phylum Arthropoda; class Insecta; order Lepidoptera; family Crambidae; genus Eudonia; species Eudonia mercurella. The sequence goes on from OY720040.1 coordinate 2,520,737, forward strand.
AGTGTACCTATTGTTATACTCGTAGTGACAATACTGACAATATTGTTGGGTAATTAGTGAGAGTAAGAGTGTAGGAGCATACATACAATTTGACAAACATATGACTAACATAACGGAATTTAAATTTTAGTACCAGTTTCAGAAATAAAATAATAAAAATATAACGGAATTACTTAATAAAAGAATTACTGACAAAAAAATTGTATTACTAGCAGTTTCCAAGCCATAAAAGACATCGCGTCTCGTGCAGCAAATCAAATGTTTTAGTTAAGGCGAAGGGTAAGACACACTAGCGCCGCTAATGGATTTAATTTGATAACTGCTAAACTGGATTTCTGGACTACTTTTAGGTTTGTGTTTGTATTCATTCGCTAACACCAAAAGTGGCCATTGTTTGTGAATAACTGCAATAGTCCGTTTTGTGAATAAACCACGCAACAAAAAGTAGTGCACAATTATTAAATAAATACTATGGATGCTTTTCTGTTGTCGGACGGTACGCAATGATTAAAAAAAGATCCGGTCCGTTAGTAATTGTCAAATTATCAATTGGTGGCGCTAGTATGCCTTACACTTCGCCTTAACTAGAACAGCTTCTATGGTCTAGAATTTAAACCACTAGTCGAAGAACCAAAGGTCCTGGGCTCCATTACCGGGAAGTACCAGTTCGGTTCGAATGATAAGTTTATTGTCCGCCTGTCTATTTAAACAGGAATGGTTCAAAAACAAAACAAAACACGCCAATTCACGAGTGAAACTTTTTCATGCAAATTTAAAAAGTAAATAATTATGTCATCAATAACATTCATTTTTCAGCTTCCAATAGGTACAGCATATTTGCATCCTGAGGAACTCGATGTCACAGCGGTTAACGCGCCCGGTCTGTGAGTGCAGAGGTTAAGCAACTTTCGCAAAAGCCAGTCATCGGATGGGTGACCCAAAATTTATCATTTCGAGCTCCTCTGGGCTTCGGAAGGCTCGTAAGTAAAGCCGTTGGTCCCGGCTGCATTAGCAGTCGTTAACAACCACCAATCCGCACTGGGCCCGCGTGGTTGTTTATGGTTCGTTCTCCCAATCCATCCATACTGAAAGCTCGTGCAATAGCACATTATTTAATATTAAATATAATCATTAAAAAGGGTTTAGCAACTGATTTTAGTCTTTAGCAACAATTAAATACTGACCACCTGCTTCCTAGATTAAAAAAAATAAATAAAAAAAAATTACTTAACACGTTGACCGCCGTCACACCCAGACACAATAGAAATTCAATTGTTTGTCGGACATATGGCGTTTAAGGTGTTAAATAAAAAAAAATTAAAAAATTAAAAAAATAATAGTTTCAATAAAATTCCATGTTATTTTTTGGCGGCGACGGAAACTGTGTCGAAAACTAAGCTTAAAGTGTCGAACACGGAGCCACTACCCTAAATACCTTTATCTCAATTATTTTTGTTATGTTACTGAGCATATATAACACTTACACTAACACTACACAAGCAATTACTCAACACACACACACACACGCATCACTCTCACACTTTCTGCCAAAATCGAATTTATACTTATATTACGGTTTCCCAAAAGTCAGGCCTAGCCTAGTTTGCGAACCCCTGGTAACTAGGAGATAAAAATTTTCATCTGTGTTTTTATAATACTTTATTTTATTTTTTGTACCATTTTTTCAATAAACTTATTCTTATTCTTATTCTTATGTAAACCAAACTAAACAGAGTAAATGAAATGAAGAAAAGTTAATTAGTGTAAACTGGTTCTCTTTCCTCGTATCTCCGATTGCTAATAGAGTTTCCACAACATTATTCACATCCTTTGAGTTATTATCTACGAACCACAACTTTTCAGGGAAATACAGTGAGGATGAGGCGGAAAATGCGCTGTAAAGCAACAAAGCATTGAAACTAGATTAATTAGCAGCTTGATACACATGTGAGAGTAGCAAACCTCTTTATGATTTTATAAAATGAAATGAGATATGAAAGAGTGCGCTTCAGTATTTTAACGAACGTAATTTGTAAAAGTGCCATTCCTTATACCACACCAGTACACCAGCCTGCTCTGTACAGATATCTGTACAGAGTAGGCTGATGATTTAATTAGAGCAATCATAAGCGTTTGGGTAAACAATAATAAAAGTCTTAATATTTTCATATTCATATTTTTTAATTGAAAAATAAGACAACAGTGGCCTGCGGAATATCAATAAAAACATTTTGATGTCGGATCATTGTTTAATTTGTGTTATATTTACAAAGTTTCTGAAGAAATAAGTTTTTAGATATCATTACTTTTACTATTGTTTATGCAGTTTCTGGGTATTTGTTTCAAATTCCAAGACAACCATGGCCTTGTGAAAGGATCAAGCTAACCCACACTAGTCCTTTTAATGAATTAGTCCTATATATGACCTATTCAGCGCCTAGCACCAGTGACTTAAAAACACGTAAATATTCGAAATTCCACGCGGCACCCCTTAAGAACTTGTTATGTAACCTCCTTTAACAAACGCAATTTTATAAAGTATGATTTCTTATCCTTATAGCAGTTAGTTTAATGCTCTAAGTCCTTATCATATCAAGAGTAGGTTAGGAAGATGTAATTTTCCGCCATTTATTTAAAAAAATATATTTTAATTAAGATTTTATTTTTCAATAAAGCTAGTTAGTGGGACCTATGTTCGACACTTGTTCAATAACATACTATATTTCGAAATTGAGCCTGCGCAGACCTATCTCCATTGTGGTATTGATATATTTTATATATAAGGTCACATTTTATCAATTGCAAATAATTTGACAAAACATCTAATTTTATTAGAGAAACAAGGCCCTAGCATTTAAAAAAACTTCAGGCTAGTTTTTTTTCACTTTTCCTGACACAAAAATTTTAATATTTTTAACAGCGGCGTCTCTGTCGGCTCTTTTAAATAAAACTACGGTCACGTGTAAGCGGTGAACGCATTGCGGCCTCTTTGTTTCGGCTCCTTTGAATTGAAACTACCGAAAGTGCTTTATTTTATTTTTTAATTGAAATATCTGTTGGCGTTTTTGCGCAATTGCGTAGAGATATAGCGTCACTCAGCGTCTTCTACCGCTGCGAGTGCTCTGAAGAACTCTTTGACCTTATCCCACCTTCTCCCTTCCTCCATAGGAGTACACGTGCTGCTCTCCGGAGTCACCGCTGTACTGTCTCGTACATTCCATCGCACACAAAGAAATTTGGTGACTCGTTTCTTTGTCGCACTTCCAAAAGACGGAATAGTCTACCAGCACACGTTTTCCCTCCTCCTTATGACATGGGGTCCTTCAAACGAGGCGTGAAGAGGCACCTTGTGGGCCGGCAGGATGAGGGTGACTGATGCTGCGTTGTTTTCACACGGCACCAGTTGTCCAAGCGTCTGGACTCCGTTTCCACTTAACATCAGGTGGAGTGGAGTCATTTGCCGAGCTATGAATTAAAAAAAACAACTGTTATCCCGTAAAATTTGAATTAAAATATATATCAGTTTTTGGTGAGGAAAACTGTGCTGAACACTGGACTTAAAGTGTCAAACACACGGTGCCACTATGATATCTCCTAATCAATTAACTTCCTAACTCTATAACCCCCACATGCGACCCTCAAACAGACCTCAAAACTAAAGGAACAACGCAAAGAAAACTTCTCGCAAAAGAAGGCAAACAGTCGAAATGGCCGGCACACAAGTTGGCTAGTTAAGGAGCGGCCAAAATACGGGCCCGCGGTCAGCGCAACTCATCTAACAAACTTGCAACTTGATATTTATCTAATTCCGTTCGGGGCATAAAAAAAGAAGACCTCAGAAGGTAAGCTCATACATACCGCGCTCGAGCAACGCATTCATACTCTCATGATCGGAACGGCTCGCAGCGCATCTTTTGAGAGATTCCGTGAAAGTGAGAGGTTTTTTTATAAACTTATTGTTTGTCTCTATTTCCCCTTTATTATTGTAAAGGCTCTTTTTTAATGCTGTAATACAATGCTTCTGCTTCTGTGTACAACTTAACTTACATTAACTAATTAAGAAAAAAAAGAGTTTTATCTATCTATCTATCTATCTATCTATCGTGGTCACTTACATTAGAATAAATATTATTAACGGGATTATTACCATGTTTTTTGTTGTGTTTGAGTATCCGATATTTCCGTACTTATTTATTGTTATAGTACATCCGTGATCATAGCGCATGCAACTGTGCCGAAATATCGGATATTCAAACACAACAAAAAACATGGTAATAATCCCGTTAATAATATTTATTTTATTTCTATTGTTGGCTAACTTAACAATTTTTGTGACATATTTGGTGAATTCGTTCCTATAGTATTTATTTTCTTAAAGTGAGCTTATATTTTGTGTGTTTAATCGTTGACAAGTTGTCTATGTGTGCGTTGCTCGAGCGCGTTTTTGAAGCTTACCTTCTGCAGTCTCGTTATTTTGTGGTTCGTGGGGTGGGTGTTGGCCGCTACACGTATAGGTACAATACATTGTGGGTTACTTGCGTTGCGCATTCTGTTTGTATTGTAACTCCCGGGCGAGTGCCTACATTGACAATGAAAAATTAGATGGCGCTGACAACTTTGGTATCATGTCATTACTATCTTATCTTATCTTATCTTATCTTATCTCTGTGGGGTCTGCTGAGATTTCCTTCTCCCAGTAGGACTCTGACCCAACAGAATATTTTGTGGAAATGTTATGATAATAGCTTGACTAAAAGTTTAAACACCTGTTAATTCTTACGTAAACACTAGGCATTCATTTGTAAGTCAAGAATTAATAAGGCGATAATAAATGCGCACTTCACCTTAAATTCTTAACCACTGTGAAACTTGCTATATTATCTCTAACAGCTGTAAGAACACAAACATATCACTAACATTGTTACTTATTTAAAAATTTAGATTACACAACAAAAACAAGCCATTCTACCAACCAAACCGAGTACGTACAAAAGTTTACCCCACACTAACGATATACGAAAACAATTCGATAAAGACAAAGTGTTGAAAACATTCCACGACCGGGATTAGAACCCGCACCCGGCCATGCTGGGTCAGGTGCACTGCCAACTATGCTATCGTGGCTCAATCCAACTCGCTGTAATTAATCAACACTATCTATTTTTACTTTATAAGCCAAAGGAGCACTATTCAATGTCGACAACTACGTCATCAACATCCGATCTTAATATTTTTACAAATATTGAAAGATCAGCTAAGAGTTAGGCAATCTATATTTATGACTATTTACATATAATTTTACGCAAATATTGTTGCGAACAAATTACAATTTGAAAAAGCACAAAGTGTTGAAAATATTCCACGAGCGGGATTCGAACCCGCACTCCATGACACGCCAGGTCAGGTGCACTGCCAACTATGCTATCGTGGCTCAATCCAACTCGCTGTAATTAATCAACTCTATCTATTTTTGTGTGCATATTCATGGGGGGTATATTTGCCGTAATCGCCACGCTTGGCAGGCAGGTTGGCGATCGCAGTAGGTTGAGGGTAACCTCAGAGAGATGCTGCTGCCCATCCTCTGGAATGGTCCCTTAGTCGGCTTTTACGACACCCACGGGAAGAGATGGGGTGGTGCTATTCTTTATCCCCCGGCACCACACAGCCTGACAGGCACATTGCTCGCAGGACTGGTGGCCGCTGGGGCGGAACAGTCCTCGAGTGGCGACCGCGTACCGGAAAGCGCAGTGTGGGCAGGCCTCCAACAAGGTGGACCGACGATCTGGTGAAGGTCGCGGGAAGCTGCTGGATGCGAGCAGCACAAAACCGGTCGTTGTGGAGATCCTTGGGGGAGGCCTTTGTCCAGCAGTGGACGTCTTTTGGCTGAGATGATGATCTATTTTTAAGCTACTCGCATCCAGCGGCTTCCCGCGACCTTCACCAGATCGTCGGTCCACCTTGTTGGACCGCCCACACTGCGCTTTCCGGTACGCGGTCGGTCGTTGTGGTCCTTGGGGGAGCCCTTTGTCTATCAGTGGACGTCTTTTGGCTGAGATGATGATGATGATGATGATGATCTATTTTTACTTTATAAGCCAAAGGAGCCCTATTCAATGTCGACAACTACGTCATTAACATGTAATTTGTTTAATATTTGCGTAAAATTATATGTAAATAATCATAGATATACGATAAGGCTATCATCATCAAAGGCTCATTTTGTGTTCCCACTGCTGGGACACGAGTCATTCTTATGGATGCAAACACCACAGGACCCGTTCTTCGGTCCAGTGCAGATTTTGCTAAAGCAGCCGGGACCAACAGCTTCACGTGCCTCCCGAAGCCGAAGCAATTTAGATAATATATTTTTGATCACCCATCCGATGACCATAGGGGAGGCCTATGTCCAGCAGTGGACTAAGATAGGCCGATGATGATGATGATGATGATGATCCGATGACCGGCCTTGGTAAAAGTTACTTAACATCAGCAATCGCAGACCTAGCGCGTTACCCATTACGCCATCAAACTCCGATGACGATGTTCCTGTAGAGGGTCTCTATCGGATCGCCTAATTTTTGTACGCCTAATTTGCAATGGCACCCAAACGAAAAGCCTAAAATTTTTTCGCCTAATTTCACTCTTCAGAATCGTGTTTGCCCTAATTTCACTTCGCCTAACTTTTTATCGCCACATTGTCATTTACCAAATGCGTCATTTGGCAGAACAATTCGTAATTCCTAAAGTTTACAATTCCTAAATATTAATTCGCACAAAATTAAAAATAAAACATGCAACATGCATGCAGACATGCAGCATAACATGCAGCATGCATGCAGACATGCAGCATGCAAGCAGAAACACAGCATGCGTGCAGCATGCATGCAGATATGCAGCATGCGTGCAGGCATGCAGCATGTTAGCGTGCAAGCAGGCATGCATCATGCAAGCAGGCATGCAGCATGCAAGCAGGCATGCAGCATGCATGCAGGCATGCAGCATGCATAGTTTCCGTCACGGCTTCGGCGCTGCGGGGCTCTGGCGGTCCCACGCGAGCTTTTCGTCGCAGATGGTTCCTGCTCCTTAGCTCGCGGGCCGCCTCGCCCCTCCACGCCTACGCGCTTTTATATTGCACTCTAGCGTAGGGCAGACAAGACTACGTGGAGTCGGGTTTGCAGCGATTCGCTTCTGTCAATTTATTTTCTCAATAAAATTCTATGCTTTTATTCCAATACATTATTGGCACATTTCATTTTAGATATGCTAAAATTAGAGCTTTTATAAATTTTGCGAAATAATCGTTATGCCAAAATAAAGTTATGCCAATATAAAGTTATGCCAATATAGTTTAGGCTATTTTACATTAGACATTCTAAAATTAGGCCTTTCTATTCTTAGGCCAAACTATAATGGTGGCAAAACAATTTTTAGGCGAAACAATAATTGTACGTTTTAAGTTTAGGCCAAAACGGTTTGGCCAAACCATATTAGGACAAACAATTTTAGGCGAACCGAAGGGCACCCTCCTGTAGAACTTCTAACATATAATTTTTTCCTTACTTAATGGCTTCGTGCGGTTAGCGCAGACTATTTTTATTTTATTTTTTATTTTATTTTAATAGGTTTACCAACAGTCGTTTACATTAATACTACTGTAGGCTCTTACAAGTTACTTAAGCTAAATGTAACAAATAATTACAGGTAAACACTGCATGCATAGAAATAAAGACAATTAAACACTAAAAACTAATTAGACTAATTTAGACAAAACACTAGACTATGGACTAACCATGGCGCAGACCAAAAGCAATTTTTGCAAAATGAAACAATACCGCAAACGTGACTCTTCACTTTCCAGCCAAGAAGTCCAAGCATATTCATCCTTACACTAACACAAAGGTTTTAATGAAAAAAGAGAAAGAAGGATTAGAAACAAAAACATACATCGCATCGCAACCCTAGCGTGTTCGCAACTCAATCTGGCCGGGTTCACCAAATTAATGAACTTTTTGATTCCTCGCAGAGCACCGCTAAGTCTATCGATCTGGCCTGGACCTCCACATGTGGCGTTTTGTTTGTTTTACTAACTTCTGACGGACGGAGGATTTTGTGCTGAGTCGAACGTTGCCCTCGGTTTTAAGATTTCATTGTAAATGTGTGGAAGACGATTGTCTTTTGTCAGCACCTTTAAAATTTGGTTATGGTCAGATTAGATACAGATCTATTTTAAAATGGAACTTTTTATCGCTTGTAGCTTCGTATATTAAATTTACTATTTTTTTTTAATGACTTGGTGCTGTCAACTCTTTGCCAATTTTAAAGTCTGGTCTTCAGTAGATACAGTTATCTGAAAAATACATATTTGGCTCTTGATTAATGTTTTTTTTATTTTATTTTAGCTTTTGAGTCCCTCATTTTTACATTAAACCTTTTTACTTCCGCCAGCACACTTCGCAAAAAAATATAAGTAGGTGTTCCATTCTCACAAACAAGTAAGTACTACACAAATACAAAACGATAAAAAAGGCGTACACTCAAGATACACAGCTCGAAGATTGATAACGTATAGCAGCCATCTTAAAAGCGTGTCACTATGAGACTATTTGTCATATGCTAAGTGATTTCCCTGGTACTACAGTTGGGTTTGTCGAATCACTCTCCCCCACTTCTGCATGCAAATATAGTGGAGTAGCGCCGCGGTTTCGCTTGCTTCAATTCAAAATTCAAAATCATTTATTCAGTTTAGGCTACACATATGTAGCTCTTATGAACGTCATTATGCCGTCGGTTCGTAAGTCTACTCTGGGCGGGAGACCTTGTACTGAGAAAAACCGGCAAGAAACTTAGCAAGTGTCAAGCTATTTTCTACCTTATAGCGTCAAAAATGTTGGAAAATGCCCTATCATAAAATTACTCTTTCCACCACAACTAAAAACACAAAATATAAAGGACAATATGCTAACAAATAAACAAAAGAGAATAAATAATAATATCGAAGGTTAATATCATATATATCAATGGTTTTCATGACAACAAAACAAACAAATCATTTTGTATTGGAAAATTAAATTGTCGTTTTTAGTATTTTATAACCCCTTGAGCGTCGATCGACCACCGGGTGGCTACGTCAATGTCTAGTCTTGACGTCTATGTCAAGGCTAACAACCATCGACTCACCACGCTTGTCAATAGCCTCACCCCAGAGATGTGCAACGTACGCTAGAAGATCACCCGTTGATCGTTTCGGCCGAATCCCGTATTGGCGATCATGAATTATGGAGTGTTCTTCCAGGTAGTGGACAAGTTGTTTATTTAAAATACGTTCCATGATTTTGCACAAAACTGAAGTAACGGCTATGGGGCGGTAATTAGATGGGTCTGACCGATCTCCTTTTTTGGGGACCGGTTGCACATTAGCTTCTCTCCAAGATTCCGGCACACAACCAGAAGAGAGCGAGAGACGGTAAAGGCGCGTTAACACGGGGGACAACTCCGCTGCACAAATTTTCAGGACTATTTCTGGGATGCCATCAGGGCCATTAGCTTTCCGGACATCGATTGACTGCAGCTCCGCACGGACATCAGACTGCCTGATTTTAAAATCAGGCATTGTGTGGCCACAGTGAGGAATTGAAGGTGGCTGTGCATTGCAGTCATCGATTCGGGAGTTTCGCCAGGAGATCGACCTTCTCCTGCGGCTTGTGAGCTAAAATCCCGTCAGGACATCTCAGTGGTGGCAGCGAGGGTTGGCAGAAATTTGATTGCATAGCTTTGGCCAGACGCCAGCAACTGCAGTCGCACTGGCTGTCGGGTCCTTCCCACTGAAGCAGCGCTGCCCCCAAGGAACGGATGTGAAATAGTCCCGCATACCGTCCCAATCTGCCGACGAGTAGTGCCAAATTTGGCGTTTCGATACCGCTGAAGGCGGTAGCGGGGCCAGAGGCACTTTGCTGGATACCAAGCAGTAGTCCGAAGATCCTAAAGGAGCTCGAACTTCCACTCGGTAACCAACTGGGCGACTCATCAGCAGAAGGCCCAGCAAAGAGGGCGCGTGAACGACTATATCTGGGATCCTGGTGGGCTGGTTCACCAGTTGAGTCAGGTCGTGCATGAGAGCGAATGCGTGGGCAGTTCTACCAGCATAGTCAGTTTTGGAGGAACTTAACCACAACTCGTGGTGAGCATTGAAGTCCCCCAAAAATACCAATTCCGCCGAAGGAAACTGCTCCTGCGCTTCATCTGCCACCCGACTAAGGTGTTCTATAAGTCGAGTTGTCTCCATGTCGCCATTATGTGATCGGTAGACGCAGACGTAGACACGGCTATGAGCGCCCAAGTCGACGTGTACCACAAGGAGGGAAAAGGAAGGGTCCTCCAGACAGCGCAGACGGCGACAGCAAACATCTGTCCGAACAAACAAGCAAACTCCGTCTTTGGCTTTAAAGAATTATTCAAGCACAAAGCCGGGATAGTGCAGGTAGGTGGTGTCAGCTAGACAGATTATTTGTGTCTACATCAAAAACAACATTGCTGGCCGTGCCGTCTCAAGATGGTGGTGGACGGCATTGACGTTTGCATGGAGTCCGCGGATGTTAGCGAACTCGACCTCAAACTATGGTTGTGGTGGGGGTGTGCACCGCTGTAGGACCAGTTTTTGTTTTAGGCGCTGTCATGGTGAAGAAAAAGAGGGAGGTGTGAATCGAGGAAATGCTACCGCGATGCAAATAGTCAAAGTGCAGCGGCCTGTTTCACCAGGGATCTGCCTAAAGTTGAGTATCATTAACCCGCCGAACGAAAGGGCCCCCGAACCCCCCCAGGAATGGCCACCGGGACCCCACCTTCCGGTCACCAACCGGCACGACGGGCCACCCCGAGATTATGCGTGGCATGGTGAGGCAGCCTCACGAGCTGGTTAGTGAGTGATTTGGAGTAATATTACTTTCTCTTTATATTCTTTTAACCTTATTAAATTTTAAAGCAATATGATTGAAATAAAAGACTTCAAAGCATTATTAAGTCGCGTTATTTTTATAATAATAATTATTTTTAACATTTTATTTAGCCTAACATCAACCCACCCTGGGTTGGTCTTAGTCGCCGTCTCACAAAAAATCTCTCGATGGTTTTTTTTCACAATGAGCGATTTTCTGACAGCCCAAATTAAAAAATAAAAATTAGCTCAAAAAAACTCGATAGATGGCATTTTATTAAAGCCGAGCCGTACATAGAGGCTGTAATAAATTGTGCAGTACACAGAGTGAACTTTTGCACAAGCAAAACAACCAAAAAATAAAAAATGAGTATTTTCATTTCAGGACCTATTCCTATTTCCATAATTTTGTTCACAGTTTGACAGTTGCACAAAATTGATATTATCTGATACCTTTTCAAGCAAGTGGTTTTTTTTTAAAGAAATGCCAATCCCGTTCTTTGTTGCTTTGTGTAAAAAAATGTCTCTCACATTTTCCCTAAAGATGAACCTCGACAGCCATACACGTGCTCTCCATGGACTCGCCTTTTACTAAGCGCCATCTATGAAGTAATTTAGAACTAATTTCTTTTTTTTTTGGGGTCGGAAAATCGCCCATTCACAATTTCTTTTGTCAACCCTATTTGTATAGAGCAGCAGTCAAATGTTTCAAACTTATAACCTCTCAGCTGTTTTCATAGCATCATTGAGGACATCACTACTGTAAAAGTCTTTTAAAAACGGTGCTTCATCCATGGCACATGAAGTGCCTAACTTATATTTGCCGTATGTCTTTTCCATTGATCTTTTGGTTCGTGTTTTGCACGTCTTATTAAAGTTTGGATGCCACCAACGTCTGAAGTTGTTATAGACGGTAGTCTTCCTCTTGTTAAGTAGCTTGCACAAGTTGCAAACGGAATTTGTATAAGGTTTAACCATATAGTGGTTCCGCCATCTAAAATACTCGAAGTAAGCCGTATGGTTCAGTATGAGACCGGCCATCTTGGCCGCCGTCTTCTTCGCCCCAAGCTTGTAACCGTTTATATACGTGTGCGGTGGTAAGAATCTGAAATTAGAAAATTTTATTGAAATAATATGTAGTGCGTTTATCTAGTCTGGATGCAGTACGCATGCACCGCCTATAAAAATATGCAGATGTTTCTTCTGCTTGTGCATATTTTTTGCGGGCGGGAGAGCGGTGCATGCGTACTGCATCCAAGCTGGATAAACGAGTGATTTAGCGGAATTAACGCTACATATTATTTCAACTACATTTTTATTTGTACCATGTATTTCCGCAGAGTAACGCCTGATTCCATTAATTATAAGATAGCATGTTACCGAAGTAATTTGTTAACTAAGGTGGTAGGATTTGCCATTGCTATTCAATTACTACTATTATTACTACCGATGCGAACTTATTCCCTACATAAACGTTTCTACTCTTACACTTATTTTTTTGCAAGCAAGTAGAAGTGTGCTTTATATCTTTGTACCGGTGTAAGAGTATCAAATTCATAAAATAAAGACTGAGCTTAAATGCATAGTAACTATAAGGTGTCAGGATCGACAACAAGCAATATACCAGGCCCAGTTATTGATTTATCACCAGGCAGACCATACTGTTGTTGGTGGCACAATCTATTAAATATAAAAAATTGTTCTTCTTTTTGTTTGTTTATCACACTTGCCTAGAATATTTCGCACCGCCTAAAACCACAGGAACTGTATAAGACAGCAGGGACCTTAAAACCTTCTCCGTAACGTAATCTTCAATAATAGAGTTCTCGAAGGCCAAATAGAAATAATATTGTTTCAAAACATCCAAGCATTTCTCTTCATTTTCTGTGGGACATTGTCTGGTGCCACACTTTCCCACCACATCTACTTCAAGCCCATATTCCTTCAAAGCGAGTTTCAGCAGAACGACAAAGGTTTCCCTTTTACTGTTACTATGACAGTTAGAAGCAAACCAAGCCACAGCGAACTTCTTCAATACGGCAATCTTTTCCACGATTCTTGTGGGCACAGGTTTCATATCACTTATCCACTCGACTTTAGCTTTTGGACTAACATATTTGCCCTTCTTATCGTAAACAACGAAATACGGCCACGGCACATCCGAGTTCAATTTATAAGTCCAAGTCATGTTGAAGTAGCTATCATATATCTTATCACACACTGGATAGTAATCTGCCGATTCTGATGATACAAAAACGAACGTCTGATTTGGAAACCTTTTCGCGGGCAAGTCTGATGTACTCATTGCGTACATAAATTTTGCGCTTATCAGTATAGCGTCAAAGTTTCTGTAATCCCTACCAAAGACATTTCTCTCATTGGTTACGAAACAGTTGTTGTAAGTGCATTTGTTTTCTGTGAACGCTTCGTAATCCTTCTTCAGAACGTTTAACTGATAGTCTTCTTTCGACCAAATAAGTAGGTACTTGACATTTGCTAATCGCTTCTTTAAAACATTCTTCCATAACTGAAAGTGTCGAATTCTGCGCCTCTTGTCTGGGCCGTCCTGATACGTTAGAATTACGAACACCACAGCCAATAATATTGCAAATTTCGCGAGCCACTTCGTGTATCTCAATATCGCTACCATCTTGTTATGCGTTGCTGTGAAACTAAGAATGCGATCGAGGTATTCACCACTTTATATGAAAGGTGCAGTTTTACAGAAGTGTTCTAGGAAACTCATAATGATCTTTGTTCCATAGTAGTTATGAGAACTTAAGCTACGTCAGTCTGAAACTACAATGGAACGCTTCTTCGTAATTAATATGTCGAACGAATACAAACGTAATTTTTTATGTTGTTTCTTATTAGTAATTCTTCATTGATGATATAAAAACTCAAGTTATACAAGACATACAAAGGTGAGCTTATCCCTAGAAAAAATCTCTTCCAGCCAAGTCTAGCTGTGTGTTGTAGAAGTCTGCGGGACTAATAAATTCTGCTGTGCTGATACATACACTTATTGTATACATAAACAATTTATTTTATTTTATTTTGTTATTTATATTATAGAGGAGCTCGATGGCGCAGTGGTTAATGCGCCCGGTCTGCGAGTGCTGAGGTTAAGCAACTTTCGCAAAGGCCGGTCATCGGATGGGTGACCAAAAATTTATCATCTCGAGCTCCTCCGTGCTTCGAAAGGCACGTAAAGCCGTTGGTCCTGGCTGCATTAGTAGTCGTTAACAACCACCAATCCGCAATGGGCCCGCGTGGTGGTTTATGGCCCGTTCTCCCTATCCATCCATAGGGAAGGCTCGTGCCCTAGCAGCGGGGACATAAAATGAGCTGATGATGATGATGATGATGATTATTTTGTTAGGGGAGCTAACAGCATTTTTCACAATTTTACTCGACATTATTAACAAATTATGAGCTAATAACATGCTACCACATTTAAAAGCAGAAAAAATTAACAAATATACATTTTCCTTAATAAATATTAAATATTAGGTGAATGTGCTGTCAAGTTAAAGGGTGCCGCTGCGTTCAAACGTTTTTTGGAACGATCGGAAATGTTAAGCTACCTTGAGTACGGTCAGTGCCAAGATGGGTGACCAAAATACTGCCCTGTTTGACTAAGGAGACGATATGACGATATAATGATCATTATAAAATGTATGTATCTATGAGGAAGTCAAAGTGAATAAAAGCTATTTTGTTGTAGCATAAACTGAATAAAAGAATTTGAATATTAAACTAATATATATTAAAACTTATTATCTTTAAATAAAAAGAACTGTTTATTTAGTTTAAATATTGAGCCAAATCTTGTGCCATAAACAATCTCGACTTACTGCCGTACTTAGAGACATCAATTTGACACTTATACCATTCATTAGTGATGAGTTCTCATAAAAAGACTATCTAAGATAAGAGATAAGACAGTCCTTATTGTAAGAGGCCAAGACTCACTTTGGGTCGCTGCGCCAACTCAGTAAATTAGATCAGTCTGACACTTATAAATAACCGATCCAATCCGAACCCCTCGGAGAATCTAAAAGGGAAAGGGAACACGGTTGCGTGATGCCATTCCCTCTAGAGACCCTCTGACGGTGTTACGATCACACGGCTTGAAGTATCTTGCCGCCCCCAATAAAGTCCGGAGACGCTGAAAAGGCCGCGTGTGGCAACAAACAGCAAACTGCCCCCCAACCGCGTAACACTCTCGCTTTCGATCGCTTTGTAGGCGAAGCCCTCGCCTCGCTTTCTAATATAATATCGAAATATAATATCGAATAATATCGAAAGCTATAGCCTATAGCTTTCGATATTGCTTTCATATTGCTTTCGAAATGACAAGATGACGCCTCCTCCTCGCCTCGCCTTCAAAGCGATCGAAAGCGAGAGGTTAGGCGGTCGACCCCCTGGCTAGATACCACCATCTTATCTTTCGTCACCATAACATCAATGTTTGTAGCGTTGTTGTGTTCCGGCAGCTAGAGATAACATAACCAATGCCTCAGTAGTTGAGGAATCCGGGAGAAGTATGTACGCTTCCACCCGAAGGTGGAAGGTGGAAGCCCGAAGCCTTATCACCACTTAACATCAGGTGAGGTGAAGGCCAAGTGACCCCTGTAACCAGTGGCCAATAAACACTTTTAAGAAAGCTACAGTTAACACTCATTTCTGCGCTGCTTCTTAGCTGCTTTTAGCTGCCTTTTGCTTTTTAGCAGCGGCGGGCGCCCGTAAAAGAGCGATTCAACAGCAAACTAAATAAAGTCTGCGTTTTGAAAACGTGCAAGTTCGCTAAGCCGCCGCCCGCCGCAGCGCAAAGTTCGCTGCAAATCCTCAACTCTCGAGTTTTTGAACATTTTACTTTTAAATCGGGGTGAACCTGATAGGGATTTGGCGGCTTTACACAAACGCTATTAGCGCTAAAGTTGAGAATCTTGCCTCTCGTTACACGGAAGCGGAAGTCGAATAGGAGAAATAACTACAAGCGTAGGTACAGTTACAAAGAATTCTTTCTACTAATCTAAGATACTACAGCTGTACTACATCTCCTCTAAAGCTCTACTGAAGCTCTATTACAGCCCTACTACAACTTTACTAAAGCAGGTGCTCTTACTAATATATTAGTAAATTTTCATACTTACTTATTTTCTTCAGGATATTAATAGAGGAGCTCGATAGCGCAGTGGTTCACGTGACCGGTCTGCAATTGTTGCTGTTAAACAACCTTCGCAAAGGCCGGTCATCGGATGAGTGACCAAAAATCATCATATCATCTCGAGCTCCTCCATGCTTCGGACGACACGTTAAACTATTGGTCTCGGCTGCATTAGCAGTCATTAACAACCATCAACCCGCACTGGGCCCGCGTGAGGCTTTGTGGCCCATTCTCCCTATCCATCAATAGGGAAGGCTCGTGCCCCAGCAGTGGGGACATAAAATGAGCTGATGATGATGATTAGATATTATCACACACATATTATACACCTAGCACATAAGAAACAATTCAATTAGTTGTAACTTGTATCTACCCTTTAGTTTGTATTACTCACCTTCTCTCGCAAGTCTTGATACTTATCTATTTGCTTTCCTAACAAATGTAGTATAGACACTCACCTGTCTATTGATTAATATCCGCGGGAGGGCCCTGGTGACCTGTACTACAGTTTTCTTCAAACCTCTTCAGGTACCAGTCTCTCACAACGATATAGGTCATAAACTAAAATCATAAACCTAAAACTACAATTAGCACTAAATCGTAGAATAATTAAGACCTATTTATTATTGAAGAAAGAAAATAAACGATTCATTCATTCATATTTTACATACTGTCCCCTGCTGGTCTGGGCCGTGAAAAGAATGTATCAATAATCGGCTAGCAACCTATCACTGATGTTATCTATTAGATGCTCTGTCTGTCTAGTGGAATGTAAGGGGGCACAAACACTATCTTAGTGCCCTAAGTCAACCTCACCTGCTCGTGGTGCATCCCGCTAATCAACGGACGAGGAAATGACGACCGGCAGATGGCGGTATATCCATCCTAAACCAGGCGTTGCCAAAATAACAAAGGCCGGTGACGGGCAGCAGCGTCACCATTTCGAGGAGCTACGTCCTGCGGTTGCCAACCCACATGCCCAGCGTGGCGACTATGGGCAATACCCCCACTGGGAGGGGCCTATGTCCAGCAGTGAACTGATGTGGGCTGATTATGATGATGATTATGATGAGACGCTCTGTTTACCCTTTTTTGGGAGAAGGACGTGAGATATATATGTATATTCCTTTACATAAACAACGAAACAATTGACACTCAAAATCAAAATCAAAATCATTTATTTCAGTTTAGGCTACAAGTAGCTCTTATGAATGTCACTATGCCATCGGTTCGTAAGTGTACTCTGGGCGGGAGATCTTGTACTGAGAAGAACCGGCAAAAAAACTCAGCAAGTGTCCAGCTCTTTTCTCCCTTACAGCGTCAAAAATATTGGAAAATGCCCGATCATAGCAGGACACTTTCCATTACATATAAACACAAAACATACTTATAGAAGACAACCACAACATGTAAAAAAAAACAAAAAATAAAAATTCTAGGTTAACAAATTTACATCAGACAAAAGTTTCAATTTCCACAATGTCATACAGTACCAGTAGCATTCTAGTAAAAGTCAAAAATTGTTTTAGAAGAACAAAGTCAAACTATAGCGAATAATACTAAAAATAAGATAACTATGCAAGAGCAGACCAGTCACTAGGTATAATACAAACGCTTCACTACCATATGAATGTCCACGTTCACTGCAGTGTCAATGGCAGTACGGACAAGACATGTGTAATGCCCTCTGTTTGTGTCCACAAGCCGCCGATAGTGGCAATTACAATAATTCAACGTACAAAGCCTGCTTTATCTCGGGCTAATCCATTAGCTGTATAGAGCGGCCAGTCCGAATTGCGTTGGAGCGTTGATTATTTTTATTCGGGAAAATTTTGTTTTTGTTGACGTGAAATAAATATACACCATAGCATGGACTAATAATATATATCAACAGAATAATGACTGCAGTATTAAAACCATCATACTGAGGCTCACAAATGTATCTTTATTGGTGTGGTCAAGGAATGAGCAAGTAGTTGGATAAGCTGCCATCACACGTTATATGAAAGCTTTACATGACCTTAGTAAATGCGCTTGGTCTGAGATTGCATAGTATTGTTAGCAAGATCTGGAGCTTCGCCCAGTTTGCCCTAATCTCAAACCCTGGGCACGCCACTGCTCGAGGGGTTGGGGGGGTATTTCATTTCTCACTTCTCATTTCTATTATCATTCATCATCATCATACAGGAAGGAAATATTGTTTATTTATGTATTACAAGAAACTTGTAAGAAAAATTACTTTGACACTGGCTAAATGTGCTAATCGCACCAAGCCAAGCCAAAACACAAGCGAATCTTATAGTGGTTTAAAATATACGGTTTTACCGAGATATACCCGTGAAGCTGTATATCTATAGCGTCATGGATATACCTGTACACGTTCCTTTGTTTTACCTCAAGACAGAAAAAAATCTTAAATTTATAAAATAAATAACGTGTAAAGTTTGGTAAACTTAAAAAAACATACATAGGGTGGGTAATGGCACCAGTGTTCGACACTTTAAGTCCGGTGCTCGACACAATTTTCGACGCTAAAAAATAACATACTTTTTTTTTTTTTATTTTACGGAATTATAGCTAGGAAGCAGGTGGTCTGAGTTAGTATTAGTTGATCTAAAACGCAACTGGTCTAAGCTACAACTGGTCTAAAACACCACTGGTCAAAGTAACAACTGGTCTAAGTAGCAACTGGTCTAAGTAGCAACTGGTCTAAAACGCAACTGGTCTAAAACGCAACTGGTCTAAGTAGCAACTAGTCTAAAAACGCAACTGGTCTAAAAACGCAACTGGTCTAAGTAGCAACTGGTCTAAAACGCAACTGATCTAAGTAGCAACTGGTTTAAAACGCAACTGGTCTAAAACGCAACTGGTATAAAACGCAACTGGTCTAAGTAGCAACTGGTCTAAAACACAACTTGTCTAAAATGCAACTGGTCTAAGTAGCAACTGGTCTAAAATGCAACTGGTCTAAGTAGCAACTGGTCTAAGCAGGAACTGGTCTAATTAGCAACTGCTCTAAAAATCATCTGGTCTAAAATAACTTCCAAAAGCAAATTTTGCCCTTTTTAATATTTTTTTGTTTTTCTTGGGTGCGGAAAGGGCACTCGTCAGATTATAGTCACACTTCAAGTCCAGTGCTCGACACAAATTTCGTCGCTAAAAAATAACATACGTTTTCATTGAAAAAACGCAACTGGTCTAAAACGCAACTGGTGTAAGTAGCAACTGGTTTAAAACGCAACTGGTCTAAAACGCAACTGGTCTAACTAGCAACTGGTCTTAAACGCAACTGGTCTAAAACGCAACTGATCTAAGTAGCAACTGGTCTAAAACGCAATTGGTCTAAGTAGCATCTAGTCTAAAACGCAACTTCTTAGTAGCAACTGGTCTTTCAAAAGCAAATTTTGCCTTTTTTAATTATTTTTTTTGTTTTTCTTGGGTACGGAAAGGGCACTCGTCAGATTATAGGGTAATGGCACCAGTGTTCGACACTTAAGGTTCAGCGCTCGACACAAATTTCGTCGCTAAAAAATAACATACGTTTTCATTGAAATTTTACGAGATGACATCTAGGAAGCAGGTGGTCTGTTCAATCGTTGCTAAAGACTAAAACCAATAGCTGACCCCCATTTTTAATGTAAGTTAAGTAAATAGTTAACAGCCTATAACTGTCCCACTGCTGGGCAAAGGCCTCTATCATTGAAATCAAGTCATCGCTACAATTGATGGGTAATGGCTTAATCACCACGCTTGCTATATGCGGGTCGGGTCACAAACCCGAAATACATTATGCCCGATCTAGGAATCGGACCCAGGACCTTTGGGTATGGGGCCGAGCGTTCTGCCACTCGGTCACTGAGGCCGTTTAATAAATTTTTAATGACTAAAGGAAAAATATTGTTTTCTGAAGTTTACGCGGACACTACACATTTAAATGAAACAACTTTTACGGATCTACACGCGTTTATTTTACTTTACACATTATTTAATGTTTATCCTGACGTTTCGAATCCTTTGCAGGGTCCGTGGTCACAGGAAGACTCCCTGTCTCCCTTTATTATATTTAAAGGAAAAATGTTAATCACCGGTTCCTGTCGAAAACTAGTGCTACACTACCCTACTTGTTCGTGTACACACACAAAGTTTCACCTACCAGCCGAAGTAAAATAAAATCATTGTCAGACATTCAATGTCAAATATTAATAATTGACTTACATTAATAAATTAATACCTAAATAGTACGCCCGAACTGTGTCCCCAACTAAGTACGAATGCAAAACTAAATAAGTGATGCAAATTTGTGAATAATCAACTCTATTGACATGCGACAACGTTATCGACAGTTGTTCAGCCAACACTCTCGCAGAGATACTTTTTTATATCTTGTTTGATAGGCTTGCATTTGACTACTATGTCACCTCAATGATGGTAAGTGACGATGTAGCCTATGATGTAACATGCTTGCCTAGAAGGTACCGATTCACTCGTGATTTGAAGACCCTAATATTTTATTTGATAGGAAACACAGACTGAGGCAAGGAGTTCCACAGCTTTGCGGTACCTACGTAAGAAAAACGTGGACGCAAAACGCTTCGTACGTGTGAAATATCTATTATAAAACTATGACGTCGCGCAGTTTGTGTAGTTGTCCTGTGAATTGTCATAGAAAGGTGATGGAGGAATCAAATTGAACACTTCCAATACACACCCTCAAGTGAATCCGATAAAAATCGAAAAATTTACCACCTGGCGCCAATGTTCTAAGCTTTGCAGCTTGGCGTCAAATAAGTCGTCATCGTTGATGAGCTTTCTGGCTCTCCTGTCAATCGGTTCCAGTGTTCCTATTTGGTATTTAGCGGAACCGTCCCCAAGTATGAAATCATCATCATCATCATCATCAGCCAACCAGTGCACGATAACTTTGAAATTGACTTTGATTCATCGTGAAAGATTCGGTTGCCGTCAATATCCTTAACCCTATAGCCAAGCCCTATAACCGCCCGCCCACTCAAAGCAACTTGTCAAAATAAATTGTACAACACAGATCAGGAAACTCTTCGAGGGATCGATGGCGAACAACTGTCGTGTTGGGCACCAACATCCAACAACCCATTGTCGCATCTCGAGTTCTCGACTACGGCGATTATTCACTCATTTGCATCGCAACCGATCTATTTACATTTCAAAACGGAGGTACCGACAGTTCAGGCACGGTGTTTGAGCCTGAAGTGTCTGTAGACGGATATTAATTGGTTCTTCAATTTCTTTGAAACGCTTTTGGTGTTTGAGCTTGGTTTTTTTAATCTATCACGGTACCTAGTGCTTTAATTGGCTTTCGATCACGAGATTTTGTATGATAAACTTTTTAAACTATCCTCGTTGCCACAAGGATGCCTTGTGCGAGTTATATTCTTTTGTTTTATTTGCCATTCGATGGCTGTATACGTATCTACTGGTCTCTAATAAATAAAATACTATTCCCGCCACAACTTTTAAAGCAATGAATGAAGAGAGATACAGCAACTTTCGTCGCAAAAAAATAAAAACATCTAATGATGAAAGGAAAAATGAGGAGCTCGATGACGCTGTGGTTAACGCGCCCGGTCTGCGAGTGCTGAAGTTAAACAACTTTCGCTTAGGCAGGTCATCGGATGGGTGACCAAACATTTATCATCTCAGACTCCTCCGTACTTCGGAAAGCACGTAAAGCCGTTGGTCCTGGCTGCATTAGCAGTCGTTAACAACCACCAATCCGCGCTGGGCCCGCGTGGTGGTTTATGCCCCAGCAGTGAGGACATAAAATGAGTGTTGATGATGGTGATGACGAAAGGAAAAATGTGTCGACTACTCCTCCGAAACGGTTCGATCGAATTTTATGAAATTTTATATGTATATTCGGTAGGTCTGACAATCGGTCGTAATCTATTTTTTATACCCCTAAGCGATGAGGGTGGTCCACCCCAATTTTTTGTTTAAATTTCCAATACAAAATGTTCCTAGCTGTAAAACATACATACATACATACATTTTGTTGTCATAGACACGATTTGTTAATATTGTTGACATAGAAACTGTCAAAGCGATACGAAGTCCGCCAAGACAGCTAGTCTTTATAATTATAGAATTTCATTGAAACTACTGGATAACAGCTAGGAAGCAGGTGGCCCGTATCCAATCACACTAATTGACACTAGTATTATAAATGCGAATGTTTGTGTGTATGTGTGTGTATGTATATTTGTTGGTTCTTCAAGCTGCAATGGATGGATGGATTTTGATGAAATTCTGCATAGAGATAGTTTATAACCTGGATTAAGACATAGGATAGTTTTTATCCCCGATATTCCCACGGGAATGAATGGAAACTGTCAAAGCGGTACGGAGTCCGCCGGGTCCACTAGTTGTTGCTATAGCTAATAAGTTACTAATTAAACCCCTATTTACCCTTATTTACCCCTATTTTTAATGATAAAAGAAAAAAATATCGATCTATATAATATGGTTCTTGCAGGACACTGGTTGGTGTCACTGGGTAATGCTGGGTAGTGCTAGCTAGGGTTAGCAGTCCCAGTATCCTATACAATATGTTGATTTGCATTTGTGCCATATTAATAGCAAAAAAACCAATGAAAAAAAAAATATTTTAAAAATCTGTAAATTAGCAACAAATGTAGGTACGTATGCGTAAGCGTAAGCTTAGGCCACTTTACGTAAGGTCGTCGACCCGTCCAATGCACTCTAATCTGAATCTACCTACTATGGTCCGCACCGCTAATTTTCGTCAGACGACGGTAGCTATTCTGATTTACACCAAAATCGTTTTATTAATTAATCGGTTCCTTATTACTTGCTCGGTGTTAGAAGTATTTTTAGTTTTAGGTCGACGACCTTACGTAAAGTGGCCTAAGATTACGCTTACGCATACGTACCTACTTTTGTTGCTTATTTACAGATTTTTAAAACGTTTTTTTTTTTAATTTTTTTTATAATTTATTTGTAAGAAGTATAAGCAATATGACTGCTGCTATGAATATAGCACAAATGCAAATCAACATATAGTATATAAGGTCACATTTTTCAACTGCAAATATTTTGACTAAACATCTAATTATATCAGAGATATAAGGCCCAAGCATTAAAAAAAATTCAGGCTAGTTTTTTTTTTTACTTTTCCTGACACAAAAATTGTAATATTTTTAAGAGCGACCTCTCTGTCGGCTCCTTTGAATGAAACTACGGGCACGTGTAAGCGGTGAACGCATTGCGGCCTTTCTGTTTCGGCTCCTTTGAATTGAAACTACTAAAAGTGTCTTATTTTACTTTTTAATCGAAATGTCTTTTGGCGTTTTTCTTGAGAAGCGTATAAAAATTTAAGGATTTTTCATAAAAATAGTTTATATATGTTGTTGAATTTTCCCCCAAAAAATTTACAGTTGATAAAATGTGACCTTATATACTCTTCTCACCTACGTCAGAGTCATTCAATGTTACATCCCACGGCTCGAAACACCCCCAACCGTGGGATGAAACACTAAACGACTCCTACGCCAGTGTCATTTGAACCCACAGACCCTTATATCTACAGCTTCATGAACTTAAACCACTACGCATTGTTGTACTTGTAAAAGAAAAACCAATATGGCCGTCAACGAACGAAGTAAGTTTGCATTCAATTGTTTTAAGGTGACTTTCGATGTTGCATTTCTTCCCACCTCCTTTACCTACGTATAAGCCTGAATCTTAAAAAGTTATGTTATTTATTTATTTAATTATAGGTTAGACAATAGTCCACTGTCCACATAGTGTATACAACACGCTAAAGACAGTTAACATTAAACAAAACCAAAACAGTAAATAAAAAAGTAAATTACAAAACTAAACTATTGAGGTTTAAACAAAAACTATAGCGTGGTTGAAGATATCTCAACTGAAGATATTTCGGTTAAGAAAGTCTACATTCAATTGTTTTCAGGTCCGCCCTCGTTCCCATTCCTTCTTCCCACCTCCTTTAAAAGTCAAAATTTAACAAATGTAAAATATTTTTAATAAATATTTGCAACAGAAAAGTCTTAAAGTCACAACTCGAAAACTGGTAGTGTGGCATTATGTATGCTGTCCGCTTCCACCTCGCAATTTTTCCTTCTAAAACATAAATTCCCCTCCAAGTTTGAGTGATCTTCCGGAGGTTATACCTAATTTTACGGTGGAACTTTGCCGGCACTTCGTTCGGACTTGGCTACTTTCAATTCAGTGTGGCCCGTACATACCGAACGGCGTAGCGTATTACCTTTCGTGTGCCCTAATTTTGTTGGAAACTTCGTCTTTTTTAGGGTTCCGTAGCCAAATGGCAAAAAACGGAACCCTTATGGATTCGTCATGTTTGTCTGTCTGTCCGTATGTCACAGCCAATTTTTTATCGAAACTATAAGAACTATACTGTTGAAACTTGGTAAGTAGATGTATTCTGTAAACCGCATTAAGATTTTCACACAAAAATAGAAAAAAAACAATAAATTTTGGGGGTTCCCCATACTTAGAACTGAAACTCAACAATTATTTTTTTCATCAAACCCATACGTGTGGGATATTCATGGATAGGTCTTCAAAAATGATATTGAGGTTTCTAATATCATTTTTTTCTAAACTGAATAGTTTACGCGAGAGACACTTCCAAAGTGGTAAAATGTGTGTGTCCCCCCATGTAACTTCTAAAATAAGAGAATGATAAAACTAAAAAAAATATATGATGAACGAGATCTAGTAAGTAGTTTTTTTTTAAAACGTCATATAGTACGGAACCATTCGTGCGCGAGTCCGACTCGCACTTGAGCGATTGTTTTAAATTTTATTTTCAAAAAATGCAAGTATGTTAGAAGAGTAGTTAGAGGTCACATCAGATCACAAGAAGTAAAATCATTCGTGCATCAGACTTTCCAAAAAACTGTCAAGTTTCAATGCTATACATATTTTTATACAAGTGACATTACTGTAAGGAGCTCGATGGTGCAGTGGTCAACGCGCCCGGTCTGCGATTGCTGAAATTAAGCAACTTTAAGATTGTCGGATAGTGTTTGAAATGTATCATATCTAGCTCCTCGATGCTTCGGAAGGCACGTAAAGCCGTTGGTCCCGGCTGCATTAGCAGTCGTTAATTAGTGCGTTAGTAATTAATTAGGCCCGCGTAGTGGCCCGTTCTCCCAATACTTAGACAGGCAAAGTTCGTGCCCCAGCAGTGGGCACGTAAAATGAACTGGTGAAATTACTAGCGACCGCCCGTGATTTCGTCCGCCGATAATTTCGTGAAAATAGAGAAAAATCTGACGTTACTTGTCTCTTATCTTATACTAGCGGTGCTCCGCGGTTTCACCCGCGTTAAAAAATATTTTCCCGTTTTTGCAACATTTTTCAATGCTGCTCCACTCCTATTAGTCATAGCGTGATGTAATATAGCCTATAGCCTTCCTCAATAAATAGACTATTAAACACAAAAATATTTTTTCAATTCGAACCAGTAGTTCCTGAGATTAGCGCGTTCAACCAAACAAACAAACTCTTCAGCTTTATAATATTAGTATAGATTTTATGTCCCTACTGCTGGAGCCCGGGCCTTCCATATAGATGGAAACACCACACGGGCCATAAACCACTACGCGGGTCAGGTGCGCATTGGTGGTCGTTCCGAAGCACGGAGAAGCTCGAGATGATAATTTATGGTCACCCATCAAATAACCGGCCATTGTGAAATTTTGTAAATAAAATTATAATGTCCCAATGCGAACACATCTCCATTGGGGCCCGCAAGTTAATATAGCATACTTATTAGGGTACCGATGGGTTAGTTCATAACTCGTGATTTGCACCCGTTAATGGCCGTTCAGCGCTTGTGAAATACCGCTGTTAACGCTACGAGGGGAACGGGATTAAACCGGATTGCGGGGGTTAGAAGTTAACGGTTAAGTTAACTTGTAGGTACATGATTATTTACATATAATTTTACGCAAATATTGTTGCGGACAAATTACAATTTGAAAAAAGACAAAGTGTTGAAAAAATTCCACGAGCGGGAAGTATATGTAAATAATCATAAATATAGCTTGCCTAATTCTTAACTGATCTTCCAATATTATATTTTTTTTTAAATATTAAGATCGGATGTTGATGACGTAGTTGTCGACAATGAATACAAGTAAAAGTAGATGTTGTAGTGTTGATTAATTTCGGCGAGTTGGATTGAGCCACGACAGCATAGTTGGTAGTGCACCTGACCTGGCATGTCATGGGGTGCGTAAAGTTGGGCAAAAGTCATGAAAACGAGTGGCGGCGTTTAGTTGATATCTTATAGTTTATCTAAATTATTATACCTCTAACTATGTCTAAACAATCACCAATGTCTTTACTACAAATCGTCCGTCTCACATTTTCGATTTATCGAGCGGTTTTTAAATTATTATTTTTCAAATTAACACGTTAAATTCCCCATACAAAATTAGTATGGCCGCGCGCCAACAAATAAACATGGACGAGACATTTCAAATAAAATATATGACACTTGTCACTTACGGACGGCGCACAACAATGGAATATAGACCACCTGCTTCCTAGTAACAAAACTGTTGTTATCTTGTCAAAAATGAAGTTCTATATCATTTTCTGGTGACAAAAATTGGTGTGGAACATACACTAAATTACTATGTCTAATACCGGTGCGGTGCCACAACGATACTGAATAAATATCAGTTATAAAATGTCAATAAAAAAGCATTATTGCCTCGTCCTAATTTTGTTTGTTCAACGATGGAGTATTTACGCAAATTTTAAAAATAAATAAAAAATACTATTAATAAAAATAATAAAAACAAAAAAAAAATGTTAATGGCAATAAGGCTGTATGTTTATAACGTTAAATGTTATATAATAAATAATATAGGTAAGTGATACTGAAAGTAATCAAACTGCTGCTGTGTCTAATAAATTAGAAATAATGGATTCACTCCAAAGAACTTTAACAACGCGCTACGCTAACAATCGCCAACAATATTTGGGATTCCTCGAACACCGCACCATGGAAACCTGTGAGGGAGTACCTCATCTCCAAGTTATTTAATCGCTTATAGCCAGACGGGTTAAGAGCAAGCTTAATCAAGCGGGTTAATTTAATCGAATAAGTTTATTATAATATTTAATATTGAGTTCATTAATCATATCTATAGTCTAAAGATTAATTATATAAGAAATACAAAAAAGAAATTCGGAGAAATGGCATAACCATTAGACCACAAAGGAGGTGATTGCTTTTTTTTATAATTATTAGAAAAGACAATAGTTTAGTAGCACTATTTTATACAACGTGTAACAGAAAGGTGTGGTCAAAATGAAAAGATCCAAAGTGTATCCGATCTAGATCTTGTATGCAGAGTTAATAAGTCATGGTTATTAACTTTAATGTGTTATGCAATTTTTAATTTATTATTTCTATTGTGACGTCACTTTAAAATAGACAAGTCTCAGCCCTAGTGGTTTAGTAACCTCTGTGTACTAACATTTATGATCACTGCAGCTTGCTTTTGTGTTGTTACTAACAAATAATTTTAAGTTTAATTTGTAATGCAATTGTAAATTAAATATTCATATTAGTGAAGAAATGCGCGTCAGGCGCGCATAAGCAAGCAGCAGTGATCATAAATGTAAGTACACAGAGGTTACTAAACCACTAGGGCTGTGACTTGTTTATTTTGATGTGTCGTCACAATAGAAATATTTAAATGAAAATTGCATATCAAATCAAAGTTAATAGTTATGTCTTATTAACTCTGCATACAAGATCTAGATCGGATACGCTGTGGATCTTTTCATTTTGACCACACCTTTCTGTTACACGTTGTATATCAGTCATTTCTACTACCACGAAATGGGACTACCTTTAAATTAAGTGCAATATTAATAGATTGACCGTTAGCGGCTTGAAGTGCGATTTCCTTGCTCATTGCATTATTTCTATGATCGTTGACTAACACGTAATTAACTAAATATTTGCACGCCGCGAGACGCTCGTAATTGTGGCCTTAAGAGGCTGCTAAAATGAGTGTCCCTATAGTTCCGGGCGTATCTCGTGAGACTACCTCCAGAATCATAGCATATATTAACATAGAAGACATATTTAAGAAACAAGCTATGATCAGTGTTACACTCGATTTAAAAGTCACCTCATTCAACGGTAAAGAGAGATAACGGTAGTTAGAGATAAGATTCTCAGCCAGTTTCTCAATGGTTGAGGACTCTGGAAGAAGTGTACTTCCACCTTCGGCTTTACCATCACTTAACATCAAATGAGATGAAGAAAAAAGGTCGCACAATCCGGTCTTTGTCGATGACAGTGGTTGAGGACTTTGGATGAAGTGCGATTCTCTCTTTGGCCTTACAATTAACATCAAATGAGGAGCTCGATGGAGCAGTGGTTAACGCGCCAGGTCTGCGAGTGCTGAGGTTAAGCAACTTTCGCAAAGGCCGGTCATCGGGTGGGTGACCAAAAATTATCATCTCGAGCTTCTCCGTGCTTCGGAAGGCACGTTAAGCCGTTGGTCCCGGTTGCATTAGCAGTCGGTAACAACCACCAATGAGCACTGGGCCCGCGTGGTGGTTTTCGGCCCGCTCTCCCTATCCATCCATAGGGAAGGCTCGTGCCCCAACAGTGGGGATGTCCCCAAAATGAGCTGATGATGAGATGAAGAAAAAACGATCTCCCAATCCTGCCTTTGTCGATGATGGAGTTCTGCTTTTCTATACATTTACAACGTGGCGCGTTGCATCTAATTAATGCTATGGGGCACCCACGCGACGGGAGAATCTGTAACGTCGGTGACACAGCGAGCGGGCGGGAAATATTTGAACGATGTGAATGTGAGGTAGGGACGAGCGAGGCACGCTTCCATCTTCGACCTTCTTTGTGAATATATACAACGTGTAACAGAAAGGTGTGGTAAAAATGAAAAGATACAAAGTGTATCCAAACTAGATCTTATATGTATTAATATATAGTATTAGTATTAATAATTATCAGTTACGTCTTAGTACGAACACATACTAATAATTACTACATACGTAATTATTAATTATTAATTAACTTTAATTTGTCATGCAATTGTAAATTAAATATTTGTATCACTTAGTCTAGTCATGCGCGGCTGGCGCGCATAAGCAAGAAGTAGTGATCATAAATGTAAGTATACAGGGGTTACTAAACCACTAGGGCTGTGACTTGTTAATTTTGATGTGACGCCACAATAGAAATATTAAATTAAAAATGGCAAAAAAAAATAAAATTAATAATTATGTTACTTAGTAACTATGCATACAAGATCTAAATCGGATACACTTTATATCTTTTCGTGTTTACCACAGCTTTCTGTTGCACGTTGTATAAATAAACCTAACAGTACGGCAGCGGAAAGCAGCGCGGCGCAAGGACTAGCCTCAGCGACGAGCACGAGTGTCTTGCGAACGCAGCAAGCGGTACCTAGTTCATAGCTAGTAGTTATACCACATGAGTAAATACCCGAACAGAGTCCAAGGTTCCTTAGAGAGCGCTGTGACAGGTACTCCACTGCCATAGCACGGCTAAGTGTGCGTGACCTCTCACCGACGGGTTCACGTACGCGCCGCGAGAGGACAAACCGGTTTACACCGGCACAGCCAGCGGACAATCTCGGTCAGTGTCACACGCGTTGTTTCGTGTTACGAACTGTCATCGCTCGTAAAATATTGTAATTATTTGAGGTTTTGTTGTGTTTGATTTCAATTAGAATGGTTTACTGTAAAATATGGTAAATAATTGTACAGTGTGTATATGAACAATGCTAGAAATATAAAAATACTAGCTTTTGCCCGCGGCTTCGCACGCGTGGACTACATGCTTTTCCTTAACATTATTTTAACAGTATGTAGAGAAAAAGTAGAAAATGATGATGATAAAAATAATGTAATGTGAACGTGCGTTTCTTAGGAGAGACTTATACTTACCTACTTTATCTATCATGAATACGCTGTATCCTTGCCCTGTCCCTATCCCTTCACTATTTTTGTGTTTATCCATGATTAATACCTAATAAGAAATCATAATCATAAGTAAGTAATTAAATTAAAGTATTTCCTTATAAACAACATTTTTAACAATTTTGGATGTCGGTGCCAATATCATCAGACTATTTGATGAGCTAACACGTGAACACGCTACATAGAACTGTCCATGAGACGTAATCGTTGCCAATTAACTGAAGCAGTCACAATCATCATCGCATCTAAGAGGAATGCATCCGCAATGCAATGCTTCTAATTTTTAAAACGTGAATAGATACAGTACACAGATGAGTTCAACTCGTCTGTATACTGTACTTACCGTGAGCTCTGATTATGATACTGATAGTATGGTAGCCAGAGCTCACGTTAGGCGCCGCGGATTATACCTAGGTACCTACACTTACTTATTTCCTATCACTGATTCATTTATTAAGTAGTTAGAAACCCATCTACAGAAGTAATTGTTAGGTAATACAATCTTTATAGGATTCCTATTTTTGATTTGCTACACTACTGACCCCTTATGTACTTATCAGAAAATGAAATTAAAACGATATAAAATGAAAATAATTTCGGTAAAATTGTTACACGTCAATGTTTAACATTGATAAGTTAGGTCTATCCCTATCCCATCCCTATTTAATTCCTATATCTATGCGTTGAGCCATTTTATACTTACCAACAGACTGTAAAGACTTAAAAGTATTTTTAATAATTTTGCCTTTGTAAAGACTTTTTTACACATTTCATCCCGCATGATCCTTCCCCAAGGACAGAATTTCCAAAAAACCTTAATTTGCGTTAATCTTCAGCCCAAACCCAAAATTCGAAGATACTAACTCAAAACTGACCGACTTTTATACAAACTTTCATCCCTTATTTCACCCCCTTAGGGGTGGCATTCACAAAAATCCTTTCTTAGTAGATGCCTGCACAATATAAAGCATATATGTGCAAAATTTCAAGTCTCTAGACGATTTCATTATTCCCATGACTTCATCCCCCTTTTCACCCTCATGGGGATGTAATAATCAAAATCACTGAGACACGTGTAATTTATTTTTTAATCTTCAGTCCAAACACAAAATTATAAGATCATTACTTCAAAACTGACGGATTTTCATACAAACTTTCACCCCCCTTTTAACCCCCTTAAAATTAGAATTTCCAAAAATCCGTTCTTAGTGCTCATCTACACTACCAAAGGAACCTACGTGCCAAGTTTCATGATTGTAGCTTCAGCCGTTTGGGCTGTGCGTTGATGGTCAGTCAGTCACTTTCTTCTTTTATATATTTATATAAATAATATATAAAGATTGCCAATTTCACGTAGTTTTACGAACACTTCGATCTATAAATATTGGCACCGAAATCTTACAACGTGTCTAATGACTGTACATTTGATCTGCCATGTGAGTGTTTTCCATTTCAGTATTTAAAAAAGACTTTAGTCAGATTAGAATTTATTCAAATGTAAAAAAAACAATAAAGTTATTTAAAAAATACAAATGAAAACATTTAGAGTAAGTAATTTATAAATTTAAATTTAATATTTTATTTATCTTATCCTCATGTGACAACCTCACCAAAGTAGGTATAAATTTTGCGCGCTATAAGGAAACTTGACCTCTGTTCGGGTATTTACTCATGTGGTTATACTACGGCAGTCATAATCGACGGTGATAAAAATTACGCGACGTACGAGAAATCCGCTTGCCACCCATCAAGACGCCAGAGGTTGCGGCCGAGCGGGCAGGGCCGTAGCTAGACTTGAATTTAAGGTAGGGCAGCTGTGGTTACAGGTAGGGCGGAAGTAAAAATGTTACTTGATCTGTTCTGGTCAATCGAATTTTGGTGTCCTTGATTTGTGAACATAGGCGAGTCAGGTTAATACTATGTAATTGTCGGGGTGATATACAGGTGTAACAAAATTCCCTTAAATTGCGATTTCGTAGTTGATGCCATAGTAAAAGTTGTTCATATTGATGGTTGGAATGACCCCCATTCGGCATTTAAGGGAAGACTAGATGCCACTAAGTATACGCTAGTATTTTTTTCCGTCTTAAATCTGCTTAACAGTATTTTGCTTATTATTAGTTGATTATTAAGGTACTTTATTAAGGTAAAGCCTTCGCTACGGCCCTGCGAGCGGGTAATGTAACGGTTTTCATGCCGCTCGGCCTCGACCTAAAACCTAAAAGACTAGACCTAAAATGAACTAGAAATCCGCTCGCCGCATCGCAAGACGCTCGGCGCTCGTGCTAACGACTGAGGCCTTACGGATTACCCAGTCAGTACCTAACCTAGTTGAAGATTTCAGATTCATTCAGTCAGTACATAACCTAGTTGAAGATTTATTTATTAATTTTGGTACCTAATCAAAGTTTTTTAGACTTTATTTCACTAAACTGTAAGGGCCTTACAAATAAACCGAGAATAAGCTTCGAATTATTCCGTGTTTTGTCTCTTTTACTCTAATTTCAAATGACGGAAACATGACGGAAACAAAACACGGAATAACTAATCGGAGCTTATTCTCTGTTTATTTGTAAGGCCTGACGTCTCCTTCTTCTTCTAAGGTAATGTTATTTGGCCACAATATATAAGGTCACATTTTATCAACTGCAAATATTTTGAGGATAACTAAACTATTTTTATGAAAAAACCTTACATTTTTATACGCTAGTTTTCAAGAAAAGCGCCGAAAGACATTTCGATTAAAAAGTAAAATAAAGCACTTTCAGTAGTTTCAATTCAAAGGAGCCGAAACAGAGAGGCCGCAATGCCTTCACCGCTTACACGTGCCCCTAGTTTCATTCAAAAAAACCGACAGAGAGGCCGCTCTTAAAAATATTACAAGTTTTGTGTCAGGAAAAGTTTAAAAAAAACTAGCCTGAATTTTTTTTTCTCTGATTGATTAAATGTTCTTTCAAAATATTTGCAGTTGATAAAAAGTGACCTTATATAATAACTAAATCTAAGTTGCATGAAGTGCACGACTCACCTTAACCAGTAACAGCAACGCTAAATAGTTGGCAATATCGGAGCTATGTGCGGGAATTATGACGCGGGAGCCGCGCGGACGCCCCCGATATTGCATACTTTGACATACCGTACCATACTGTGTGTTGCATAGTTAAATTATTTTCATATATGACAATAGGTTTAGATAATGATTAATTAATGCTTTATTTTTTTTTTTGACGACCTCCTTGGTCGAGTGGCTTGCTCACCGGTTTTCATGGTGTCGCCATCTCTGAGGTCCCGGGTTCGATCCCCGGTCGGGTCAATTTAGAAATACCTGTTTTTCTAAATTGTTTCGGGTCTGGGTGTTTGCTATGTATAATAAGTATGTATTTAAGTATATTAAGTATGTTTATCCGTTGTCTAGTTAACCATATAACGAGTTTCTTAAGGAAGCTTTTCTTGGGGCTAGATAATTGGTGTGAGTGTGGGAAACATTTATTTATTTATTTTATTTATTTATTGTACAAAGTACAAACAAATTACATTTAAACACACGTTACACAGGACATATACAAATGTGAGCTTATCCCTAGTAGAGATCTCTTTCAGCCAACCCTAATAGCTGTGGTGTAATAAACAAGTCATCATCAGCCTATACAAGTCCACTGCTGGACATGGCCTCTCCAAGTGCACGAGCACGATCCGCGGCTACTCTCATCCAGCTCTTGCCAGACACCTTGCGAAGATCGTCGCTCCACCTAGTCTGAGGGCGTCCTACACTACGTTTGCCGATGCGCGGTTTTCACTCGAGAACTGGTTTACCCCAACGGTTGTCGGTTCTGCGGCTAATATGACCGGCTTACTGCCACTTCAGCTTACTGATCCAATGGGCTATGTCGATTACTTTCGTTCTCTGTCGGATCACCTCATTCCGAAATCGATCCTTCAGAGAAAACAAGTATGGAGGACTAATAAATTGTAAATAATACTATGCTAACAAACATATTTAAACATGATGATGGTAATGGTGATTTAGGAGCTCGATGGCACAGTGGTTAACGCACCCGGTCTGCGACTGCTAAGGTTAAGCAACTTTCGCAAAGGCTGGTCATCGGATGGGTGACCAAAACTTTATCATCTCGAGCTCTTCCGTGCTTCAGAAGGCACGTTACCGCAGGCATTAACTGTTGTTAACAACCACCAATCCGCACTGGGTCCGCGTGGTGGTTTATGGTCCGTTCTCCCTATCCATAGAGAAGGCTCGTGCCCTAGCAGTGGGGACATAAAATGAGCTGACGATGATGAGATTTAGATAATGACCTCGATAGTCACAGGAAAGAACTAGGTTAGAATGGTAACCTCAGTGAGAGATGTCGTTCAAATATTTCTGACAAGACTTTATGACCGATAGAGTTGCAGGTAAGAATTGGGTTGGAATGGTTACCAACTGAGAGAGATGGCATTTAAAAGGAGATGCCTACACACAGCACTGGGCGATGAGCTGAAGCAGAAGAAGAATCACCTAATGAGCTTATAGTATAACTAGCTGACCGGCGGACTTCGTACCGCTTTGACAGTTTCCATGACAACAAAACAAACAAATCATTGGTCCGCTTAAGAACACCCGTATCCCATGATGGACCCCTATAGCAGCGCCACCTTGAAACCATTCTTGAATCCACTTGAACACACACAGAAAAAATTATACAAATCGGTCCAGCCGTTTAGAAGAAGTTTAATAACATACACACGCACAGAAGATTTATATATATAAAGATTTCTAAGCAATTGATGATAACAGTGCATGCTTCGGAAGGCACATAAAGCCGCGTTGATCCCGGCTGCATTAGCGTCGTGTCGTTAACAATAGCCACCATGCCGCACTGGGCCCACGTGGTGTTTCCAGCCATATGGAGGAGCTGGTGATGATGGTGATAGCGACTACAAGTTGGTTACCGAAACAAATGCAGCAACATTCTATATCTTTTTACATTGGTATGGAGGTTGGTAAACCTGTGGATGCGAGTCTGGTGCAAGTCGTGACTTTCAAGTGCTGCTTACTATTTTAATATTTAAATTGCTTCAGTGACCAAGCATACGAAAGACAGCTGAAAAAAAAATTGTTCTTTTTTTGACTACTCTTTTTACTGCGAAATAGCCTCCACTCTTTCTCCACATACAAACGTAAAGTCAATCAATAGCACTGGGAACACATATTAGCTGAACATCGATCTACCATCCATCAAGCATTGGAACAACTTGTCAGATTGGAGGGCGATCGCTCAGGCGGACCATTACGCGCGCTCTATCAGTCAACGCGGGGCGTTACCGTTATCAGACACGGTACGAAAGAGACAAAATAGTAAAAAAAAAACCAAAACAAAATTTAAAAAAGAACGTTATTTTGCGATTTTCAAGTAACGGAACTAACGGCAATAACGTTATTGTGATCAAATGCAAATGCGAAAACGGTTACGCATCTCATAATCCGAAATACCATTGTCCGACCTGGGAATTAAATCACAGACCTACGGATGGTGAGCCGAGCGCTTTGTCTCTTTGTACAGGTGCAACGTCAAATATACCTAATTTCATAACGTTTTAATGTTTTGGTAGTTTGATTCTGACATCAGGACTATAAGAAAATTGTCAATCTAATAGCAGAATTAAGGTATTAGGTATTTTCTGCGTTATAGTGACGAAACAGCCACAACAAAACTGTGAGAACATTCTTATCTGTGAAGCTGTGAGCCGTAGCACTGTCCGCATAAAACAGCTGACTACACAATTAAAAAACACAAAAAGCTTTTACAGCATCAATAACATGCAATACATCACCGGCGGACAATGGACACAGACGCAAGGAGGAGATGAAGATAGATCGGGCCCGGGCGACGCGCGGTCACGCTGTCCGCGGCCCGTTAACACGTGATCGATATCCTAGTTGTTATGGGCGACTGGTACTTCGGAACAGTTCGATTGTGAAGTTTTGTTTACTCTTTGATAAGTTTGTATGGTTGAGCTATTCACATTTCAGCCGATTTTAATAAAACTTTCTATCTTTAAAGGAAATACAGACTTGTTGACAGTTAATAGAAAACATTTTTATAAAAGCACAGGACACAGACGCAAGGAGATGAAGATAGATCGAGCTCGCGCGACGCGCAGATACTATCCTAATTTTATGGGCGCCTGGTACTTTTAAACCGTTCAAATGTGATGTTTCGTTTACTCTTTAATGTTGAAGTCGCGATATTTTTGTCTTCATCATCATTATCATCAGCCTAATTAGTCCACTCCATTTTTGTCTTATTGCCCACAAAACAAAAGGTATCAAACCTCATGAGAATTCCAGTTTCCAATCAATATCCTAGTGGTTATGCGCGCCTGGTACTTGTCACTACTTGGACATCCTATCTACTGTGTTATTTAATTACTACTTGCCAGAGTACGAGTAACCCTTTATATTATTGAAATGTTACATTTAAAAATCTAAATATTTAATAAAAAGTTTTTAAGTTTAAAAAAAAAACCGAATCTGTACAATTGATAGGCATAACCATATATTATCATGAGAAGAAAAACAACTACAAAAACACACGTGTATGATTGATGAATCACTTTTCTCCGAGTTTCATAAAATAAAGGACTATACATATACTTACATACGAACTCTGGATGATTATTAACTAATCGGCAAACAAACAAGGCGAAGTACTTTGCAAGTGAGCTTAGCAAACGCTTGTCGTTGTCCGAGGCACGCACGTGTACGGCGTCTTAGTTGTTATGCACGCCTGGTACTTCTAAACTGTTAGCTCGTAGAATATTTTGTTTATGTAACGCACAAATGAATAAAAAAAGGTCAGCAGTCCAAATGGGTCTGGTAACTTCGAAACTATCAGAATAGAATAAGATAGAATATTTATTTATTTGACCAACACAGTACATAGTTTAAATATACAAGAACAAAACATTGGTACAAAATTTAAAAATATTTTATAGAAAAATAATATAATTACTTATTATTTAAAAAAATACATTGCAAATAGGGTCTATCAGCGTGTATCTGCAGTACGCAGAGTTAGAAGACATCTATAGTAAATGCCTATATGTATAAATATAATAATATACAAATTTAATAATCCTTACTTATTGATGAACCGTAGTCCGATGGGGGTCCTGCTCCTTCTTGACGAGACGAAACACCGTAGCACTCGTTATTTACGTCTTTCTTGTGTTAGCTTCATACATAATAATTGTACTGTGGTTTAATTTATATTGTTAGTGGTCATAATAATTTTACTATGTTTTAATTTATTGATTTAAGATTGTCTATTGACTCCATAATAATGGTTAGTGTGTTGACTTTATTTTCCCCACCACGTGTGTCTATCACTCAATTCATTCGTTGCTTCTTTATCATTAATTATGGAGTCAAATGGGCATTGTTTGATTGACTCTCGAAGAGAACAGACGTTCTAAACATTATACCGGAGTTTGTGAATTTAGTGCTGGAATAAACGACTGTAATCAACGGTTGAAGTTATTATTTATCCACCCGACTTTTATAGTTCAGAAGTGGGATAACATCGAGTGTAATTTTGATAGCTTGGTGAAGGAGTTATCGCCCAAGAAGGTACGTAAAGCATGCAATTATAGTAAACTTACTGTTAAGCAAATTGAAATGAATAACAAGATAAGACCTGACTGCTAACTAAAATGATTTCGTAAATTGATTTTATTGTTTTCCCATCGATGACAAAGTTGTAGTGATGCTTTTAAATAATATTAGTATAAATGTATAGCAAACAACGACATAATTACATACTATCGATTAGTCGAATTTTGGCAAATAAACAGCTGGTTTTACATAAAATCTTATGGCACAATTTTAAACATTGTAATTTAGTCGTGTTAGTAGATACATTAAATGCATTTAAACGGAAGTCGTAAAAAAAAATGTGTGTTCATACAAAGTTGGTATGATGGTATGATTACCTACTTATTAGATATTGGTTTCCCTTCGAAGTGGTTGATAACCTTTACGATGCATTTTTGTTTTCTTCACATTTTGTAATCCGTTTTTCTTACTACCCTTAACGCTGTGTGATATTTAGTGACAAGCATTAAACATAAATCCACGATACTTTTTCTTTCTTCTTTATACAATTTTCTTTGTTTTTCTTATGATAATTGAGATAATTATGATAATTTGATAATTGAACTTTTATTTTTTTTGTATTTTTAAGTATCATGCTTTAAACAACATTTACTTTTGCGTTATTTTAAAAACATTTCAGTTGAAAATGGGAAAAGAGAGGAAATCTCGCAAGCGAACGATGAGTCCTGATGACTCTTCAAGCTCTAAGTTATCAGAGTCAGAAAGCGAAGGCTTGAGACACTACAGTGACCAGCGTTCGCGTAAAAAGAAACGATCGCGACATGAAAGGAGACATAGACGCAGTGGACGGAGTAGATCACGGCGTACTACTAAAACGCCGCCGCCGCGTGAACGTGAACCCCAGAATTTGGAACAGCTAACCGATTCACTTAAGCCAAGGAACCAAAGAGAAGCCAGCCAGGTTACATCACGGAACGCTGCAGCAACGGTGGTGCCACCAGTGAGTACGTCGACGAGCGGTTCTTTTGAATTAATCACGGTTTTTAAAGAAATTATTAATAGCATTAAATCAGATAGTAATAGTACTATAGATCGTTTTCCGGTTATGAATGTTATTCCTGAATTCGACCCATCAAAACGGAACCAGACTATAGATACATGGATTTTAAAAGTAAACGAATGTGCATCCATTTATAGTTGGACTGAACGACAAATTATCCATTACGCATTGCCTAAATTAGTTGGCTTAGCCCAAAGGTGGTACCAAGGTCTACCCAGTCTGTTGTTTTCATGGGGCGAATGGCAGGACAAATTAAGATTAGCTTTTCCTAGCGATGAGAATTACGGACAATTGTTGACGGAAATGCTTGCTTGTAAGGCTCGATTTGGAGAGTCTTTAGAGGAATATTATTATGAGAAAATGGTTTTGTTAAACCGCTGTAATATATTTGGTAAAAACGCTATAGACTGTATTCTGTTTGGAGTTGAGGATAGGTCTGTGAGAACAAGTGCAGAAGCGGCACAATTCACAGAACCTGATAAACTTTTAGTTTTTCTTAGAAATATCAAAGTAAACAAAAGGAATGAAAAGCCTGTGATGCATTTACAAACCAGTATTTCCGAAAACCGACGACATAAGATAGTTAAGTCTGCTCAGTCAAGTACTGAATCAAGAAACCCCAAGTGTTATAATTGTGGTGAAGAGGGTCACCCATACTTTAAGTGTAAGCAACCGATTAAAAGATGTGACGCTTGCCACAGGGTGGGTCATTTAGCAAATGATTGTTTAAAAAAAAGAGAGTCTATTGCCAGCAAAACTGTACTACGGATCTCGCAGGAACAGAATAATGATCAAAAATATTTTAAGTCTGTTAAAGTAAGTGGTTATGAGTTAGATTGTTTCGTGGACTTTGGAAGTCAGTGTACCATGATAAAGGAATCTGTAGCCAAGAAAATATTTGGAACGTGGTCGACTGTTGATTTACCGATTTTGAGGGGTTTTGGCGATTCCATGATCAATTGTTTAGGCAAGTGCACTGTTCCAATTGAATTAGACACTGTGGTAGGGTCTGTTGAAATTCTAATAGTATCTGATCACCTTTTGAGTGTATCGCTTTTAGTTGGACAAACATTTACAGAACAGGACCATGTTGTAGTTTTTAAAACAAAAGATAACCTTAAATTTGCATCTCGCTTGACAAAAGAGGTTATGAAAATCAAACTGTACATTTCGGAATCTGTTACTGTGAAAGAATTGACTAAAGTGATTGTTAATTCTATACCAGCTTATGACGGCAATTTATTTTTAGAGTCTTATTCATCTCTAAAACCTAATCATGAATATGAAATAGTACAAAGTGTTATAAAGCTGACAAATAGTATCGGTTACATTTTTATTAGGGGTTTAAGCAGTTCAGAATTTACATTGAATAAAAATGTTCTTATAGCTCGTGCACTCCCTTTGAACGAGCTTCCTGTAATGCACATAAATAGAGTAGAATCTGATAATACTGAAATAGCTTCTCGTACAGCGGTAACACATGATATGATAAGAGCGAACGAAAATTTAAATAAACACGAGTTGGATAAACTTACAAACCTGTTAAATGAGTTTCGTGAATGTTTTGCTTTTTCTATCGATGAGCTAGGTTGTGTAACTGACACTGAAATGAAAATTAATCTTGACGATACTACACCTGTGGTTTACAGACCTTATCGTCTTCCTCACTGTGAGCGACAGGTTGTTCGTGATATGGTTCGCGAATTGGAAGAGACTGGTATAGTTAGACAATCTACGTCTGAATATGCACATCCTATTTTACTAGTGCGTAAGAAAACAGGTGATTACCGTCTGTGCGTTGATTTTCGTTCACTCAACAAAAAGACTATTAAAGAACATTACCCATTGCCAAGGATAGATGACCAGTTGGATAATTTATCTGGTTATAAGTTCTATACATCATTAGATATGGCATCAGGATACTATCAGATTCCTTTAGCCGAATCCTCAAAACCTCTTACCGCTTTTGTGACGCCTGATGGGCATTATGAATTCACCCGAATGCCATTTGGATTAGCCAATGCCCCTTCCACTTTCCAAAGAACCATTAATAATATTCTTGGTAATGCTAGATTTAAGGAAGCGTTCGCTTACATGGATGACGTGATAATTCCGTCAAAAACAGTAGAAGAAGGTTTTCAGAAGCTTCGTGACATTCTCTTACTGTTTCGTAAGTCAGGTTTAACTATAAAATTACCAAAATGCAATTTTTTTATGCAATCCATAGAATATTTAGGCTTTGAAATTTGTGAGGATGGAATAAGACCTGGTACAAAAAAGATACAAGCTGTCGAAAACTTTCCAATACTCTCTGATCAACATAAAGTTAGACAGTTTCTAGGATTGGCTAGTTTTTTTCGGAGATTTGTTAAAGGCTTTTCGAGTATTGCAAAGCCACTAACGCAATTATTAAAGAAGGATTCTAAGTTTCATTGGGGCGAAATAGAGATAAATGCATTTAATACTTTAAAAGGGCATTTGATAAACCGACCCATTCTTGCTTTTTATAATCCAGTATACGAAACTCAATTACATACAGATGCGTCAAAAATGGGAGTAGCGGGTATACTTATGCAAAGACCCAGCAAGGAAACTCCTTTTAATGCTGTAGCATATTATAGTAGACAAACGTCACCTGAAGAATCCCGTTTTAGTTCATATGACTTAGAAACCTTAGCCGTAGTGACTTCCTTGCAACGGTTTAGAGTGTATTTGTTAGGTATTTCCTTTACTATTGTCACTGATTGCAACTCACTGCGAGCAACTTTTGAAAAGCGCGATATGCTGCCAAGAGTTGCTAGGTGGTGGAGTGCTATACAAGAATATAACTTTAAAATTATGTATAAACCCGGCGTTACTATGTCACATGTCGACGCTCTCAGTCGTAATCCTGTCGAAGCGTTTCCAAATTCTCTTGAAGTAAGAAGCATAGATATAAATTGGATAAGTACAGTGCAGCAAAATGACTCAGAACTACAACGAATTGTTGAAATATTAAATGATAAAGATACTGACACAATTACAGACATTAAAAACAATTTTGTTTTAAAACGAGGTTTACTTTATAGGAAAACGACTGAGGGTGATCGATGGGTAGTACCGAAAGGAGTTAGGTGGCACGTGTTAAAGGCTAATCACGATGATATAGGGCATTTTGGTTTCGATAAAACATACTTAAAAATTAAAAACGATTATTGGTTTTCCAAGATGAGAAAGTTTATAAAAAAATATGTAAACTCCTGTTTAGAGTGCGCGTATGCCAAAGTTCCCTCAGGTAAGAAAGCTGGGGAGTTACATCCTATAGAAAAAGTCGACCGACCTTTTCATACTATCCATATTGACCACTTGGGCCCCTTTGTTCGCAGTAAAAAGAAAAACTCATATTTACTCCTTATAATAGATGCGTTCACTAAGTTCATTGTGTTGACTCCAGTAAAAAGCACTAAAAGTATATATTCATTAAGAGCTATGAAAAATTATTTCCACACTTTCGGAGTACCAAAGCGTCTTATTTCCGACAGGGGTACGTCATTCACTGCCAAACGATTCCAGAAGTATTTAGAATCATTAGGTATAAAGCACATAATGAATGCGGTGGCGACGCCTCGTGCAAACGGGCAAGTCGAACGCTATAACCGCACTGTCTTGGCTGCTTTGACAGCAAGTAATCATGGCAAACCAGAAAACTCATGGGATGAATGTATTTCCGAAGTTCAGTGGGGTTTAAACAATACGCACAATAAAGGCATAGGGAAAACTCCTGCTCAGGCGCTATTTGGTGTTAATACTAGAGGTCCGTCAGACTCTTTATTACAACTAAGCACGCATGATGAAACGGAATCTGTACAATCCAATATAGACGTTATTAGGAATGAAATATCAGAACATATAATTAATAATCAAACAAAACAGAAAGAAAACTTTGATAAAAAGCGAAAGAACGTTAACTATGAGGTCGGTGATCTGGTACGCATAGAAAGAGACATTCCGTCTACTGGTAAAAGTCGCAAGTTAATTCCAAAACTCAGGGGTCCATACCGTATAACAGAAATATTAGATAAAGATAGGTATGTAGTAACAGATACTCCGCTATCTCGCAAAGGTAATAAAAATTTCAGCGGCATATTTTCAGTTGATAAAATACATCCTTGGCTTGTTTTTAACAGAACCAGTGATGTTGATGATTCAAATACTGATGGTGATTGCATGTAGTTCATTGTTTAGTTATAGTTTGCTTAAATCTTTAATGGAAAAGAAAATTTACGTGATGTGTAAATCAAAGGTATGACAGATTAATTAATTCTTAAT
Source organism: Eudonia mercurella (assembly GCA_963082485.1). NCBI lineage: Eukaryota > Metazoa > Arthropoda > Insecta > Lepidoptera > Crambidae > Eudonia > Eudonia mercurella. Next base: position 2,563,869 of record OY720040.1, read on the forward strand.
GTCTTTAAATCATCATTATAATGAGATGGTGGGTTTCTGTGAACTAATTGGTGTTGACGTGAAGGAGCCACAACAATTAGTATTAGTATTCTTGATACTTATGAAGTGTCCAATTTTATTATGAGTATTTTGTTGTGGACGTGCCAGGTGTCACAGCAATATTTGAATTAGAATATATAATAATAGAGAATCTAGAGATGATAGATAAATTGAATTTGAAACACATTGAAGACATGTATGGGGCTTCATTGTGGTACAAATAAATACTAACATAATATTGTTGTAGACGTGCAGGGGGCTACAACAATCAAATTTTAAAATTATACATGTTAGATAATATACACACATTGGAGACATGTATGGAGCTTCATTGTGATACAAATACATATTAAGATAATATTGTCATAACAACTACATAAATGAAATACTAACATTATATTGTTGTAGACGTGCAGGGGGCTACAACAATTAAATTTTAAAATTATACATGTTAGATAATATACACACATTGGAGACATGTATGGGGCTTCATTGTGATACAAATACATATTAAGATAATATTGTCATACAACTACATAAATGTAACACTAACATAATATTGTTGTAGACGTGCAGGGGGCTACAACTATTCAGTTTTAAAATTATACATATTTAGATATATATACACATTGGACTCATGTATGGAGCTTCATTGTGAAACAAATACATATTAAGATAATATTGTTCAACAACATGTAATGTATGTAAAATAAAAGAGAAAAATAAAAAAAAAAACAGTAGCTAAACATATTATGTGTTATTAAATTATATCAACATGATAATTCTAATAATAAGTATGTCATAGTTGTAAGTAGAATATAAGGTATTATGTATATTTAATTAAGTAACGATAATGGAATATGTTAAATGAGGCTAAGCGATGAGATTCTTATGTTATCAAATCTAATCAATCTTTATTTTGTAAACGTTTATAACTTTAATTAAAATAATACAGTCTGATGTTACTGACAAAAAAAAAATCATAAAGTATAAATGAATTAAAAAAAAAAAAAATTAAGATAGGTTTCATTCATCGCATAGGTATAGTCACTAGCAGTCTACCTTCCAAATGATGCTCTGAATAATATTTTTTATATTTTCTTTTGTTTTCACGAGACGTGAAATTGTCAGGAAAGGCCGACTGTTAGCTTCATACATAATAATTGTACTGTGGTTTAATTTATATTGTTAGTGGTCATAATAATTTTACTATGTTTTAATTTATTGATTTAAGATTGTCTATTGACTCCATAATAATGGTTAGTGTGTTGACTTTATTTTCCCCACCACGTGTGTCTATCACTCAATTCATTCGTTGCTTCTTTATCATTAATTATGGAGTCAAATGGGCATTGTTTGATTGACTCTCGAAGAGAACAGACGTTCTAAACATTATACCGGAGTTTGTGAATTTAGTGCTGGAATAAACGACTGTAATCAACGGTTGAAGTTATTATTTATCCACCCGACTTTTATACTTGATTAACCGTTTTAAAGTAAATATCGTAAGTAATCTTCACTACATAGTATAAAACAACGTCGCTTCCCGCTGTCTGTCTCTCCCTATGTATGTAATAGTATATGCTTGCTACTAGTATATGCTAGTGTATGCTTAGATCTTTAAAACTACGCAACGGATTTTGATGCGGTTTTTTTTAATAGATAGGGATTCAAGAGGAAGGTTTATCTATATATAAATACGTGAAGCAAAAACTTTGTACCCCTTTTTACGAAAATTGCGCGGACGGAGAAGTAAGAAATTTCGCACACTCATAGTTTATTTAAAGAAGGATTGCAAAATCTTAATATATATTTTTTTAATTATGCATAAAAATACATTAAATCAATAAAACAAACATTACACACACTACCATGTATTTGACACACACGCATATACAGGGTGTAATCGTTAAGTGTGACCAGGCGATTATTCCGTAACTATTCTATAATATCTATATATCAAAAAACTTTAAACTGATATCGAAAGTACGTTACCTAATGAGTAAAATGACATCAATAACTTTTTAAAAATCAAACGAAAATATCCAAAATTTTTACATTAAACACTCCCATACATTTAGTATGAGATTAATAGAAAGGTTTTAGTTTCCTTATTTTGAAAGGTTATTTTAGCTTGAGTATGATTTTTTTTGTTGGTAAGCACAGTGCCTTGATGTTAAGTGATGATAAGGCCAATGATGGAAGCGCACTTCACCCCGGATCCTCACAAGGTAGGCACTGGCTATATTATCTCTAGCTGCCGGAACACAACAATGCTACAAACATTGATGGTTTGGCGACATATTTACATAAGATAGTGGTAGCTAGCCAGGCGGACAAACAAGCCCTACCACTAACCAAACCGAGTACACAAACATGTATGTTTGTGTACTCGGTTAACATACATGGGGGGTACACCCCTCACCGGGAATCGAACCCGGGACCTCTGGGTCTAAACCGGTGGTCTTAACCACTAGACCAGAGAGGTGGTAAACCGGATTACCTACACGTAGCCATTTGCGTGACGTAGGAGTAAATAACTGACACTAAACACCATTATAAACGTCTAATTATCAGATCTTTAGAACAATTACGTCTCAGTTTCTAATTTTGGCTGTCGCTTCACGCCTTACACTTAGAATTTCCAATTTGTCACTTGTAATACATTCCAATATAAAAAGGTAGAGACCCTCGGGAGAAATCGTAGTCAAAAGGCATAGCCCGTCCGACATTAATATCAAAAAACTATCGCATCTCGCAATATGGTGACAAAAAGCCTACATCTCATATCGGATGAGCAAATGTATTCAAGGGGCCCATTCTGGATTCTGTCCCACGCATGTGTCATAGACAGTGGCCCCCAGGGGCACGGTAGACGCACAAAAACTGAATATTGCAGATATGTTCGCATTATTACCGTAAGTGTCCATTGGCGTGCACGAAACGAGATAGTAACTAAAAAATTTGTCAAAATAGTTTTTAAGTTAAACGGTTTTATTAAAAACTAATTGACCCGGCGGACTTCGTACCGCTTTGACAGTATCCATAACAACAAAACAAACAAATCATTTTGTATTGGAAAATTAAATTGTCGTTTTTAGTAATTTCCGTTACTTATTATTTATGTATCTCACCATTTAAACCTTCCCTGAACTTCCACAAATATTTCAAAATCTAAATTAGCCAAATCGGTCCAGCCTTTCTCGAGTTTTAGCGACTCAAAAGAACATTGATTTTTATATATATCATCATCATCATCATCATCTCAGCCAAAAGACGTCCACTGCTGGACAAAGGCCTCCCCCAAGGATCTCCACAACGACCGGTTTTGTGCTGCTCGCATCCAGCGGCTTCCCGCGACCTTTACCTTTATATATATAGATAAAGATTTTAAAAAATTATGTAAACAATGTACCTACTAAAAGCTTAAAAATAAGTCGGTAGGTCCTAGGTACCAATCCTCACACCACTCTCCTCATCAACCTAGGGCATTGATCAGACAAAGAAATAAAATCGTTGGGCGTGTGAAATTTCTATCAAGTCCACCGCTATATCATAATAAAAATGCTATTTACATATAAACGAGTATAAGTCGTTATATACATGAAGTCGTCATACAATGCGAACTATTACCCAGGAGCCTAATACATAATGGATAACGGCCGAACTAGTTTCAATAAAAGGATTTTTTCAGCTCTGCTCACGCATTCAACGTTGATGTAACGTCGCCTCTCCCAATTTATTCTTTCATACACAAATCATATTTTAAATGCTACCATTCAAATGGAGCTAGAGACCTCTCGTTATAGTGACGTTGGGTATAAGAGGGTTGGGGAAAGTCAATACAATTGAAAGAATATTTGGGAAGTTAGTGTTTTTTAACGAGTTCTTTATAGAATAAATACGTATCAAGTAGGTATGCGAGCAGCATAAAACCGGTCGTTGTGGAGATCCTTGGGGAAGGCCTTTGTCCAACAGTGGACGTCTTTTGGCTGTACCAGTGTTCGACAAGAACCAATGATCGACATCTTTTTCCTTTAATCGTAAAAAATAGGGATTAGCAACTGATTTTAGCTTTTACCTACAATTGAATATTGACCTAATTTAATTGGATCTATATGTAGTATTAACTGGATTATGACTACCCAAGATAGGAATAAGTGGAGAATTTTGAAGGAGGCTAATACTAGATATCTGGTTGACGAAAGCTGAGAAGAAGAAGAAGAATATTGACCATCTGCTTCGTAGCTGTCATTACGTAAAATTTAAATGATAATCCATGTTATTTATTGTCGACGAAAAAAAAAAAAGTTGACACAGTTTTTAGTGGACACAGTTTCACACTTACTCTTTTCGTACTGGCACAGCAGCTAAAAAACCGGCCAAGCGCAGTGTAGGGTTCCGTAGCCCATCTCAATAATGCGGACTCTGAGAAGAGAGTTTTTATGAACATTTATTTAACGATGGCTCATATACTTAAATGTAGATACTACCGGTTTCACACACCTGACAACGTTATTTAATTAGTTCCCAATGAGGAATTTGTACTGCGCCAAGTACATTTTATAAGTTGTTCGACTGTTACTCCTACTTCGCTGTGATAGTTTTCCTTTTGACTTCGTCATATATACAATTGCCGTGAATTTTTTCACGTACGTACATTTTGCACTTTAAAGCTTAATAGTTCACAAACGGATCATCATCATCATCATCATCATCAGCTCATTTATATGTCCCCACTGCTGAGGCACGAGCTTTCCCTATGGATGGATAGGGAGAACGGGCCGTAAACCACCACGCGGGCCCAGTGCGGATTGGTGGTTGTTAACGACTGCTAATGCAGCCGGGACCAACAGCTTTACGTGCCTTCCGAAGCACGGAGGAACCCGAGATGATAAAGTTTTGGTCATCCATCAGATGACCGGCCTTTGTGAAAGTTGCTTAACCTCAGCACTCGCAGACCGGGCGCGTTAACCACTGCGCCATCGAGATCCCCAACATAAACTCACAAACGGATGCCTCAATCAAAAAGCTATTTCAACAAACCCGCAATATTTTTAAAATTGCTATCCACCGACACCCCACACTATGGGGTAGACAAGAAAAAAAGTACATCCCCACTTTACGTGTAGTAACCTAAAAAAAATATTTTTCAAAATTTACTTCACCACTTTGTTGGCGTGATTAATATGTAAATCCATGCCAAATTACAGCTTTCTAGTACTAAGAGTCTATGAGCTAGGCTGGCGACAGACAGACAGACAGACATGGCGAAACTATAAGGGTTCCTGGTTGAGTACGGAACCCTAAAAATGAGTGGCTTTATGTCCTGTGACAACGCTTGCCAGTGCCGAAGCTCAGCTAGTTCTTGATGACCACATGGTCACCTTCCAGCGGTATCTAGAACGCTCGACCGATAGTTGACAAATAAAAGTTGTATTCTGAGTGCCTAGTGTTGTGTTTATTGTGTGAGTTTTTTTACTATCCGTGTATTCATTCGAAAAGGAGAACCGGACAAAATGGTCCTGGAACCAACAACGACGGCATATATGTCATCAGAAAGCTACTTCTATGTACTTCAATAGTTACTGTGGCAGCTCAGTTCAAATAACTGTGTGAAAAAAGTTAAGACTCTTTTTAAACTTACCTTAATTATATAATGGTATAGATATAATAATGCATGATAATGTGACAGCCTCTTCAAATTTGCCATGTCTTTACAGGGCGTTACATGTATTACAATTTTTAATTTTTAATTTATTTTTAATTTTAATTTTTAATTTATTTTATGTTAAAATATATAATACAGTAGTAAATACGTTAGCTATACTCCTTCTGCTTGCTCTGCCCTTATAGTTATGCTATGCCCTTACGGGGCGCTACATTGTTTATTTTAACACCGTTTGTACCTATTTATTTAATTCCTATGTACACCAATGTGGCATGCAATAAATAAATTTGAATTTGAATTTGAATTAAATACCTACTTTTCTCAAACAACGTTATAGCACATTCTTCATTCCTTGCTCCATTCCTTCAGTCGTAGTGCAAATTCTAACTATTATCAGTTGTACTTGGAATTTGGCAGACACCACCCTTTCAGGGTAATAATTATAGATGTTTAATATTAATTAAATGCACTGTTTTTATCAAAACCAATTGTTTTATTTATATAATTATATAAGAATTATTATATAAGAAAAAGAAGAAAATTATTATCATATGTATAAGAATATAGTAACGCGACATCTACCCCGCATCCTCCCGGACTAGTTAGAACTTGCACTACGATGCGGACGCCACTGAATGAAGGATGTGCTATTAAGTTGTTTGAGAAAAGTTGGATTTAAAATAGTCATAATTTTTTCCACACAGTTAATTGAAATGAGCTGCAATAGTAACTATTAAAGTATATCGAAGTAGCTTTCTGATGATATATATGCCGTCGTTATTGGTTCCAGGACCAGACTTCATACATTTTTGCCGGTTCTCCTTTGTATGGCAAAATGTTAACTTTTCTCGTATGTCGCCAGGAGGCGCTGCTTTAATGCCATGCTAATTTTCGTTTTCGTTAACTTGATTGAATGCCAAATGAAATTTAAACCCTGTGCGTGAATGGATTTTCCTTATTTCTAGTAAAAGTTTATGTTTGGAAATCATACCATTATCATTTCCTCTGGTATTGAAGAGAATATGAATTTGAGTTTGACACGATGATTTCACGGTTGCACTTTACAAAATCAGCCTGCAAATTATTGATCGAGTGAAATTGAAAAAGAAATTATCTGTGCGTATGTTTATTAGCTGCACACAAAACGCAAATTCTCATCACGTAGAACTAAGAACTTTATTCATTGGCAGCTTGAGTGGGCCAAACTTAAATTAATTAATTATCTATTCCCCCAATGAAGTCTCGAACGGGACTTAACGACATTATAGTAACTTTATCAATAGCTAGACGGGTTACAGCTAAACAGCATAGCCTCTGAATCCAAATGATGGGAATTATGCTTTGTGAAGAGAAACGTTGCACATGCAACTTGCCTAGTAACAACGTACTCGAAGAACAATGGTACGACGACCCGGATCACACGCGCTCTATACCAGGTTCCGACGTGTACCCGGGCACTTCTCCCCACACCCACGACCCGGTTAACCCGAGCCGAGGTCCTAGCCTTTCGCCCTCGGGTTGTTCCACTCCCGATCTGATCCGAACCCCTTGCAGAATCTAGGGAACCAGGACACGCACTAGAGCGTGTTGCTGCTAGAAAACATCTATAAAATAAACTATAAAATAAATATAATAATAAAAATACTTTTTTTTTTTTTTTTAATAATGGCTTTGCATTTAGCCAATGAAAAAGTCTTACAATACTTAAACAATAATAATTTCTTTCATGTATGATGATGATGATGAATGAATAGAAATGAGAAGTGAGAAATGATATACCCCCCAACCCCTCGAGTATCTCAGTAAAGATGTGGGGCTTTATTAAGTCCTCGGGTGGACTTCTTGAGAGAATTTGAAAAGTGACGTTGCACTGTTTTGTTTCATTTGCAACACTCATGCACACTCACGAACACTTAACGGTTAATAATCCACCATTATTTCACATTAATATTCGACATAACACAAATTTTAGAAAATAAAACAAAACCGCAGACATGACTCTTCACTTTCCCGCCAAGAAGTCTCAATAAAAATACTTATATGTGAAAATTTCAACTGTCTAACTGTCACGGTTCATGAGATACAGCCTGGTCACAGACAGACAGACAGACATACGGACGGACGGCGGAGTCTTAGTAATAGGGTCCCGTTTTACCCATTGGGTACGGAACCCTAAAAAAGTATAAAAGTGGAACATAGTTAATGAGTCTAAACAAATCAAAGTGATGAAGCAACTTGGTAATCAAACATTATTAAAATCAACACTATCTACTCTTACTATGTAAGCCAAAGGAGCCCTATTCAATGTCGACAACTACGTCATCAACAACAATGTTAAAATGTTGATAAAGTAACTATCCAAGTTATTTTAATTTCATATAATGAAGGGAACCCATGTTATATTTCGTCAATAAGGGCTCTCCAATAAAATTACCTACCAACAACGGAGGCGTAATCCCTACACTCGTCACAGTCATTCGCATCCGTGCCTATTATTAGATATCGTACAGGCTCGTACCTATTCATACCTGTTCGCTATGAACGTAAGGGTAGAACAATCTCGTTATCAGGGCCGACAGCAGACAAGACAGGGAATCTGATCTGAAATGCAAACCGCGAGCCAAAGAATCTCATTAGCGACGCGGGGCCCGCTTACCTAAGCCGGGGGGCTATTTCGGTGTGCGTATTGTTATTGATCAAAAGTCGAAGTCATCACCTTCGTCACCAGCTCATTTTATGTCCCCACGGCCGGGGCACGAACCTTCCATATGGATGGATAGGGAAAACGGGCCACCACGCGGGCCCAGAGCGGATTGGTAACTGTTAACGACTGCTAATGACCTTTCGAAGCACGAAGGAACTCGAGATGATACATTTTCCTTCACCCATCCGATTACCGGCTCTTGCGAGAGTTGCGTAACCTTACCAATTACAGAATGAGCGTGGTAACCACTGCGCCATCAAGCTCTTTGTCAAAAAGTCGAAATCTATTTTGTTATTTAACAAAAAGCGGCTTTGAATCGACCTCAGAACGTTTAGTTGTTATACCTGATCACTAGATACACACCGATTTTCACAACAATTTCGATAATACAGTCGTCAGAACTAAGATGTAGGCTCAATAACAGACCTTTTCACTTGGTTCTCCGAAGGTTTCGTAGCGCACTACGAAGTATTTCATAGGTACTACGAAATGCTACGACCACTTGGTGTGTGGCTACGACGATATATTATGACAGAATGTTAATGGGGACTTTATTCATATAATGAATAAACTTTCATAGTCACTAACATTAGAATAATTATTAACGGTATTGTTACCACTGTAACTTTTGTACATCCGAGGAACATGCAAATGTTGACATAGCGTATACTGTCTCTTTTTTTTTTAAATATTGATTGAATATGGAGTAACAACACCTGTAAATAAGACAGCAACATTCTAACTTTAGATGTTACTAGCTGACCCGGCGGACTTCGTACCGCTTTGACAGTTTCCATGACAACAAAACAAACAAATCATTTTGTATTGAAAAATTTAATTGTAATTTTTAGTATTTTATATTTTTTCTTTTTTAAATTATCCTATATCCTTCCCAATACCTTTGAGAATATGTGTACAAAGTTTCATGATGATCGGTTGAGTAGTTTCTACGTGAAAGCGTAACAAACAAACTCACATTCACATATATAATATTAGTAAGGATACATGAAATAATCTAAGGTTCTAACACAGAGGCTTACATAAACACATACAGGAAATAAGCGTCGCAGTTTTTTGAAGCTGCTGCATAATAATATGCTGATCGATGTTCTATTCGTCGTAGCTATGTTATAGTATTGTATTTTGAAAATAAACTTAGAACCTAAACTAAATTCTTACTAATGCTAACCGCCTCTATGCTCTAGTGTTAGTGATTGTTGGCGACTGGCTGGTTCAAACCTTTCTTACCTTTTAAAAGACCTTTTTTTTTTGGTTTTGTTGCATCGTCGGCAACGTTTAAAGAGGTAGGAATCCACCTCCAATCAGAGGGATTGGAAGTTTCCAAAATCTCGCCCAGCCTGTGAGCCACGAATGGTTTGAAATTCCGAGCATCACTCCGGATCCACTTTAGGACGGTGGTTGAGTCCGTCCAAAAAGTGGTTACGGATGGTGTCAAACGATGAGCCTTTAAAACTGTTTGCGCATACCTCGTAGCGATGAGTGCGGCCTGGAGCTCTAAGCGAGGGATAGAGAGTGGCTTCAGCGGTGCCACGCGAGCTTTGCTACCTATAAGAGCTGTGGAAATTGTTCCATCATCAAAGATAAAGCGCCAATAGGCGACGCAGGCGTAGGCTTGTTCACCGCCGTCGGCAACCAAGTGTAGCTGTACATCGATGGGCTCTGACCTACTCATATACCAACGCGGGATTTTGATGCTGGCTGCGCTTTGCAACTGGTGTAACCAGTCTACATACTCATTCGTGTATTTATCGGTTATCGGTGCATCCCATTCTACGCCTTCTCGCCAAAGTTTCTGGATAAGAACCTTTCAATGTTATGGAGTAGTGGACTGTATGATGAATTAATTGATGGAAACACGTAGTATTTTGTAAATGTTCAATGTTTATTTCAGTAAATACAACAATTCGTAGCAAAAACAACTTGACAAAATACTACGTGTTTCCATCAATTAATTCATCATACAGTCCACTACTCCATAACATTGGTCCTTCGAGCCGGATTGAGGTATATTTACCTGACCCTTCCATCTACGGCATTTCAAACAGGCGCTTGCTACACTGCGTATTGCGGCTCTCGCTCTTAATATCCAGAATCTCTGTCTTAGTTCATTTAATATAAGTTCATTAAAACCATGTGAAGCTTTAATGTGCTGATGAAGAATCAAAAGTCGTACGATGTGATGGCGGCTATCTAAAATAATAGGTGACTTAGTGTCGTCAGAAACTCCTGGTGCAGACCTAATACGGGTATTCAAGCGGAGTAAGAGATTGTTGTCGAGCACTGGTGCGAGTTTTGCTATGCGACTACTCTTGGGCAAGGGCTGCGTGGCTCGTACGGTTCTTAGCTCCTCTGGAAAGCTATCTGCTTGAGCTCGTTGTAGTAGCATTTTCTCAGCTTGAATAATATCTGACGCATGAATTTGGGAGGATGATGTGGCGCCATCTATAAATAATTTGGAATTTAGAGTTATTGGCCGAAGCAGTTTATTTCGAAAAAGTCGCGCGAATTGTAAAACGCGGGCTGTGCTACGCAACAATCGCAGCCACGAGCTAAAACGCGACGCGGTTGGTATAGGAGGATCGGGCAACGGGACGTCTACGAGAAGCCCTACGATATCTTTTGACTTGAATTCAAAGTCTGGTGACGTCTCGTTTACGTCCGTTACTCGCTCTGTTGGCCAAGCACACGGAAGTTTCAAGAGAAAAGGTGGGCCGGTGAACCATCTGTGACTTGTGGTTAGGTTTATTTTTTTTGGTTTTGTTGCATCGTCGGCAACGTTTAAAGAGGTAGGAATCCACTTCCAATCAGAGGGATTGGAAGTTTCCAAAATCTCGCCCAGCCTGTGAGCCACGAATGGTTTGAAATTCCGAGCATCACTCCGGATCCACTTTAGGACGGTGGTTGAGTCCGTCCAAAAAGTGGTTACGGATGGTGTCAAACGATGAGCCTTTAAAACTGTTTGCGCATACCTCGTAGCGATGAGTGCGGCCTGGAGCTCTAAGCGGGGGATGGAGAGTGGCTTCAGCGGTGCCACGCGAGCTTTGCTACCTATAAGAGCTGTGGAAATTGTTCCATCATCAAAGATAAAGCGCCAATAGGCGACGCAGGCGTAGGCTTGTTCACCGGCGTCGGCAACCAAGTGTAGCTGTACATCGATGGGCTCTGACCTACTCATATACCAACGCGGGATTTTGATGCTGGCTGCGCTTTGCAACTGGTGTAACCAGTCTACATACTCATTCGTGTATTTATCGGGTATCGGTGCATCCCATTCTACGCCTTCTCGCCAAAGTTTCTGGATAAGAATGCGACCCCAAATAATTACTGGCATCAAGAATCCAAGCGGGTCATACACTTTCATGACTATAGACAATAGGCTTCGTTTTGTCAAACTATCAGGTGACAAGAGCATTATAGCAGGAAAACTTAGTACATCTTGAGATGGGTTCCATTTTATGCCCAGAACGCCCACGTCATTATTAGGCGGTAAGTAAAGGTCACAGGTGGCGTCACTTCTGAGTTCCTTAGGGACAAGAGAGAGAGCCTCGGGAACATTTGATGTCCATGCTCTCATCTCGAAACCGCATGCTTTATGTACGGTCGTTATGTCGGCCGCCATCTGTGCAGCATTGGATAAATTGGAAAGACTGCCAAGGTAATCATCCATATAGTGATCTTCAAGTATAGCTAGGCAGGCGGTGGGGTATTGGGTCTCGAAATTCTTTGCATTTTTGTTCTTTATGTAGAGTGCTATGAATGGACTCGACACCGCCCCGAAAATCATAGATGCCAATACGATACTCTATGACGTCACCCCTTTCATTCCGCCAAAGGAAACGTTGAGCATCTCTGTCTTGATTACGAATTTTTACCTGTGGGAACATCTCTTTTATGTCTGCGTTTAGAGCCACAGCACCCTCTCTGAAGCGAAAGAGAATGTCCAGAAGAGAACACAGTAAATCAGGTCCTTGGAGGAGCAAGCTGTTAAGGCTTACACCTTTCGTTGTAGCGGCTGCATCGTGGACCACTCTGAGCTTCTTTTTCTGTGGATGCATTACACCAAAGGTAGGTAAATACCAACAAATAGTGCCGTCCGAGGGTTTGCATAAGGTATCTGAAGTACGTTTGTAATACGTTTCCGGATTGCATTTTTCAGCGTAACCTTTACTTACGATGTCGTTGATAAACTGTTTATAGGCTGCAGCGTAGGCTGCGTCTTTCGACATTTGTCGCTCAAGAGCCTTTAAACGAGACAGTGCTTGTGGGTAACTATCGGGTATTATTTTTGGCAAGTTTTTTCTCCAAGGCAGGCCAACTTCATAGTGACCATCGTCAAGCTGGTGGGCTGAGGTATCAACAATATTTATTGCTCGCTGATCATCATCGTTAGGGCGAGATGCTTTATTAGTTATGCCTAGGGAATCTATGTCATACTGACTTTTTATTAGAGTGTCTAGATCATCACGAACGTGATTGACGAACTCGAGTGGCTTAGACGAAACGGATAACGCACCGTGAAGTACCCACCCTAACAAAGTTCTCGAGGCGACAGGATCGTTCTTTTTACCGGACTTTACCTCGCGACTCAAAGATAAGTGCCAATCAGGAGCGCCAATAAGAACGGTAGGAGTGGTGTTCGTATGTGAAAGGTCAACGGCTATGTCTGATAGGTGGTCGTAATCAGTAATATTAATATTTTCTGGGTAGTGAACGCGCAAACCTAGTGGTTTGATAGATCTTGCGTGTTCTATCAGATAACGGTCAGGTAGATTGCGTCCGCGAATATAAAAATTTACGTAACTTACGTCAACCGTTTTGGTCATACCACCAACACCTTCAATACGTAGACGCTCTTGACGTGTGGGCGTGACACCGATGCGCGCTGCTACATCGCCGTCGATCAAAGTCGCCGTACTGCCTTCGTCAAGAAGCGCCATAGTTTCATACTCCCCGTCAGGGCCTTCGAGCACCACTGGTAGCGCTTTAAGCAGGCCGTGTGGACGTGGTAACGAGTGTGGAGATCCTGTCGCATTTATAAAAGAGTCAGACGTATTTGTGATCTTAATAGACGGTTCCGTACTACTAAATGTGATTGAGTTATCAGTAGGTACTTTATTCATATTAGCCTGTGCACTTGACGTTGATGTGACACTAGTGTCGACGGTTAATGGTCCATGGAGAAGAGCGTTGTGACGCCTCGTGCATCCTTTAATTCCACAATGCTTAGCTCGACAGTGGTTCCACGTATGTGGGTTCGACTTTAGACACCTATAGCAAACTTTATTTTCTCTAACCCAACGCCATCTATCGTCTATTGTCAGAGATAAAAAGGATTTACATAATCCTATATTGTGGGAACCCTTTTTGCAATATGAGCACTCGGAAGTTTTGCTGTTTGAGACCATGACATGTACAGTCTCCTTTTTTGAAGTAGACTTAGTTGCTTGCACGGGGTTTTGCGGCTTGAATGTTCCGTCAGTTACAAAATTGTATTTTAATTGCTTATCCGCTTCAATTAACAAAAACCGTGAAAGCAACTCTAATTTTGCAATGTTCGTTGTTTCGGGTACGGAACTCGCGGCATAATCCGTGAAGCGAGCCCTTGTATGTTCACTTAGCTTAAGCAAAGTACAACGAAACAACTCCGGTGAATATAGATAGTCCTGTTGGTTCAAAAGTTTAATCGTAGTCACGAAATTACGTAATTTATTTGCCAATGCATTTAAATCTTCCGCAGTACTTAACTTTGAACCGACGCGTAGCTCGGCAATTTCACGGGCCACCAGGATTTCTGGGCGGGCGTAGGTCTGCTCCAGCGTGTTCATTACGTCCTGTGGGTCTTGAGACTTCCAAAGTAGTGACGCCACGGACTGGTAGGCGGGTCCTCGAATGGCAGTTGTTAAACGGTTTAAGTTCTCTGCTGGGGAGTAATTTAATTTAGTTCTCTCATAACTACATTTAAACGCCATCCATTGACCAACTTCGCCCGAGAATGTAAGAAGTTCGGGTTTCTTAGGGCGGTCAGACAAGGCATTGATAGCCTGAGCAAGCTTTGCTATAGGGTCTATAGGAGCGTGTTCAATGGGTTGTCGTACTTTTGACAATAGATTATCAGTTGCGACGGGTGCGGGTTTTGATAAGTACGCATGGTTGACTTTCCGTGCACATAACGGTACCGTGTTGGCGGGGACAGCAAACTGTTGAAGAGGTCCTTGGTTGTTATCGTCCGAGGTAACAGATGGCGCCTCGCCAGGTAGGTTATTTTGTGCTGTCGTGGTCATGGTTACATTCTGTTCAAAAACCCACGTCGCTGTGCGTTTCTCGGTATGACAACTAGAAAAACGCGAACTACGAGATCTAACAGACCTATCTTTAGCATCCAATGCTGCAAGTTTTGCTTGCAACTCCACTTGCTCTGCCTCAGATTCAAGACGAGCAAGTTCACGCTCGCGTTCCGCCTGTGAGCGCGCGAGCTCTCGCTCCCGTTCCGCCTGCGAGCGCGCGAGTTCTCGCTCCCGCTCAACACTGCGCCGCACAACCTCTGCTTCCACAGCTAGTTTTTGAGCGCGGACGGTTGCAGAGGATCGCGAAGAATGTGTACGTTCGCTAGGAGGTTGCTCGCTGTAACTGTAGTTACTATGAGATGTTTGGGCGTTGTCTTTGTGTCGTTGGCTAGAACGGCCGCTTGAAAACTGGGCGGCGCTAGGTCGTGCCACCCCAGGAGAGTTGTTGTCCAAGCTTTGCGTGGCCGTGCTAGCAGACAATGCCGAAACATTCTCATTTGCATTGGTTGGAACCGCTCGAACGCTGCGCGGTGATCGTTCGTGACGATCGCGCTGCGTTCGATCGACTCCACTTGTTGTCAGGTTGTTTACTGATTTGCTCATACTACGTGTCTCCACCATGATTGATAAAAATGTACGGGAACGTATAGATGAAAATGAAACTCGTGAAAAAATGAAATGTCAAATTTTTATCTTAAATAAGTATAGGTGATGAGTTCAACTTACGGTGAGAAAGGACCAATGTTATGGAGTAGTGGACTGTATGATGAATTAATTGATGGAAACACGTAGTATTTTGTCAAGTTGTTTTTGCTACGAATTGTTGTATTTACTGAAATAAACATTGAACATTTACAAAATACTACGTGTTTCCATCAATTAATTCATCATACAGTCCACTACTCCATAACATTGAAAGGTTCTTATCCAGAAACTTTGGCGAGAAGTTTTTGATTTTATAGCCATTGGTACAAAACTTGCCTCGAATGTGAAAATCAACAAACTGAACTGACGTTTGTTTAGATAAACCATTAACGCAGTGCATGCGTAGCGAAGCTTGTGGTCCATAAGCACCGATTGCGTTAGCGACTGATGAATCTATAAACGTTCCTGTCGAGCCATCATCCAAAAGTGCATACGTATCTACACTTCTGTTAGGAATAGAACCTATTTGGTTGTTTTTTTTATACTTTTTTATTGTAATTTTGACAGACTGTTTTTCTTTTGACATTTGTTTTATTTTATTAAATTCTTCTTCTTCTGTCATTGCTCTTGAACGCTGCTTTTCATTTTATAAACCTATTTACTATATTTTAATACAGTCCACAACATTTTGGTCCATTCGGCCGTAGTTAATTACGAACTTGGTTTTCTAATTTCTTTTTTCTCAACAATAATTATGGTACGTACGAGGGCTCAGGGTTCAAGTGTCAATGCTGCTCCGGCTGACGAGTCTTTGATGGCGGTACTCGGGCTGCCCCCCCCGCCTAGTGCTGCTGCTCCGGCTGACGAGTCTTTGATGGCGGTTCTCGAGGTGCCCCCCCCGCCTAGTGCTGCTCCTCCGCCTACTCCAGGTAAGGTAGCCTTAAGTTCGCATTCATCAAGGCGGTCTTCGGCAGCGTCCGGCTCCGCTCGTGGGCTGCGGTTGCGGGCGGATCATGCTCGCCGTCTTGCTGAACTCGATAAAAATGCCTTCGAATTACAGAAAGCTGCACTAGAGTCTGAAAAAGCTGCCATAGCACTTGAGCTAGAGGCCAAGCTCGCCGAAATAGGCGCAGGTTCACAAGCTAGCCGCGCTCTAAGCAGCCAAGCTAGCTCAGTCAACAGCAGCGTGAGAGAGTGGATCGATAACAACTCTTTCCATTCTGCTGATCATGCATCGCAGGGTTTGAATTGTGTGTTACCCGCGCCGGTCGCGCAGCCATCGGAGGAGTGCCTAGGCCTTCCTGCCTCTGTAACGTTTGCGCATTCTGCCGTTACTGAGGCGCCTAAGTGCTTCCCAGTTTCCTGTGGCCATCGCGCACCTACCGTCGCCAACACAGTTTCATCGAGTGCTCAGCTTATAAATAATAACTTATGCCATTCTTTAAATAATGCTTCGCAGGCTCCTAAGTGTGTGTTGTTTGCGCCGGTCGCGCAGCCATCGGAGGAGTGCCTAGGCCTTCCTGCCTCTGTAACGTTTGCGCATTCTGCCGTTACTGAGGCGCCTAAGTGCTTCCCAGTTTCCAGTGGCCATTGCGCACCTACCGTCGCCAACACCCTTGCCTCAAGCCCTCGGATTGACGCCTCGCTCCAAAGAGTAGGCCCAGCTGACGAACAGGATGGTATAAATAAGCTAGCTCTTGCCATAGAAAGACTCGCTTCAAACAAATCTAAGGTTAGTCAAACTTCAAATTTACCTACGTTTGATGGTAAACTGTCTGATTACCTAATCTTCAAAAAGGTTTACGAAGATTCAAAACATGTTTACACTGCCGCTGAAAATTTATGTAGGCTGAGCGCCGCCCTACGTGGCACAGCACGCGAAGCCGTGTCGGTTTTGCTCGTAGCGGCTCACGACCCCGACGTTGTAGTGGCGGCGTTGTCACGACGTTTTGGCCAGAGCGAGCGGTTACTTCTGCACGAAGTTAGTCTTATTAGGTCTCTACCTAAATTAAACATGGCAGAATCTACAACTGATTTAATCGATTTTTCATGTAAAATACGTAATTGTGTAGAGACTATAAAGCTTTTAAATCAACCGCAATACCTAGCGTCGCCCGAACTATTGCATTCTATTATCGGGAAGTTGACGCCCGCATTGAGAGCGCAATGGGCTCATTATTCTTACAATAGAGCCCATTCAACTTTTAAACTGGACGCATTGTCTCAGTTTCTGGATCACGAGGCAGAAGTTAGAAGTTGTTCTGGTTTTATGACTGACTTAGACGTCCATTCTGTCAAACTTGTCAAACCTTTCAATTCCGTTCAGCGTCATTACGTTAACGTAAACACTTCTAACCCCATAACTTCGAAAAGTTTTGTAATTAATAGCAGTAACGCAAATACTACAAAAAGAGTGGCCAATACAAGTTTATCTACAAATTTATGTCATTATTGTAAAACCTTTAATCATGATATTGATAACTGCCCTAAGTTTTTAATTTTGTCGACTGGTGATAGGTGGACATGGGCGAAAGAAAATAAAGTTTGTGTTCGGTGTTTAAGGAGAAATAAACATAGGTTCAGTACTTGCCGTCCTAAGACTTTGTGTTTGGCGAATGGTTGTTCCCGTAGACACCACCAGCTGCTGCACTATGACTTGCAAGTTAACAACATATCCGAAGCACCATTGGAATCTGCCGAGCCAAGCCCGTCCACGTCTTTTAATGCTGACGTGACTTTCAGCGAGAACCGTGACGTCGTTGGTCACGCATACTCGAGCTCATCTTCTGTTTACTCACCTTCTTTAAAACCTCTTCTTAAGTTAATTGCGGTTACACTCAGCGGCCCAAAAGGAAGTGTAGATACGTATGCACTTTTGGATGATGGCTCGACAGGAACGTTTATAGATTCATCAGTCGCTAACGCAATCGGTGCTTATGGACCACAAGCTTCGCTACGCATGCACTGCGTTAATGGTTTATCTAAACAAACGTCAGTTCAGTTTGTTGATTTTCACATTCGAGGCAAGTTTTGTACCAATGGCTATAAAATCAAAAACGCTCGCTCGATCAAAAATTTGAATTTGAGTTCTACAAGTACTATTAGTCCCGATAAAGTTAAAGCTATTCCTTACTTAGCCGATTTATGCGATTCTATAGTTTATAAAAATGCCCCTCCCATGTTGCTTGTGGGAATGGACAATTGGCATTTGATAATATCAAAAGAAACACGACAAGGCAGCCGGTCAGAGCCTGTCGCCTGTCGCACAGCATTAGGTTGGGTACTATTTGGGTTCGCCAGCAGTAAAACGAAGTCTGTCGAGTTTGTTAATCATTGCAACACTTTTAGTAAATTATCAGATATCGACCTTATGATTAAAAACTATTATATGTTGGATTCAATCGGAATTTCAAGCAAAGTACCGCGTTCATCGCAAGATGAACGTGCAATTTCCATTTTAGATCGTACTGCTCTTCGTTTGCCAAGCGGCCGCTTCGAGGCTGGCCTATTGTGGCGCAGTGATAGCCTCGAAGTTCCCAAGGGTTCTTACAATTTGGCCTTATGTAGGCTTAAAAGCTTAGAGCGAAAATTTGTTAGAGATCCACAGTACGCCGAACATTATCGACGCAATGTCCAAGATACGATCGACAAGGGTTATGCTGAGCCTTGCTCTTTTACTTCAAGCTTGTCATCCGTAACTTGGTATTTGCCACATTTCGGGGTTACCAACGCAAACAAACCAGGTAAATTAAGAGTGGTACATGACGCTGCGGCAAAATGTGATAACATAAGCTTAAATTCTATGTTGCTTGCGGGTCCCGATCTCTTGCAATCACTTTTTGATATTTTGCTTCGTTTTCGTGAAGGTAGAGTTGCACTCTCCGGAGACATCCAGGAAATGTTTCCACAAATTAAAATACGCGAAGAAGATCGTGACGCTCAGCGTTTTTTATGGCGCGCAACGCCTGACTCTCCTATAACGCCCTATCGTATGTCATCAATGATTTTTGGTGCAGCATCGAGCCCTTTCACAGCTTTATATATTAAAAACAAAAATGCACTAGATTTTAAACATAAATATCCAAAGGCAGCTGAAGCAATTTTAGTCAATCATTATATGGACGATTATTTAGCTAGTTTAGATACCATTGTGGAAGCTGCTGACATGGCTCGTGACGTGGCTTTAATCCATAAACAAGCGGGCCTTCAAATGCGTGCTTGGGTGTCCAATGAGCTCACAGCATTACGTTTCATTCCTCCTGACTCGCGTAATCAGCCTTCAGAGGTAAGCCTAGGTTCCTTTCCCGAAAGTGTTCGTACATTAGGGCTAATTTGGCATCCGTCAACAGATACCATTGGTTTCAACGTTAGCTCAGTTCATAAAATTCCCGATAAAATGACGAAACGAACAGTTTTGTCCTTAATTATGCGATTATTTGATCCATTAGGTCTATTATCACCACTTACGATTAAAGGCCGCATTTTATTTCAGGACGCGTGGCGTCGTGGGGTTAATTGGGACAGTGAATTCCCGCGTGAAGACTATGTTAAATGGAACCAATGGTATTCTGATGTTTTGACGGTTACATCCTTAAAAATACCGCGTTGGTATATAGGTAAGTCGTCGCCAGTGAAACGAGAGCTACACGTATTTTGTGATGCGAGTGAGAACGCTTATGCTGCTGCGGCGTATTGGCGGTTCGTTTTTTCTGATGGTTCTGTTCATACTTCGCTTATCTGTAGCAAAGCACGAGTAGCTCCGGTTCAACCAGTATCCATACCCAGGTTGGAGCTTCAGGCTGCGCTTGTAGCAGCGAGGCTAGCAGCTTCAATCTGTAGTGCAGTCGTTCACAAACCGTCGTCACGATGTTTTTGGTCGGATTCCAAAAATGTTTTGTGTTGGCTGCGTAATGACGCACGCACCTTTAAGCCCTTCGTAGCTCACAGAATAGGCGAGATAGCTGAATTAACAGCTAAGCAGGAGTGGCGTTGGGTGCCGACTCAGTGTAATGTGGCTGACGACGCTACTCGTGCACGCTCGTTGACTCTTTCTGAGAGTAGCAGATGGTTTAAAGGTCCACCATTTTTAACTCTGCCACCTAATCAGTGGCCTACCGAACTCACTGACAGCGGTCTTATTTCATTGCTCGAAGTTAAAAATTCCGCGAAACCACCTATTTCGGATACAATTAGTTATAACGAAACTGTAGCTAGAATCAGCACGCCACTAGTGGCAGATTGTAATCGTTTTAGTTCCTGGCTACGATTTCTACGCGCTACCGCATTAGCGCAATTGTATATTAGAAAGTTATTTTTAAGAGTTCTTAAAAGGAGAGGTGTATGTTTATTTAAAATAAGTTGGCTTAAAAACAAGATTATCTCATATAATATAGTTGAAACTGGCAATTGCTTTTCTAACTCTCCTTATATTATGGCCGAGGATATTGAACGAGCTCTTATACATACTTTGAAATTCTGTCAATCTCAAGCATTCTCTCAGGAGCTTGGATATTTATACTCAAAGATGCCCTTGCCACGAGATAATAAGTTACATGGACTTCATGTAATTTTGGATGAGCATGGCTTGATTCGACTGGCAGGTCGAACCAGGGCTGTGGAGAATGTTCAACGTTCGGTTTCTCAGCCAATAGTTTTAAGCGGACATCACCGTGCCATGCATCTCCTTATTTTGGACTATCACCAAAAGGCTGCTCACGCAAACAACGAAATTGTTCTTAATGAAATGCGCCAACAGTACCACATTGCTCATTTCAGAAGCACAATACGAAAAGTTACACGTACATGTCAATTCTGCAGGATACGAAAAGCTATTCCGGACATTCCTCCCATCGGCGATCTACCAGCAGCCAGACTTGCTCACCATCAACGTCCATTTTCTTTTACTGGTGTAGACTATTTTGGCCCAGTTCAAGTCAGCGTGATGAGACGAACGGAAAAACGATATGTGGCCCTTTTTACGTGTCTTACTACCAGAGCAGTACATTTGGAGGTGGTCCACAGTTTGTCAGCTGATTCCGCCGTCATGGCCTTACGTCGCTTCGCAGCTAGACGTGGAACCCCAACAGAAATGTGGAGTGACAACGGAACGGCGTTTGTGGGAGCTACGAAAGAACTGCGACAGCTTTATGGAAATAGTGTGGAAGAACATGCTGCCAATACAGGTATTCGCTGGCGATTCATTCCTCCGGGATCACCGTTCATGGGAGGAGCCTGGGAGAGGCTTGTTCGGTCAGTGAAAACTGCTTTTAAAGTAGCGCTGAAGGAAAGCAAGCCGCGGGACGAAGTATTGAAAACCTTACTGGCAGAAGCGGAGGCGCTCATCAATAGTCGACCACTGACGTACATCGCTGCTGAAGCTACAGAGGAAGCTCTTACGCCGAGTCACTTTCTTCTGGGCTCTTCGTCAGGTGTTCCAGCAGCAGTCACTCTCTCCGATTCAGATTTACATGGCAGATCAGAATGGAAAAAAGTTATACGCCTATCTGACCATTTTTGGCGTCGTTGGGTGCGTGAATATCTGCCCTCACTTGTCCCTAGGCACGCAGTTGGTGGGGGTCATCAGAACTTAAAAGTTGGAGACCTTGTTTTTATTTTTGACGGCAATCTCCCACGAGGAACCTGGCCCAGGGGTCGGATAACTTCCGTTTTTCCTGGGAAAGATGGTTTCGTGCGGGTTGCGGATGTACAGACGAGAGCGGGACTACTTAGGCGTCCCGCTAAGAAGTTAATTTTGTTGCCAGTTAGGTAGTTTCATTTTAATATTTCTAATTTTTATTTTGTTTTCCTTTTAATTTAAGTTCATTTATGTTAAGGAATTAGTTTGTTTAGTTTTTTTTTATTTCTCTTTTGCTTCCAGCAGTTTCTTGCACGGAAGGGGAGAATGTTAGGAATAGAACCTATTTGGTTGTTTTTTTTATACTTTTTTATTGTAATTTTGACAGACTGTTTTTCTTTTGACATTTGTTTTATTTTATTAAATTCTTCTTCTTCTGTCATTGCTCTTGAACGCTGCTTTTCATTTTATAAACCTATTTACTATATTTTAATACAGTCCACAACACAATGTTATGGAGTAGTGGACTGTATGATGAATTAATTGATGGAAACACGTAGTATTTTGTAAATGTTCAATGTTTATTTCAGTAAATACAACAATTCGTAGCAAAAACAACTTGACAACTAAAAATCCGTCACTAGGAACACTGACATTAAAACATAAAAAAAAGGTCTTTTAAAAGGTAAGAAAGGTTTGAACCAGCCAGTCGCCAACATACCGGAGCCCCAGTGGGACACTAACATCAAGTGGCGGCTGGCTGTGGTTCAGGTTCTAGCAGGACAAGCTTACGGATAGGTCTGCGCAGCGTGCCGCCTCTGGTGAGAACGTCCACTACGCGAACCGCTCCGTCAGGGCCTGTAAAAATTTTCACTACCCTCCCTAGCGGCCATAGACCACGAGGGAGAGCAGCATCTGCGATGAGCACCACATCACCCACACTGAACGTTATCGCGGTGCCAGGAGGTCCTCTGGGTCGGAGCGTCGGTAGGTATTCTTGCAGCCAGCGTGCCCAAAAATGATCAGCTAGGCGTAATACTCTTCGCCAGTCGCATCTCCGAACTAGGTCTGCGTCTGTTAGTGAACATGTCCATGGTGCAATTGATGAGGTTCCTAAGATAAAATGGAATGGTGTTAGTGCTTCTGGAGAGTCAGGTGAAGATGATACGTAAGTGAGCGGTCTTGAGTTCACGATGGATTCCGCTTCGAGCAAGAGCGTGGTCAGGACATCTTCCTTTATGTTTTTGCTGCTGAGGCAGGATCTCATTGCTGACTTGACCGTGCGCACCAGCCTCTCCCACGCTCCGCCCATGAAAGGAGATGCTGCAGGTATAAAGCGCCATACAATTTTGTGGTTGGTCGCAAAATCTTCAATTGATTGGTCAAACAAGGACCGCAGCTCGCGGGAAGCGCCAACAAAGTTCGTGCCGTTGTCTGAAAATATGGTGGATGGTGATCCTCGGCGGGCAATGAAACGTTTTAGGCTCATGATCGCGGCATCGGTTGAAAGCGAGGCAACCACTTCTAGATGTATAGCTCTCGTTACTAGGCAAGTGTATAGAGCAACGTAGCGCTTTTCTTGTCGACGAAGAACAGTAACAGTTATAGGACCGAAGTAGTCGAGGCCTATGTGAGTAAACGGCCTTTTGTGATGGTCGAGCCGTTCAGGTGGTAAGTCGCCGGACTGGGGTATATTTACCTGACCCTTCCATCTTCGGCATTTCAAACAGGCGCTTGCTACACTGCGTATTGCGGTTCTCGCTCTTAATATCCAGAATCTCTGTCTTAGTTCATTTAATATAAGTTCATTAAAACCATGTGAAGCTTTAATGTGCTGATGAAGAATCAAAAGTCGTACGATGTGATGGCGGCTATCTAAAATAATAGGTGACTTCGTGTCGTCAGAAACTCCTGGTGCAGACCTAATACGGGTATTCAAGCGGAGTAAGAGATTGTTGTCGAGCACTGGTGCGAGTTTTGCTATGCGACTACTCTTGGGCAAGGGCTGCGTGGCTCGTACGGTTCTTAGCTCCTCTGGAAAGCTATCTGCTTGAGCTCGTTGTAGTAGCATTTTCTCAGCTTGAATAATATCTGACGCATGAATTTGGGAGGATGATGTGGCGCCATCTATAAATAATTTGGAATTTAGAGTTATTGGCCGAAGCAATTTATTTCGAAAAAGTCGCGCGAATTGTAAAACGCGGGCTGTGCTACGCAACAATCGCAGCCACGAGCTAAAACGCAACGCGGTTGGTATAGGAGGATCGGGCAACGGGACGTCTACGAGAAGCCCTACGATATCTTTTGACTTGATTTCAAAGTCTGGTGACGTCTCGTTTACGTCCGTTACTCGCTCTGTTGGCCAAGCACACGGAGGTTTCAAGAGAAAAGGTGGGCCGGTGAACCATCTGTGACTTGTGGTTAGGTTTATTTTTTTTGGTTTTGTTGCATCGTCGGCAACGTTTAAAGAGGTAGGAATCCACCTCCAATCAGAGGGATTGGAAGTTTCCAAAATCTCGCCCAGCCTGTGAGCCACGAATGGTTTGAAATTCCGAGCATCACTCCGGATCCACTTTAGGACGGTGGTTGAGTCCGTCCAAAAAGTGGTTACGGATGGTGTCAAACGATGAGCCTTTAAAACTGTTTGCGCATACCTCGTAGCGATGAGTGCGGCCTGGAGCTCTAAGCGAGGGATAGAGAGTGGCTTCAGCGGTGCCACGCGAGCTTTGCTACCTATAAGAGCTGTGGAAATTGTTCCATCATCAAAGATAAAGCGCCAATAGGCGACGCAGGCGTAGGCTTGTTCACCGCCGTCGGCAACCAAGTGTAGCTGTACATCGATGGGCTCTGACCTACTCATATACCAACGCGGGATTTTGATGCTGGCTGCGCTTTGCAACTGGTGTAACCAGTCTACATACTCATTCGTGTATTTATCGGTTATCGGTGCATCCCATTCTACGCCTTCTCGCCAAAGTTTCTGGATAAGAATGCGACCCCAAATAATTACTGGCATCAAGAATCCAAGCGGGTCATACACTTTCATGACTATAGACAATAGGCTTCGTTTTGTCAAACTATCAGGTGACAAGAGCATTATAGCAGGAAAACTTAGTACATCTTGAGATGGGTTCCATTTTATGCCCAGAACGCCCACGTCATTATTAGGCGGTAAGTAAAGATCACAGGTGGCGTCACTTCTGAGTTCCTTAGGGACAAGAGAGAGAGCCTCGGGAACATTTGATGTCCATGCTCTCATCTCGAAACCGCATGCTTTATGTACGGTCGTTATGTCGGCCGCCATCTGTGCAGCATTGGATAAATTGGAAAGACTGCCAAGGTAATCATCCATATAGTGATCTTCAAGTATAGCTAGGCAGGCGGTGGGGTATTGGGTCTCTAAATTCTTTGCATTTTTGTTCTTTATGTAGAGTGCTATGAATGGACTCGACACCGCCCCGAAAATCATAGATGCCATGCGATACTCTATGACGTCACCCCTTTCATTCCGCCAAAGGAAACGTTGAGCATCTCTATCTTGATTACGAATTTTTACCTGTGGGAACATCTCTTTTATGTCTGCGTTTAGAGCTACAGCACCCTCTCTGAAGCGAAAGAGAATGTCCAGAAGAGAACACAGTAAATCGGGTCCTTGGAGGAGCAAGCTGTTAAGGCTTACACCTTTCGTTGTAGCGGCTGCATCGTGGACCACTCTGAGCTTCTTTTTCTGTGGATGCATTACACCAAACGTAGGTAAATACCAACAAATAGTGCCGTCCGAGGGTTTACATAAGTTATCTGAAGTACGTTTGTAATACGTTTCCGGATTGCATTTTTCAGCGTAACCTTTACTTACGATGTCGTTGATAAACTGTTTATAGGCTGCAGCGTAGGCTGCGTCTTTCGACATTTGTCGCTCAAGAGCCTTTAAACGAGACAGTGCTTGTGGGTAACTATCGGGTATTATTTTTGGCAAGTTTTTTCTCCAAGGCAGGCCAACTTCATAGTGACCATCGTCAAGCTGGTGGGCTGAGGTATCAACAATATTTATTGCTCGCTGATCATCATCGTTAGGGCGAGATGCTTTATTAGTTATGCCTAGGGAATCTATGTCATACTGACTTTTTATTAGAGTGTCTAGATCATCACGAACGTGATTGACGAACTCGAGTGGCTTAGACGAAACGGATAACGCACCGTGAAGTACCCACCCTAACAAAGTTCTCGAGGCGACAGGATCGTTCTTTTTACCGGACTTTACCTCGCGACTCAAAGATAAGTGCCAATCAGGAGCGCCAATAAGAACGGTAGGAGTGGTGTTCGTATGTGAAAGGTCAACGGCTATGTCTGATAGGTGGTCGTAATCAGTAATATTAATATTTTCTGGGTAGTGAACGCGCAAACCTAGTGGTTTGATAGATCTTGCGTGTTCTATCAGATAACGGTCAGGTAGATTGCGTCCGCGAATATAAAAATTTACGTAACTTACGTCAACCGTTTTGGTCATACCACCAACACCTTCAATACGTAGACGCTCTTGACGTGTGGGCGTGACACCGATGCGCGCTGCTACATCGCCGTCGATCAAAGTCGCCGTACTGCCTTCGTCAAGAAGCGCCATAGTTTCATACTCCCCGTCAGGGCCTTCGAGCACCACTGGTAGCGCTTTAAGCAGGCCGTGTGGACGTGGCAACGAGTGTGGAGATCCTGTCGCATTTATAAAAGAGTCAGACGTATTTGTGATCTTAATAGACGGTTCCGTACTACTAAATGTGATTGAGTTATCAGTAGGTACTTTATTCATATTAGCCTGTGCACTTGACGTTGATGTGACACTAGTGTCGACGGTCAATGGTCCATGGAGAAGAGCGTTGTGACGCCTCGTGCATCCTTTAATTCCACAATGCTTAGCTCGACAGTGGTTCCACGTATGTGGGTTCGACTTTAGACACCTATAGCAAACTTTATTTTCTCTAACCCAACGCCATCTATCGTCTATTGTCAGAGATAAAAAGGATTTACATAATCCTATATTGTGGGGACCCTTTTTGCAATATGAGCACTCGTAAGTTTTGCTGTTTGAGACCATGACATGTACAGTCTCCTTTTTTGAAGTAGACTTAGTTGCTTGCACGGGGTTTTGCGGCTTGAATGTTCCGTCAGTTACAAAATTGTATTTTAATTGCTTATCCGCTTCAATTAACAAAAACCGTGAAAGCAACTCTAATTTTGCAATGTTCGTTGTTTCGGGTACGGAACTCGCGGCATAATCCGTGAAGCGAGCCCTTGTATGTTCACTTAGCTTAAGCAAAGTACAACGAAACAACTCCGGTGAATATAGATAGTCCTGTTGGTTCAAAAGTTTAATCGTAGTCACGAAATTACGTAATTTATTTGCCAATGCATTTAAATCTTCCGCAGTACTTAACTTTGAACCGGCGCGTAGCTCGGCAATTTCACGGGCCACCAGGATTTCTGGGCGGGCGTAGGTCTGCTCCAGCGTGTTCATTACGTCCTGTGGGTCTTGAGACTTCCAAAGTAGTGACGCCACGGACTGGTAGGCGGGTCCTCGAATGGCAGTTGTTAAACGGTTTAAGTTCTCTGCTGGGGAGTAATTTAATTTAGTTCTCTCATAACTACATTTAAACGCCATCCATTGACCAACTTCGCCCGAGAATGTAAGAAGTTCGGGTTTCTTAGGGCGGTCAGACAAGGCATTGATAGCCTGGGCAAGCTTTGCTATAGGGTCTATAGGAGCGTGTTCAATGGGTTGTCGTACTTTTGACAATAGATTGTCAGTTGCGACGGGTGCGGGTTTTGATAAGTACGCATGGTTGACTTTCCGTGCACATAACGGTACCGTGTTGGCGGGGACAGCAAACTGTTGAAGAGGTCCTTGGTTGTTATCGTCCGAGGTAACAGATGGCGCCTCGCCAGGTAGGTTATTTTGTGCTGTCGTGGTCATGGTTACATTCTGTTCAAAAACCCACGTCGCTGTGCGTTTCTCGGTATGACAACTAGAAAAACGCGAACTACGAGATCTAACAGACTTATCTTTAGCATCCAATGCTGCAAGTTTTGCTTGCAACTCCACTTGCTCTGCCTCAGATTCAAGACGAGCAAGTTCACGCTCGCGTTCCGCCTGCGAGCGCGCGAGTTCTCGCTCCCGCTCAACACTGCGCCGCACAACCTCTGCTTCCACAGCTAGTTTTTGAGCGCGGACGGTTGCAGAGGATCGCGAAGAATGTGTACGTTCGCTAGGAGGTTGCTCGCTGTAACTGTAGTTACTATGAGATGTTTGGGCGTTGTCTTTGTGTCGTTGGCTAGAACGGCCGCTTGAAAACTGGGCGGCGCTAGGTCGTGCCACCCCAGGAGAGTTGTTGTCCAAGCTTTGCGTGGCCGTGCTAGCAGACAATGCCGAAACATTCTCATTTGCATTGGTTGGAACCGCTCGAACGCTGCGCGGTGATCGTTCGTGACGATCGCGCTGCGTTCGATCGACTCCACTTGTTGTCAGGTTGTTTACTGATTTGCTCATACTACGTGTCTCCACCATGATTGATAAAAATGTACGGGAACGTATAGATGAAAATTAAACTCGTGAAAAAATGAAATGTCAAATTTTTATCTTAAATAAGTATAGGTGATGAGTTCAACTTACGGTGAGAAAGGACCAATGTTATGGAGTAGTGGACTGTATGATGAATTAATTGATGGAAACACGTAGTATTTTGTAAATGTTCAATGTTTATTTCAGTAAATACAACAATTCGTAGCAAAAACAACTTGACAACTAAAAATCCGTCACTAGGAACACTGACATTAAAACATAAAAAAAGGTCTTTTAAAAGGTAAGAAAGGTTTGAACCAGCCAGTCGCCAACAGTGATAGTCTCAGATCTAGAGGTCCCGTGTTCGATTCCCAGCCGGGGATGTTTATGTCACATGTTTATGTACTCGTTTCGGTTGGTGGTAGGGCTTGT
The DNA here is from genome assembly GCA_963082485.1 of Eudonia mercurella. Lineage (NCBI taxonomy): Eukaryota > Metazoa > Arthropoda > Insecta > Lepidoptera > Crambidae > Eudonia > Eudonia mercurella. The sequence continues at coordinate 2,592,789 of OY720040.1, forward strand.
TTTAACTCCGCCTGACTATCTACCACTATCTAAATATGTCGCCATAACATCAATGTTAGTAGTTCCGGCAGCTAGGATAACCAGTTCTTCAGTTGTTAAGGATTACGGGTGAAATGTGTTCACCTTTAGCTAAGTAAGGAATTAAAAAAAATACCATGTCGAATAGATGCTTCGACGTCGACATTTACCTGTGATCAGCCAAATAACACCGGAATAGCCCCCTTGTCCACGACACGGCGAAGACGTCGCGTCTTTGCATTCGGCAGCCGCTCGCTCATTGGAAAATCACTCGCGCTCTCTGAATACTGAGCGGCCGACCTGTATATTCAATCTGATATTAACCAGCTTATTAGTCGACTAGTCTAAGCCCACGGCTTTGCGTGGAAGATGCTGATACTTAAGTTTTTATCAGTTTAAGGAGTTTGCTTTATCCGTAAACCTTTTTGTTATTGAATAACATTTATAATAATGAATAAATACACTTACATTGTTTTTAATATTTTTTGTACCTACCTATATGATTACCTACTACGGTACACCAATGTTGCATGCAATAAATTATTTGAAAAAATAATGCATGCAGCTTTTTTAAGAATAAATTGGCCACCAAGGGATCCATTCATTAAAAACATTTTTTTAATTCTACTATTATATGGTAATTTATTTATAAAAGGTATTGTATAATTTTAAAGGGAATATTATTACTTATACGAATCGCTTACCATAGAGACGCAAGTGAGATAAAGGCAAAGTACAACCCTGTTATGGTTTTTAAAAATAAAAAAGGATTAGAGTTAACAAGATTGCACCGTTTTATAAAACGAAGGTAACCATAGTGAACCGCTATAAGTACCTATTTAGTATAAATAGAGAAACGAAACGAAAATCACACATATACCTTATGAATAAAACTCGTCGGCCCCACATTATTAATAGACGTCCAATCGTCCGTATATTCCAATTTATTCGGTGGCCCGAGCACATTCATATGTCACATTTGCAACAACAACAAAAATATACTTTTTGTAAAGCGTCCATCAGAATGATTCGTGTAACAACAATAATCGGAGAGGCTTTTCAAAAAAAGCGGGACAATTTGGGACGGTCCGAGGGACCCACGTCTTGCCCACAATGCGAGCGCGGAAACGGTCGGCCATTTTGTACAAAAAGAGCGCCAAATGTCACTCTGTCATGTCACTTCGAAAATTAGATTTGTGTATAACGCCGTAATATTTTTGTTATTCTTTCTAACCTTTTATATTTTAATTGAAACCACATTCAAACAGCCTTTTTAGAACAGTTGTTAAAAACAAACAATTGAAACGATCTAATTTCACAATCCACTCAAATTATTACGACGAATTGACAAAACGTACCTAATGTGATGTGGTGTTTTATCAATTTTTTTGATTTTCGAAAATGTTTACCCAAAAAAAACGTTTTCAAGTAGAAAAAGACGACTGAGAGTAAAAGTAATACCTGAATTAAAGTACCTAGTAAAAATTTCTCTTTTTGTTTTTGAATTCCAATTTCATCCAAAATTTCCTGTGTCACTCCAAAATACGCATGAAATTGATTCGTACATTAACAGCACTTACTAGTTTGTTACCAAATAAAACGTTTTCAAGTAAAAAAAGACGACTGAACATCCAAATCCAACAAAATTTAAAAGTAATACCTGAAAAATTTCTCTTTTTGTTTTTGAATTCTAATTTCATCCAAAATTTCCTGTGTCACTCCAAAATACTTGGAATTGATACGTTCATTAACAGCACTTACCAGTTTGTTTGTTGGTTTTTTTTGTTTGTAAATAGTCTCATTGGAAATACCATCTTCGAGATAAGTCCTTGCTGTGGTTTCAGAGCAGCACACGCATTAAAGAAAGAAAAAAATTAACTGAGTGCAACACCCCTTTTAATCAGCAAGATGTCAAAGTTCTGCAAGAAAGTGACACATTTACTTTTCATTATACTGCTAAGTTATTTGGTCGTGCAAAGATCGAAAACTGTTTACAAAATAAAGAAAATAAGAAGGTTTTTACCAGACATAAGGTACGTTTTACTGTGGCATAACATCAGTGACATGAAAGGTAACGGACAAGAGACTTTTATAAATTTGAAATGTCAACATAAAAACTGTTTTTTTACATCGAACCGAAGTTTGTTCGGTAATTTGGGTTATTTCGATGCGATTTTGTTCAGTGCACAGGAAATAAGCGCAGGTAATTGGGATTTGCCGAGTGTGAGGACGGGAATACAGAAATATGTATTCGTCGCTAACGACTCTGCAGATAACTACCCCGTCTGCGATTCTATATTTGATACGTTCTTCAACTGGACATGGACTTATAAGTAAGTGAAGATAATCAAAGTCAAATCTTAACAGAATAAAACGTAGTCTACAGTCTCTTAACTTTTATATTAAGAGGGTGCCGCGCGGAATTTCGAAAATTTACGTGTTTTTAAGCCACTGGTGCTAGGCGCTGAATAGATCATATACATTAAAAGGACTAGTGTAGGTTAGCTTGATCCTTTCACAAGGCCATGGTTGTCTTGGAATTTGAAACAAATACCCAGAAACTTGCATAAACGATACGTAAAAGTAATGATATCTAAAACTTATTTCTTCAGAAACTTTGTAAATATAGCACAAATGAAACAATGATCCGACATCAAAATGTTTGTATTGATATTCCGCAGGCCACTGTTGTCTTATTTTTCAATTAAAAAATATGAATATAAAAATATTAAGAGTTTTATTATTTTTTATCCAAACACCTATGATTTTACGAAAGTAAACATTGCTCTAATTAAATCACCAACCTACTCTGTACAGATATTAGTGTGCGTGCGTATTCGTAGTCGTGCGCCGTTGTCACACCACTGCCACGCGCCGCTCGCTCGCTATCATAAAGAAACTTGAAACTCGGTAGTTTTGCGTCCGCGCTGCACCCCCTTAAAGTAAATTAATTTCAACGTCGTGCGCTTTTTTTATAAATACTATTTAAAGTTTGTATTTTATCCACAGACCATACAGATCTCATCCTGAGTTACAATTTTTAAATGAAGAAAATTTTTAAACTATCATGGCCACTAACATAATAGTCGCAACATTCTTATTAATTATTATCATAATCTTTCTTTTCCTTGAATATCGGATACTCCATGGAAACTCCAACCACATGAATCATGGTAAAATAATTCCGTTAATTAGTAGGCCTGCAACAGACTCGTAGCAATAAATAACAATAGGTATGATTGAAATAAAAACTTTATGAGAATTGGTTTGTTCATGAACATGACTTATGAAGTAGTGTTTGTAGTATCAAGAGAAATTCCCGATCCGATCCGAACCCCCCGATCCGATCCGAACCCTTCGGAGAATCTAGTAGGGAACGGGGACGCGCACTAGTGCGCGATGCCGTTCCCTCTAGAAAAGCTCCAAAGGTGATTCGTTCCACACGGCTTGAGGGACCCTTTACGTTCCTTGCCGCCCCCAAAAAAGCCCGGTGAAGCTGAAAATGCCGTCTGAGGCAATCAGCAAACTCTCTCAAAAAAAAAAAAGAGAAGTAATCAAGATAATTAACTTTAAAGGATAATAGCACCAGTGCTAGACAAGTTTTCGTCGCCAAAAAATAACAAACAGACTTCATTGAAATTTTACTGGACGACTAGCTATAAAGAAGGCGGTCTGTATTCAATAGTTATTAAAGTCAATAATCAGTTAAAAAAGGGTCGACCATAGGTCCCTGTCGAACACTGGAGTCACTACCCTAAAAAACATTTCATCATCATCATCATCGTCAGCCATATGACGCCCACTGCTGAGCATAGGCCTCCCCCAAGGATCGCCACACCGATCGGTCCTGCGCTGCCCGCATCCAGCGGCTTCCCGCGACCTTCACCAAAACATTTACATTTACGTTAATTTCACTGTTTTCATTACCAGAATGGAATCTACGATACCCTACTCATTCTTCACAATTCACAACAAAGACGACGAAAAGCTGGGCAGCTACTTCCATTGGATCACAAACATGACACCCATTGATTTACAACTGAAAGGTCAACTAGGATCGAAGTCTAAAGCAGCCGCCATCTTCCTAGATAAATGCAAGACTAGGAGCAAAAGGGAAGATTACATAGAAAATTTGATTAAACAGCTTTCTAAATACAATTTGACGGTGGATATATTCGGTGACTGTGGGAAAAAGAAGTGTAGGAGAAAAAGCATGGGCATCAGTTGCTTTTGGCGGATAAAGAAGCAGTATTATTTCTATTTGGCGATGGAAGACTCTATTGCACCGAACTTTTTGACGCGAGATGTGCTATATGCTTATGAGAACAACGCAGTACCGATTGTCTATGGGGGAGCCCAGTATAGCGCGTAATATCTTTTAACTCATTCTTAGCGTAATGTATGTCTTGTTAAAGGATTTTATGACTTAGGAATAGAAAAATAAATTGTATGCGTTTCGACTTTATAAGTGGAACCACTTACAATCATTCAAAAACACAATTTAATAGGCTTCAAATGGGTCAGTATTTCACGGACGGAGAAGAAAATTTGGCAAAAGGAAATTTGTTATAAAAACAATTGAATGCAGTTGTTTTTTTTTAATGCTTTCATCATTAACAGCAAGGTTTCGAATCCGGTCACGGTCAAATCGCAAAGTGTAAATTTATGTCATTATATATTTTTAATAATCGTGAATGGCATTGTTTTGTTTGAACAGTCACAAAAGCATAATTGGTAGTGTACCTACCTGACCCCTGTGATGTCAGAGGGTGCAAATTTAATTCGCACTTGTGCCAATTTACTAACACCTTACTTAATAAACATGGCTTGGAGCAGATATTCCGTGTTATGTTCCCGTCATGTAAACTTTTGGTGCCTTACAAATAAAAAAAGAATAAGAATTTGCGTTAAAAATTATTTGAACATTTGGTGCCTTACAAATAAACAAAGAATAAGGTGCGAATAGTTATTCCGTGTTTTGTTCCTGTCATGTAAACGTCATTTCAAATAAGAATAAAAGAGACAAAACACGGAATAACTATTCTAACCTCATTCTTTGTTTATTTGTAAGGCCCTTAAAGAATAAGCTCCGAATTTATTCACCTTTTTTTAACCCTAATTTGAAATGACGTTTGTTTACAAGAAAGGAACAAAACACGGAATAACTATTCGATGCTCACATTTAAATTATACCCAACTGTTTATCAGTTATTACTGGGGTTACTTTGTAAATCAAAGCAGCTTTATTCAAAGACAACAAAATTCACAATCTTTACATTTTACAAACATTAAGAATCAGTGAAGATAATTATCCTCTTTTCAGATTTTTGCCACCTAACTCATATTTGAACGCAATACAACTGAACGAAGAGATGTTAGCTCGCACCATGAGTGACATTATTAGGAATCGAACGTTGTACTACAACTACTTCAGGTGGAGGAACCACTACATGGTAAAAAGGACCAAGATGTTGGACCCCTGCCAGCTGTGCAAAGCGCTCAGCAATTCACGCTGGCTCACTTTCAGAACTAAGAACTTGGCTTTTCGAAAGTGGTGGAACCCTTACTATAAACAGCGGTGCACTGAATCGGCACTTTAATGTTTTAAACAAAAATATACTTATTATAATAATATAAGATAAGATCAGTTTTATTTCGGTAAAATTGTGTTAAGGCGAAGGGTAAGGCACACTAGCGCCACCAATTGATAATTTTACAATTACTAACGGACTGGATCTTTTTTTAAACATTGCGTACTGTCCGACAACAGGAAAGCATCCATAGTATTTATTTAATTATTGTTCACTACTTTTTGTTGCGTGGTTTATTCACAAGGAGCTATCGCATTTATTCACAAACAATGGCCACTCTTGGCGTTAGCGAATGAATACAAAAACAAACCTAAAAGTAGTGCACAATTATTAAATAATAGATGTTTGCCTAGTGTGGGAAGGCCCGCAATGTTAGAAAAAAAAACCAGTTTAGCAGTTATCAAATTAAATCCATTAGCGGCGCTAGTGTGCCTTACCCTTCGCCCTAATACAATTAGCAGATGTATGCTTGAATATTAAAAGTAACAGTTAAATTTTGAAATACTTAATGTCGACTAGACTTATTATCTGTTTTGTGTTATCATTTCAATAGCAGTTGAGTACCTGGTACAAATTATACTGATTATTGAGAATGGAATAAAATAATATACTTTATTGTACACATAAAATAAACACAGGCAAAGAAATCATAAGTAAATAGGACAATGGGTGGCCTTATCACTAAAAGCGACCTAGGGATGGAGAGAATTGATATTAAATAAGATGGAGGCGGATTGAGCTCATTTTTTATTATTCGTTGACGTTGTAATAGTCTTATTTATGGCCTTTCTACACGAACCGTTTGAAAGAACAAAGTCTTGGACAGCCCTTTTTAACTGACATTTATCAGAAAGAAAGTGATGAACCTCCTCCTCAGGTGGTTTAACGACTGCTAATGCAGCCGGGACCAACGGCTTTACGTGCCGTACGAAGCACGGAGGAGCTCGAGATGATAAATTTTTGGTCACCCACCCGATGACCGGCCTTTGCGAAAGTTGCTTAACCTCAGCACTCGCAGACCGGGCGCGTTAACCACTGCGCCATCGAGCTCCTCTATTAACAACGGGTATTAATTAACATATAATTCCACAATCGTATACCCCCATTCTGGGTTGGGTCAACAAAAATGTCCACAAATGGTGGTTAGTAAGCAATAAAACAGGATTAAAAAGTTAAATTAACTTCGACCCCCAATGTGTTGCGAAACTGCAAGCTCTGTTTCATCATACGTTTTAATCTCCTGAAATAATTTTAACTTATTATAATCCTCGCACATATTGGCGCTCGATTTCGTGCGAAAGATATTTTTATGAGAATACTTTTTTAATATTTCATTTTGCTACTGTTAAATGTTGAAATTTACACTTCGGAGTTTTAGTATATTAGTGTATCTATCTATACTATTAATAAAGTGGTGGCGGTCTGTGAGTGCTGAGGTTAAGCAACTTTCGCAAAGGCCGGTCATAGGATGGGTGACCAAAAAATTAATCAACTTGAGCTCCTCCGTGCTTCGGAAGGCACGTAAAGCCATTGGTCCCGGCTGCATTAGCAGTCGTTAATAACCACCAATCCGCACTGGGCCCGCGTGGTGGTTTATGGCCCGTTCTCCCTATCCATCCATGGGGATGGCTCGTGCCCCAGCAGTAGGGACATAAAATAATCGGATGATGAATAAAGTGGTAACGTTTGTGACTTTGTTTGTTTGTTTGTATGTCGGGGCTGATCTCTGGAACTACTGGTCCACTACTGAACTACCAATTCCACAAATTCTTTCACTGATAGAATGCTACATTCCTTGCGGGTAACATAGGCTAAAATTAAAATTCTATTGTGTCTGGTATTCGCATGTATGTATGTATGTATGTATGTATGTATGTATGTGTGTGTGTGTGTGTGTGTGTGTGTGTGTATGTATGTATGTATGTATGTATGTATGTATGTATGTATGTATGTATGTATGTATGTATGTATGTAGGTATGTATGTTTGCAATGAATAAACTCAAAAACTACTAGATTGATTTAAAAAATTCTTTCACCAATGCTACATTAGGGCTGAGTAACATAAGCTATATATTTTTAAAAAATACTAATATTTAATAAAGAGGTTAAGTTTGTGACTATGTTTCTTAATTTGTCGGGGCTAATCTCTGGTCAAATTCCAAAATTTCTTTTCACTGATAGAATACCTACCTATATACCTTGTGGGTAACATAGGTAGGCTATATTTTCGAAATCTACGTGGACAAAGTCGCGGGCAAACTGCTAGTAGTATATAAAAAGAGTATAGTTCGAGCTTGCAACTATTTTGACAGTGTTTTAAACAGAGGTGGTACTCTAAAAACGAGCCAGGACTTTTAATTTAGTTTTATTTAGGGAAGTGAATTGGAGAACCGCAAATATGTAGTTTTATATTTCTATTCAAATTACAAATTGTTTAGATATCAGTAACAATATCGTATGATTTTATTATTTTAAACCAAACTTTTTGAAATGACTTTTGCCACAAAATATACCAAATTGTTATAAAAAAAAATTATTAACTAAAACCTTTTTTTAGATGAACTCTGTGGTGCAGTGTGGTAAGCCTGTTTGGATAGAAACGGTTTATCTACCCCAAGTTACTCCAAGCAAATCGCTCGCTCTTTCCACTTACAATTTCTCTTTTAACTTAAAATTTTCACACAAAACACTGAACACGATCCTATAAATGTTTTTCGCCATTACCAGTGCGCCTCGAAAACATAAACCCGTACTTACAAGTTCATCCGAATGTGCAACGTTCAAGAAACAATTTCGCAAGTCTCATCCAAGGAAAAAGTTCCGTTGCGCTCATTAAAAATGAAGCCGGATTTACGCAGCCCAGCTCGAAGACTTCTCTTAAGCTACTTTGGCCTGTAGTTACTTAATACCAACTATCGGAGAGTTTGGGTTAAGCTCTCCATTGAAATAATAGTCGAGAATCTTTGGGTGTTTTAAGGAATTACATACCTGTTTTAGAAGAAGATTGAAGCTGAATCTGACAAACATCCATAGCCTAAAAAATGATTATTAAATCCTTCTTGTTTTAGTTATAGGTAACTTAAGTTTTTAATATTAAACCGAGTTTTAATAAACATTACGATGACAAAAAAGTTTACTTTTGGGGGAGTTTTTGGTGGGAAAGTGAAGTCATGTCTGCGGTTTTGTTTTATTATTCAAAATTTGTTTTATGTCGAATATTGATGTAAAATAATGATGGATTATTAACCGTTAAGTGTTCGTGAGTGTGCATGAATGTTGGCAAATGAAACAAAACAGTGCAACGTCACTTTTCAAATTCTCTCAAGAAGTCTTAGTAAAGCCCCACATCTTTACTGAGATACTCGAGGTGTTAGGGGGTATATAATTTCTCACATCTCATTTCATCATTATCATACAGGAAAGAAATATTTTTTACATAAAACCCAACCTTTCTGAGAGCGAGAGCGAGAGCCTCTTTATGTGTTGATCGAGGCTCTTGGCTAAAAGACCGTTTGCCGAAACGACTATTTATTATTATTATTATTATGCGCTTTGAATTACAGATTAGTGATAGTCTGAGGACCAAAATGCACTATGTGAGCATTCTAGGCAGCACTTGGTCCAACTTCCATACAAAATTAGGCAATCTCCTTTCCTCAACAGACTGAACTTTACTAGGGATTGGTTAAACATGTATTTAAGAATTGTGACAGTTTTTGATAGTCTGGTGTGCAAGCGTCTGTACCATGAAGCTGTACCTAAATATAGTGCCTAAGAAATTACAAATAAATAAAGAATAAGCTTCGAATAGTTATACCGTGTTTTGTTCCTGTCAAGTAAACGTCATTTCAAATTAGGGTAAAAGAGACAAAACACATAATAACTATTCGAAGCTTATTCTTTGTTTATTTGTAAGACCCATAAGGTCTGTACCTTTTTCTGAAGACTGCAACCGAACCGAGTATCTATGGTAATTATTATGCTAACCAAAAGCTCTACATCTCTCGTGCCACAAGTTTTTGCCCGTTCCTCTGCCTGAAGATAATCTGAATTCGTAGCTAATCACGCCGCGCCGCCTCTGAGACGACAATATATTATCTTTGTCCCAAATCGGTTAGAACGTGATGCCACTGTTAACGAGCACAGATAAGAACTCTTAATTACATAAATTACCACAGATAATATTAAATTAACAGATTGAATACGCGACGATTATTCTCATAACTTTATTGTCATTAGTGAATTTAGGAAATACTGTTTTTTTAAACGTTGCCTGTTGTTTTGGGACGATACATGATAAGATACAGTAGGGTAGTGGCAGCCATGATCGACATGCACCAGTGATCGACAGTTTTGTCCTTTAAGCATTAAAAATGGGCGTCAGCAACTGATGTCTCTCGTCTAACAATTGAATACCTACAGACCACCTGCTTCCTACCTGTCATCTCGTAAAATTTGAATGAAAATGTAGGTATATTAGTTTTAGCAACGTTATGGGCTCTTTCGGACTTCTTGGCGGAAAAGTGAAGTCATGTCTGCGGTTTTGTTTTATTTTCTAAAACTTGTGTTATGTCGAATATTAATGTGAAATAATGGTGTTTTATTAACCGTTAAGTGCCCTACAAATAATCAAAGAATAGGGACCGAATAGTTATTCCGTGTTTTGTCTCTTTTACTCTGACTTGAAATGACGTTTACATGACAGGAACAAAACACGGTATAACTATTTGGACCTTATTCTTTGTTTATTTGTAAGGCACTAAGTGTTTGTGAGTGTGCATGAGTGTTGGCAAATGAAACAAAACAGTGCAACGTCACTTTTCAAATTCTCTCAAGAAGTCTGCCCGAGGACTTGGTAAAGCCCCCACATCTTTACTGAGATACTCGAGGGGTTGGGGGGTATATCATTCTCACTTCTCATTTCATCATCATCATACAGGAAAGAAATATTGTTTACATAAAGTATTACTTGTAAGAAAAATTACTTTGACACTGGCTAAATGTGCTAATCGCACGAAGCCATCAACTAAATGAAAAAAAGGGCTCTTTTAATTTAGATGTTTGAACGGCTAACGCACGTTTGCACTGCGTTCCATATTAAAACAGTGGTGCGGCTGGCTTGCGGCTGGCGTTTAATATGAAACCGCATGGCAGCAGCGCAGCGGTCCGACACGAAACGTCTAAATTGAAAGAGCCCTCTGTATTAAACACTAGGGGCTTACTAATAAACAAAGTGTAAGCTTGGAGTAGTTACTCCGTGTTATGTCTCTTTTACTCTAATATGAAATGACGTTTACATGACGGAAACAAATCACGGAATAACTACTCCAAGCTTACACTTTGTTTATTAATACGGGGGTAAGAGTGTCGAACAATGTTGCCCCTACCCGTTATGCGCTAGATTTCTTCTTTTTTTTATGTTGGTTGTCAAATAAATATTAGATATGTTATTTTCCCGGGACACATTTATATATAGGAACCTACTCGTAATTCATAAACTTTGATGTTGCATATTTGTTTGTAACCGCCAACGACGCTGCATTGTTTTCTAGTCTACGTAGGTACCCAGCTTACGCACTTTCCGTGAACCTAACCGAACGAACCGAGCACAATTTTCCAATGAATAAGGAGCCAGCCAGACACAAAAAGTTAAGATTAAAAAGTTTCCAAGATGACTGCAAATCCAACTAGTGTTTCAGAAGTAACAACATTTGAGAGAAAAATTAAAGAAGCATGGGTACTAAAGGAGGCAATCTAACTTGTTCCCAGAGCGGCTAATTTACCTACGCAAACGCAGCACCCGCTCCGGAGGGTTACCTACGCCGTGTCCAATGCCAATTGATCGAATGTCAAATTGTGAATCGTTTTGTTTTATTTAATAAAACACGTTGATTTAAGGTTACAAATTTTGTGTAAAATAAAAACCTATCCATAAAGATAAAGATTCATTCGACTTGTTGCCTTTTTGATATATTAACAATTTGATCTCATGAACCTTCGATCATTTGTAAATTCGATGTTTTGAACGTTTGATGTTTTGAACGTTCGATGATTTATTTTTTATTGTTTATTAATATACATGAGCTTACAACTATTATTGCAGGTTCACCACTCACCCCATGCAATAGTGAAGCATTATTATAAAATACTATAAAATTATGACATTATTAAATTACTATATTACTAAATTATTATTTTTCATTCTATTTTTTTTTGCGACTTTAAGCATGCCACTCAGTCCCATCATAACTTAAACTTACTACATCAAACTTATTTACTAGCACTTAAATTACTTAATTTATTATTAACAATATACTAAAGTAATATCAATCATCGACGGCTCACCAACACCATAACGCAGATAAGTCTGGCTGCTTCTGATGTAGGGTTTTTGAGAAGTTTTGAGGTTTAGTTGATTCGCCAATAATTGTCGCTCTTTACATTCCATCAACAAGTGTTGCACGTCCTCCAGTTAATCACATACCTCACAGTTCGGGGAATCGGATTTTTTCATTAGATAAGCAAACTTGTTAGACGGAAAGTGACCGGAACGAAGTCGGTGCAATAGTACAATATACTTTCTACTTATATCTACGTTTGTACACCAAGGTATATGAGGAGGTTCACTCTGCATGGTTTTATACTAAATGCCTTTTATTAGGGATATTTCATTAAAGTGCTCCTTCCAAATACCAAAGCATTCGTTTTTGAATTTCAATAACACTTCCGAGCGATAAGGCTTAATTTGAAACTCTAAACCTTCTAGTATAACAAGCTTGGCCAATCGATCAGCCTCTTCGTTACCTTTAATAATAAGTTACCTACATGAGAGGGGAGCCACTGTAGCTTCGTATAACAAGCTTGGCCAATCGATCAGCCTCTTCGTTACCTTCAATAATAAGTTACCTACATGAGAGGGGAGCCACTGCAGCTTCAACTGGTTTATTATGTTAATCTCATGAATTAGTTGCGTTATATAATATGCTATATATAGTATATAATTAATAAAATTACTAATTACAATATCAATCATACATATTATTACATTATCGACATACCTAATATAATGTTTTAATTTTTACCAATATCTTTATAATAACTTAACACGAATAACGCACACTTTATGAATTCACACAACAAACAAGAACAAATTCATTTGAATTGAACGTTCAATGTAATGATCATTCCATAAAATAACGATTCAATTATTTAAATTTTTAATTAATCGTTGTCGATGATTTTAAATTCGATCAATTGGCATTCGATATGGCGTAGGTAACCCCGCCCCGGGGCGGAGTGGATTGCTTTTTCTCAACTATTCCATTTTAAAGTTGAAGAAAATGTATGTACCCCGGTTCTTCGGTAGTCGGTACCCCTCTGAGTCCGCTCTGCAAAGACATAGGTGGCTAATGACTTTTTATGATTTGAATTTCTGCGCAAAGTTGGTTTTAGCTCTTAGCTCAGTGAGTCGTGGACTTGTTGCCTAAAGAATTTTTATGGGCAAGCTAAGAGCGTTTGGTCAGTAGGATTTACTTTCCTTTTGATTTCCAAAGATAGAAAATAGTATTAAATATGCATTATTTATATTTCTTAAAATTAATTTATTTTTGAATAATATTGTTGTAGCTGACTACCTATGTAGATTCTATAAAATAAAATATATATTTACCAACAAACTCTTTGCTGTAAAAAACGGTATCGGTTTTGCACTTTTTAAAAAAAATACATGGCCGTGGCCATAGAGATTGAACATTTTCAACTCAGCGCTAATGTAGCATTCTATTTCTAATGGTGAAAGAATTTTTTAAATCGGTCCAGTGTTTTTGAATTTATTCGTTGCAAACATACATACAAAAATACAAAGCTTCATCTTTATAATGTTAGTATAGACGTCATCTGCTCCGATTATCAATATATTTCTTGTTGCGTAATGCGTTAAATGTGTGTTTTATTCCTATTCTATAAAACATAGAAACATTATTTTCACAAGTTCTATTTTACCTCCTAGGGGGACGAACTTACTTTACAGACACAAGAGGAACCTATTGGTTCAATAGTTTAATCATTGAGCCATTCAGAAGCTCTCTCCTTATTCAACATCAAATTCAAAAAAATATTTATTGCATGATTAGATTGCATGTCACATTGGTGTACATAGTAATTAAATAAATAGGTAAAAAAAGGTGATAAAATAAGCAATGTAGCGCCCCGTAAGGGCATAGCAAACAGAGGAAGTATAGCAAAGACATTTACCTATTAAATCTCTTTAAAGTATAGCTAACTTATTTACCTAACTACGATAGATGAAATTACTATTTTCTATGAATATAATTATTACTGATTACTGAGTAGTGGCCATTATAATAAGTCAGCAGTTACGTAGAAGACGCTCAACTGTAAGGTAAACAAACGGTTCAAATTAAATTAAAATTAAAAAGCTTTACATATAGAAACTTCTTACTTTATTTTTTCCTTTAGTTGATGGCTTCGTACAATCAGCACATTTAGCCAGTGTCAAAGTATTTTACTTACAAGTAAATAAACAATAATTCCTTCTTGTATGATGATGATGATGAATGATAATAGAAAAGAGAAGTGAGAAATGATATACAAACCCTTGGGTATCTCAGTAAAAATATGGGGCTTTACTAAGTCCTCGGACTTCTTGAGAGAACTGAAAAGTGACGTTGCACGTTGAAAATAACTGGTGCAGCGAGCGTGAAAATAAACGTAGCATCAGTTAACCTCACTCTGCCGGCCCACAAGGTGCTTTTTCAAGCCTTTTTTGAAGGACCCCATATTATAGGAAGGAGGGAAAACGTGTGCTGGTAGACTATTCCACCTTTTGGAGGTGCGACAAAGAAACGAGTCACCAAATTTCTTTGTGCGCGAGATGGGATATCGCCATGGTATAAGTGGTGAAACACGCTGAGTGATGCAACGTTTAATTACTACTATTTTAAATTTTATCTTTAACTTGCATTATGTAGGTAACAATTTAACCAGGAGATTTGTTTTAAAAAATGCTTAAAATGTATTATACTTTTGCCTAACGAGGTGAAAATGAAAGTCAGAAAATACAGAAATTATTTTGGAATAGATTTTTGCTATTCACTTTGCTTAGTAGCGTGGCAAGAAGCTTTGTAACTAAACTTAGGTACTTTTCTCTGTTCCCCAAGCCTACTGATCCATCAAACCTTAGTCATCATTATCATGTTATGGATCAGCTTTAAGTTTTGTTGAAAACGCGCTCGGCCTGATATTGCCGAAGTTAAGCAACTTTCACAAAGGCTGGTCATCGGATGGGTGACCATAAACTTATCATCTAGCAGTCGTCAACAAACCACTAATCCGCACTGAGCCTGCGTAGTGGTTTAAATAGTCCGTTCTCCCTGTGATGTTTTAGTTCAGTTCAGGGAAGGCTCGTGCATAGATAAGAATAAGTTGGCTCGTGCGTGCCCAAACAGTGAGAACATAAAATAAGCTGCTGACGAAGTTGTTTAATAAAATATTGTGAATTATCATACTCAAATAGCAAATCAGACATTTCATAAGCGTGTTTAATAAAATATTCAAAGTCAAAAATCACAGAATTCAAAAGACATTGAAATCAAACATTGAAATCAAGCCATTGAAAGCAAACTAAGGTTACAAATTAATAATTTAAACTAATAGAACACAGGTCGAACATTTGAACCTTGTTAACGTTAGATGATACCTACTTTTCGTAAGCTTGTACATATTTTTTGATTGTGTACTAAAATCAGAATCTGCTAAGGCTCTATGTCTTACAACACCCGTGGACCGTGACAAATATAATATAAAGAAAAATAAAAATGACGTAATTGATATCAGCGTTGCCAACTTAGCACTTTCGGTGCTAGATTTAGCACTATTTTCATAAGTCCAGCCCAAAACAACAGCATACAGCCCCTAGCACTAAATCTAGCACTAAACTAAATAGTAGGTAGGTACTCATGCTGATTATTTTCTGATTATCGCTCAACAAAACGCAGTCACGCAGGCAGTAACAAAACGCTGTTTTAAACTAAAGAATACAATGAACTTGGACTCTTTACATGCGATTATTTATATTTAAAATTTTAACAAGACTTGCCATACATACGAAATTCCCCGAGATATCTTTATCTCTATCTTTATATATAAAAAATTGAACTCCTTCTAAATGGCTGGACCGATTGTGATAAAATTTTCTGTGTGTGTTCAAGTGAATTCAAGAATGGTTTAGATTTACAATTGGAACCAGTAGGTGGCGCTGCTATAGGGGTCCATCATGAGATACGGGTTTTCTTAAGCGGATGAATGATTTGTTTGTTTTGTTGTCATGGAAACTGTCAACGTTTTGTTTGTTTTGTCATGGAACCTGTCAAAGCGGTATGAAGTCCGCCGGTCAGCTAGTTGTATATATAAATCTTCTGTGCGTGTGTATGAAATGGAACTCCTTCTAAACGGCTGGACCGATTTGAATGAAATTCTCTGTGTGTGTTCAAGTGGATTCGAGAATGGTTTAGATTTGCAATTGGACCCGGTGGTGGCGTTGTTGTCCATCATGGGATACAGCGGACGAATGACTTGTTTGTTTTGTTGTCATGGAAACTGTCAACGTTATGTTTGTTATGTTGTCATGGAAACTGTCAAAGCGATACGAAGTCCGCCGGTCAGCTAGTTATTAATAAAATAAGCAAAAAAGAAATGTACACATTTCAATTAAAAAAGTCGGCTGAAAGTCATCGTGAACAACCATCCACTTCAACGGCCGGCGGCAGTACAAGGAGGAGAAAATAAGGCAGCGGATACAGATAACAGTGAAGATGACTGGATATAATTACATTTTGCTTTTAATTTTTTTTTTTCATTTTACACTAGGTCATTTTATTATTTCAAGTCCAATAAAATTTGCATTATTTTTGAAAATCCATAATTATCTAGCACTTTTTCAGATGTCATTTAGCACCTATTTGTGGTATTGTGTTGGCAACTCTAATTGATATTTCGATTTCTTTGACATTTAAATTGACAAGTAAACGAAAACAATTGTGAATTAAACGAAAATATTATAAATATTGTACTAGGTGAACACATTTTTACACTTCACCGATAAAATAAAAATTGTAAGCTAGTGTTTGTTACAGTTGTAGTGTATTGTCGTGTTTTTTGTTACGTTTGTTAGGTTATGTGTTGTTATGACTCAGAGTAAATTCGTGCGAGGTGATTTGTGTATTACGAATTAAGTACCTTCCAGTTGTAACCAGTTGCATACCTTTTATGGGTTGAAGAGGTCTTTGATATTTGCACTTGAATCATTTAATTTCCTGCAATGAGTGAGCGCGAAGGTTCAAGTGGTTCTGGAACTCAAGATGCAGACAAAGGAGAGAAAAATATGAGGACACCTTCGCAACCAATGTCTACAATGTCTAGGTTAGTAAGAAATTATAATTTAACCTTTTTACCTCTATTTTCAAACAAAGAAACCTTCCTTTTCCTTCTCTTTTTATCCTTTGTCATGTAATCACAGATTAGAAACTTTAGTGTAAACATAAACAAGATTGTTAATGAAACTCATTTATTACATATACTATTTTTAATTTAGTATGAGATAAAATGCTGAAGAAATTCAATTTGTTGGGTAATATTACAAAAAGATTTTAATTTCGTAAAAACTTCCAGAACTAAATAGGTTAAATTGGGTTGGCTTTAGTAATCGGCGGCAGGAATTAGGAATTGATAAGGGTTGGTTACCCCTTTTAATCGACATTCCCTACCCCACGAATATGCATTGTTTTTTTTTACACATGTTTGAAGTTACTTAAAAAAAAGTTCAGCGTAGCAAGTGCCAGTCACGGAAGGGGGTAGAGTTTTACAAATATTTGGAGAAATGGGGAATTTCGAAGTCTTGCTTTGACTTCAAATTATTACATTTCTATTTTGTCAGTCATTGTGTTGGATTTACAACAGCTAACTGGGAAAATATCTCTTGATTTTTTAGTTCTCGCAGCTACTATGCAAATGAGCCTATTCAGTTCAGAGTGCGGGGTTCCACAATCACCGGTGCGTCCCCACCAAAGTTTGTGACTCTAGAGGACATTATGAAGGCAGCACACGGTATGCAGAACATGGCTCTTGCACATGAAATTGCCGTTGACAACGACTTTAAGCTAGAACCGTTTGAGCCACCAGATAACAGGTAATTCTTTGTGCAAATATAGAATGAATTATAATTTATAAAGTTACTTGAGGTTGCTATGCTACAACAACACTGCAAGTTGTTTTTATATTACTGAGTTAACAATTAGATATATGGCCCACCTAATGGTTGGAGGTTATCATAGCCTACTGACGTATGCAACACCAGAGGTGTCACTCATGCAATGCCAAACCTGTAAAAACCTTTTCACAGATGTAGAAATTATGTATTAATTAATTGAGTACTTATGTCAAAATATACAGTAAACTAGCTGACCCGGCAAACGTCGTTTTGCCATAAAAAATTTAAAAAAAATTTAGGGGTGGACTACCCCTAACATTTAGGGGGATGAAAAATAGATGTTGGCCGATTCTCATAGATACCGGATGACCCGGCAAACGTTGTTTTGCCATAAAAAATAAAATAAAAATTTAGGGGTGGACTACCCCTAACATTTAGGGGGATGAAAAATAGATGTTGGCCGATTCTCATAGATACCGGATAAGCACAAAAAATTTCATCAAAATCGGTCAAGCCGTTTCGGAGGAGTACGGCAACGAAAACTGTGACGCGAGAATTTTATATATTAGATTACTCTGGTATGAGGAGCTCGATGGCGTATTGGTTAACGCGCCCGGTCTGCGAGTGCTGAGATTAAGCAAATTTCGCAAAGGCCGGTCATCGGATGGGTGACCAAAAATTTATAATCTCGAGCTCCTCCATGCTTCGAAAGGCACGTAATAAAGCCGTTAGTCCCGGCTGTATTAGAAGTTGTTAACAACCACCAATCTGCACTGGGTTCGCGTGGTAGTTTATGGCCCGTTCTCCCTATCCATCCATATGGAAGGCTTGTGCCCCAGCAGTGGGGACATAAAATAAGCTGATAATGACGATGATGATGAACTCTGAAAACCAGAGTTGCTGGTTTTTTTTGGTGATAGTTTGCTGATTGCCTCAAGTTCATTTTCGGCTTTTTTGGGGTGGCGAGAAACTTGGGTTCAAAAAAAGGGTTCCTCAAGCCGTGTGAAACGAATCACCTTCTGAGGTTTTCTAAAGGGAACGGCATCACGTACTAGTGCGTGTCCCCATGCCCTACTAGATTCTCTGAAGGGTTCAGATCGGATCAGAAGAGTTGCAATAGCTTGAAGCAGCATTGTATGCTGAGAGGAGTTCAATTCTTCATAGCTTTTTAATTTTAAGTATTAGTTTTATTGTTAGAACTTAAGCCCAACTGTGCTAAGTCAAATAAATGTTTTGGATTTGAATGAGGACTAAATATAATTATTTGAATAGATAGTCCAAACTGGATTATTATAACTGTGTATTTCTTGTTACAGCTACCAAAAACTGGTAAAAGAAACAATGCACAAAGCTTACTTTGATATACTGCGTGAACAACTGAACACCGATCCTCCTGAGTACAAGCAGGCCCTTATACTTCTAGAAGATGTCAAGCAGGTAATGAAGTAGCATCAGCCTTTGAGTGGTTTACTGGTTGCTGCTGTTATTTACAAAATTATGTTATAGGTATTGTATAAACTGGGTGCGCATTCTCTTACATAACTTTTCAACTCCTATCATCGCAGGTCCGAAAATATTTCTCATACCATTTAAAATCATAATGATCATTCTTCATAAAAAAATTAAAAACCAAATATTAAAAAATATAATCAATAATCACATTGGCCATTGGACATTCAGTCGGCCATACACATATTTCTGTCAAAATCGTGTCTTTGCATAAAAGTCGAATGTTGTATCGAAATTAATACAACGCCAGCGCAACATCCCTAGATTAAACTATGACTATGAATTGACAGATTTCATTTTATAGATTTTAAAACATTAGCATTATAATAATATGTTTATGTTACGATTATGATAGGGGTTTGTGTTAGGCCCACTGATTTAAAAGTTTCAACTCCTAGTAACCATAACATAACGTCTTCCCCAGGGCTTATTCTCCATCCTGCTTCCACGGCACACTCGCATCAGGGAGATGATCGAGGAGGTACTGGACACAGACTTCATCCGGCAGCAGGCTGAGAACAACAGCCTCGACTTTCACAAGTACGCTAAGTTCGTCATTGATCTAATGGCGAAGCTAGCGGCTCCAGCGAGAGATGAAATGATACAGAACATCACCACTCTGACTGACACTGTAAGTACTTAATTGTGAGAATTTGTAACCTTATCGCAAATCACTACAACTATTTTCATTTCCCATAACATTATTCGCAGATCTTACTATTCAATTTGTAACAACTCACAAAAACACAAATGTTGAAAAAATTTCCACAGGCAGGATTTGACACCCTTCTGACCGGGTCAGGTGCTCTCTCAATTGAGCTATCGTGAATGGGCACCTTTGGCTTTCAAAGTAAAAAAGTAAATAGTGTTGAAAAATTTCGGCGGGCTGGTTAGAACCACGATCATCTGACCCGGTATGTCAGAAGGGTGCAGGTTCAAATCCTGCTCGTGGAAATTTTTTCAATATTTGTGTTTTTGTAATTTGTTTCGCATCAAAATTTACATTCAAAATTATATAAACAAAACAAACTTCGTTTCAGCGCGCGCATTCGTAAAATCAAACAAAGCTTATTTACCTAAACAATATATACAGAAATATTTAAACACTGTTATGTCCTGTATCTCCTGGTGGTGCCGGGGATAAGGAATTGCACCACCCCATATCTTCCCGAGGGTGTCGTAAAAGCCGACTAAGGGACCATTCCAGAGGATGGGCAGCAGCATCTCTCTGAGGTTAATCTTAACCAACTTCGATCGCCAACCCGCCTGCCAAGCGTGGCGATTACGGCAAATACCCCCCATGGAGATCCGTGGGGGAGGCCTTTGTCCAGCAGTGGACGTCTTTTGGCTGTGATGATGATGTCCTGTATAACCCCCCTCAAAGAGGATACAACAACCACTTTGATATCGCGATTAACAACCATGCTACAGCTCCATAGTAGTACATAAACGACTAACCTACTTGACATCTTTTGTGTCATTAAGGGTGCGCCGACCAATTAAAGCCAAAAATGTAGTCACAGTTAAGTTGATATATTGGGTCCGTACCTATGAAATTGGCATTTTTTTCTCACTCATTAATAGGTGTATTACTTTTAAAACTCAATACCGGTTGTTAATATATAGGCTTCAGTAATAACAATGATTTTTGATTTTTTGTCTTTATAGCTCAACATTTTGTTTTAATTGACTTCTTTTTTTGTTAGCGGAATTGACTGTTTCATTGTAGCTTTGAAGGTACTTGTTTTTTTTTCTTTTTAGGATCTGCTATATTTAGCTAGTGAAACAAACACACTGCCCTACAATTTTTATAGTATTAACCTAAGTAGATGCTAAGAAAATTGAAAAAACGTTAGTATGAAAAATAGAATTTTATAAAAAATCTTCATACAAAACACCAATTTCATAGGTAAATATATATTTAGTATCAAAGGAAACGTGTTTACAATTAGTCCGACCCATAAATTACACACTATAGTTTTTTCTACAATATCATTTAAAGTTGGGCAACAATCATGAAAACGAGTGGCGGCATTTAGTTGATATCTTATAGTGTATCTAAATTATTATACCTCTAATTATGTCTAAACAATCACCAATGTCTTAATTACAAATCGTCTCACATTTTCGATTTATCGAGCGGTTTTTTAAATTATTATTTTTGAAGTTAACACGTTAAATTCCCCATACAAAATTAGTATGGCCGCGCGGCATCAAATAAAAATGGACGAAGACTTTTCAAATAAAATATATGACACTTGTCACTTACGGACGGCGCACCCTTAACTGTTAGAGACTTTTAGATATCATATAAATTATTATATTAACGCGAGTAGATCTGTGAGGAGCTCGATGTCACAGTGGTTAACGCGCCCGGTCTGCGATTACTAAGGTTAAGCATCTTTCACAAAGGCTGGTCGTTGGATAGGTCGTCTCGAGCTCCTCCGTGCTTCGCAAGGCACGTAAAGCCGTTGGTCCGGCTGCATTAGCAGACTTTAACAACCACCAATCCGCACTGGGCCCGCGGGTGGTTTGTGGTCCGTTCTCCGTATCCATTCATAAGGAATGCTCGAGCCCCAGCAGTGGGAACATAAAAGGAGCTGCGATAAGGATGATGAGTATTTGCGTAAATTTCAGTATTTAATAGTGTATTTTATTTAAAATATATCTTTCAATTCACAGGTGGAAGTCTTCCGAGCCATTCTAGAGACATTGGAAGTGTTGAAGTTAGACTTGGCCAACACTCTCATCGCGATGATTCGACCGCACGTCCAGAAGGAGAGTGTACACTACGAGAGGGCAAAGTTCGACGAGATTCTCAAAGTGTCTGAAGGTATAAACTCGTCTTTTAAACACTGAAATAATACTCCAATGTGTAAGGTACGAGTCGTGACGCTTTTAAAAAAAGTCCGCGAGCTCTTGTTTGATAGAATCATTGCAGAATCATCTCAATAACTTCCTATTATATAGAATTATGTATTTTATGTATGTTTATTTATTGTAGTTTATGTATTTACAATACACATATTATATGTTTATGTATAAATAATATTTATGCATGTATTATATACTTACTTACACTTAAATCATTTATTATAAATCTTAATTGCACCTGCCAATGTTATCTCTGCACCACCCTATGGTTGACTGGTAGAGAATGTCTCAGGCATTAAGTCCGCCATGTAATAGTTATGTTGCAAAAGTTTAAATAAATAAAAATAAAAAATAAGGTAGGTGTTAAAAAAAAACATACAAACTAGTCTTCGTCATTGGTGGACGATCAGTCACGGCCAGGTAGGCTACTCTTGACGCAAACTCAATCTCAATACAATTCCAATGCGATTAATATGTATCGATATTGGGATAAGTTTCGCAATTTCGGAACTCCCCATCTCGATAATAATTTGTTCACTCAATTTCCACCCAATTTAATTCCAATGTACGGAGGAGCTCGATGGCGCAGTGGTTAACGCGCCCGGTCTGCGAGAGCTGAGGTTAAGCAACTTTCGCAAAGGCCGGTCATCGGATGGGTGACCAAAAATTTATCATCTCGAGCTCCTCCGTGCTTCGGAAGGCACGTAAAGCCGTTGGTCCCGGCTGCATTAGCAGTCGTTAACAACCACCAATCCGCACTGGGCCCGCGTGGTGGTTTATGGCCCGTTCTCCCTATCCATCCATAGGGAAGGCTCGTGCCCCAGCAGTGGGGACACAAAATGAGCTGATGATGATGATAATTCCAATGTAGCGCTATTATCGCTTTTAAGAGTGCCATTTAAATTTTTTAGATTTGGGATTGGAAATTGATTATTGCAATTGTGTTTCAAGAGTAACCCACCAGATCTGTTGTCCAACTATAATGCTTATAGTACATAAATGAGAAGGGTGCACGATAAAGCGCTCGTTTTTTTTTTATCTTACGGGTGCACAGTGTCTTCATCTCACTTGATGTGAAAGTCAAATCATTTTATTCAACACTAGCTTACCCGGCGGACTTCGTACCGCTTTGACAGTTTCCATCATTGAGTTAAATATATATCAATGATTTCCATGACAACGAAACAAACAAATAATTTTGTATTGGAAAATTAAATTGTCGTTTTTTTTTGTTTTTTTTTTCATGTAGCCTATGTTACTCAGCGCTAAAGTAGCATTCTAATGGTGATAGAATTTTTTTTTATCGGTCCAGTAGTTTTTGAGTTTATTCGTTGCATACATACAAACAAAAATACAAAGGTTTCCTTTTTATAATATTAGTATAGATAAGCCTTTACAGGCACTTATTGAAAAACTAAAAAAATGTTTAGACTGAACTACTGACTTTACCACTAGTTCGGATTTTGGGAGAGCCTTCGATCGAGAAGAGCTGGCAATAAACTCAGGAGGCTCATTTCTTTTTCTCCATTTAAGGGGGTGCCGCGCGGAATTCAAAAATTTACGTGTTTTTAAGTCACTAGTGCTAGGCGCTGAATAGCACATGAAACAATAATCCGGAATCAAAATGTTTGTATTGATATTCTGCAGGCCACTGTTGTCTTATTTTTCAATTAAAAAATATGAATATGAAAATATTAAGACTTATTATTTTTTACCCAAACGCCTATGATTTTACTAAAGTAAACATTTAAATCACCAGCCTACTCTGTACAGATATTAGTGTGCGTGCGTATTCGTAGTCGTACGCCGTTGTCACAACACTGCCACGCGCTGCTCGATGGCTATCTTAAAGAAACTTGAAACTCGCAGTTTTGCGTCCGCGCTGCACCCCCTTAAGTGATGTTAGGGTCAAGGCAAGCGCAGACACCGGATATCTTATCTCTAGCTGCCGAAACACAACAATGTTACAAACGTTCATGTTATGGCGCCATGCTTTAGATAACATGGTGGTAGCACCAGGCGGACAATCAAGCCCTACTACCAACCAAACCCGAGTACAAAAACGTCTACCCCCTGTACTGGGAATCGAACCCGGGACTTCTGGGTCTGAGACCGGTGGGGTTAACTTCTAGACCACAGAGGAGGATTCGCTCCATACATGGCGTGCGCTCCTCGCCTTACTATACTGTACGCGGACTGTTCGCTCGATTAGTGCGCCTGCGAGTCAATGTTTACAAAAATATCGCCGCGCGCGCGCAACACATGTAAAGTAAATGTTTTCTCTCACACCTTGAAAGAACAAGCCCAAAAAGCCGATTACAATAAGTAACCACGCTCGAAACCGAACCTCTGACACGGCTAATCTATCCACTCAACGCAGATATGGTTAAAAGGTTAATTCATTTTACTTCATGAGCATAGTTACTACTGTATTTTATAGTATGCCGGAAATGTCATTGAAAGAACCTTACATGACCTACACAGGAAATATCATTGTTAGAACCACATCCTTATTCAATAAAGCGGTCAATTAATTCTGTCTTTGCTAGATAGGCTGACCTTCAAAAACTACTTATACTTAAATGGTATTACAAATAAACAGGGAACAAGCTTCGAGTTTAGTTAGAGCTTCGCGTTTTTTAGAGAGAGCTAGTTTTTCCATGTTTTGTCTTTTTAGGGTTCCGTAGCCAAATGGCAAAAAACGGAACTCTTATGGATTCGTCATGTCTGTCGATCTGTCTGTCTGTCTGTCTGTCCGTCCGTCCGTCCGTCCGTATGTATGTCACAGCCACTTTTTTCCGAAACTATAAGAACTATACTGTTGAAACTTGGTAAGTAGATGTATTCTGTGAACCGAATTAAGATTTTCACACAAAAATAGAAAAAAAAAACAATAAATTTTGGGAGTTCCCCATAATTAGAACTGAAACTCAAATTTTTTTTTTTCATCAAACCCATACGTGTGGGGTATCTATGGATAGGTCTTCAAAAATTATATTGAGGTGTCTAATATCATTTTTTTCTAAACTGAATAGTTTACGCGAGAGACACTTCCAAAGTAGTAAAACGTGTGTCCCCCCCCCTGTAACTTCTAAAATAAGGGAATGATAGAACTAAAAAAAATACATGATGTACATTACCATGCAAACTTCCACCAAAAATTGGTTTGAACGAGATGTAGTAACTAGTTTTTTACTCTTCGTTGAAATAAAGTTTACATGACAGGAGCAAAACATGGAATGTCCATTCGAAGCATATACTTTGTTTATTTGTACGGGGAAAATGTATAAATGCTTACCTACTTATTTATTTTAGTTTACTTAACAATAACAAACCAAATCCATGTAAGTAACGAAAATTATGGGTGCGCCAGAGTTCACCTAAATTTTCAACTTCGATAATTGAAACTCCGAAAATGTTCTTCCTTACATTTTTCATCCTAACAATCACAATTCCTAACTACTCTGTTTCTAATGTTCATAATTCCGAATCATTCAACTTCATAATGTCAGTAGCAATAAACATCTATTATACTATTATTTGTTTTCCTATATTTTCTCAACATATCACTGTAACAAACTGTGCTTTTTGTTACTGGAATTTATAGAAATGACGTTAAAAACAAAAACAAAAAAAGATATTTTTTATTATTTTTCTTAGTAAGGTGTTGTATTAGGATGACGCACTAATCTTTAGCAATTGTTTAGTTATTTCTCTTCCATTCTCTTTTTCGTAAATGCTACTGGCTTTTAAGTTTTTTACAACTTTTACTCCTAATTACACAACCGTGTATTTGTTGTAGGTAGCGGCGATCGAAAACTTATTTTAATTTAAGCCGACACCCCTTTTCAGATGGCCTAAAACATACAAAGGAATGGTTGAAGCGAAATATTGAGAAAACGGATCTAACCCTGCCGGTGACAGACCAGAATGTAGTCAGGAACGTGACGGCGCAGACGCTGGCGAAGGCCTACCTAGAGCTGCTGGAGTGGGATCCTGACAAGGAGTATCCCGAGGTAAACAGTCTTTTTAATTATGATTTTCGTAATAGAAGAAGAAGAAAAGTATTTATTAACACATACATAATATACAAAAAATTAATGAGGCAAACAGTATACATACCTACACACAAGAGAAAAAATATGATGAAACAAAAAGAGTAATTTAAAAAAATTTACTTTTTATTTTTAAGTGTTGATTGCTACACTTAAGCTGAATTAAATATTTATATAAAATACAATTTTAAGGTTGCAATCACCTTTGGATAGATGGCACTAATGTCGCTCTAAAGCATTTCAAAAATCAAAAAGCAGTGACAAAATTCAGCGCTTACGTCAGCCTTCCCGCTAGCATAACGGCCATTGCAGCCGCCCGGATTGCGGAAGACGCAGGTTCGATTCCTGGCTGGGTCGGGTGGGCATTTAATTTTTTCACTGTATTTTATATAAATATTTAATTTAAAAAAAACAAAGAATGAAATTAATGGTCCCTGACTGAGCTTCTGTGTCGTTCTTAATAATCATATACAATATGTCCCGTTTCCGACCTCGGAGACTTTAAGGGTTGATTCTTGGCATCAATTTTGTCAAGGGTTGGTTTTTTCAATACCTGGCACGACAGATTTTTTTTAATATTTTGGCTTTTAAGTTAACATTATTTATACTTTATAAAAAGGTTTGCATGAAAAAGTCTTAAGTAACAATATGTCATTTTTAGACAGTTTAAAGAGCTATGAAAATAATCTATTTTTATGAGCATAAGACATAAGACATCCACATCCGACGCTATAGCTATTTTAAGGTACACGTTCTTGTGGACATTAATTAAATATTGAAATGGCAGCCATTGCTAGGGGGTTGGAGTTGCACCCCTACTTTTATTTTTTAATAAATAAAATGATGCTAAGTATCAACCCTTAAAGTCTCCGAGGTCGGAAACGGGACATATTGTACATACAGTTTCACTTTATTTTCTAAAGATTGTGTTTTGTAAAATAAAAAAAGTAAATAGTCTATAACTGTCCCAATGCTAGGCAAATGCCTTCATCGTTGAAATCAAGTCATCACTACAATTATTGGTTAATCTACTACATGGGCTATGCATCGCACAATCCGAAAAACCCTTCTGACCTAAGATTTGAACTCGAAACCATCGGGTATCAACACTAGAGCTGCACTAAGCCATTAGATTAACACATTAAATTTAATTTAATACTTTTGTTTACAAATGCGTATGGTGCAAAGTGTTGAATGTTTTATGATGATAAGTGTATATGCTTGGTGTGTAACGAAAAATAATGTGATTTAAAGCAAGTTTAACATGATTTCTGAATCGTCAATGTGTGTTTGTTTATTGAAGAATTTATGACCGTTGGTATAATGAAATGCCATAAAATGCAGTAAAAAGGGTATTTATTTGTGATTACTTAATTTTAATATTTAGACAATGTTTCTAGATTTCTAAAAATGTATAAATCTTAGAAAACGGGCGACAATCATAGGTTCTATAAGCAAAATAGTAAAAGAGGTGACCTCACTTGAAGTCAACAGGTCAAGGCATCAACACATAACGGTATCGATGCATTTTGCCGGCGTGACACTCATCGGTATCAATGCGTTTTGCCGGCCGACACCAGAGGTTGAGAAAATAACTGTCACATTTTAAATCTGTAGACTGTCACATTGGACGCTCCCCGCTTCGCCGAGCTCGGCACGCAGGTGTACCAGCTGATCGCTGTAGCTTCCCTTATGCTAGTCAGCCCTTCAGTAAACGCCAACGACCCGAATACTGCGGCGGAGCACAAACAGACGCTGAAGGACAAGATCCACATCATCATCGACAACGCTTCTAATGCCACGTGAGTTTTTTACGGTTCACCGTAAGAGTCAAATTGAACGGACAATATTTCAGGTCTTTTTTGAGTGCGTCGTGTTTACACGACCAGTATGTCGGGTAAACACGACAAATAAATAGATGCTTGTTTTTTTGCAATAAACAAGTAAACAATAATTTACAGTCTTCATACACTTGTCATAATTAATGTTTTGATTTAATTGATAACATTGCTTTCTATCCAAAAATAATTTAATTAAATAATATATGTCATAGCAAACAATAATTTTTAGTCTTATTCATACACTTGTTATAATTGATGTTTTAAGTTACTTTACTTGATTTGTAGATTTATAATGAGCCAGTCCCTGGAGCACTGCAATGCAACTGATGAATTAGTATTATCAGCCAGTTAACGTGGTATATACAAAAAAATATAGAACCGATTCCGGGTAAAGTTCTCTTCGACCTTCAGTTGTGGAATGTAGAAAACAATTCAAATTAATTACAGAGAATTAAATGCAGTGTTGCCGTCCGTTGCTGAAGAAGTGATTCTAGTGACAGAACAACTATTGGAGAACCTGAACCAACAACCGTTGACTGCCGACACGAAGGAATTGATTAGGACCCAGATCACCTCCCTGAGGGACCCCGAACATAGAGTTCGCCAAATTGTTCGTAAGTATAATCACGTCTTATCTTAACGAATCTAATTTAAAATTTTTGGGTAGAAAAATTAACATCAATACAGATTAAGCTGAAAATGACTAAAAACTAGTTTTTATTGAGGAGAAACTGAAGTGTCTTGTCTGATTTCAAACATTGATTCAAGATGCGCTACATAAATACAATAATACGGCAATTTACAACCTCTGGCAAAATATGTCAATTTCACTACTAAGAAATATTTATCCTAGCATGTCTGTCTTCTCCAAATTAGAAATTATAAAACTGTTTAAGTGATAAGACTAGTTTAATTGAGTTGATATACATTAAACTGGTTTTTTTTAGGTCAACGCGTTCTAGAGTTCCTCAAAATGATTCTAGTGTGCGCAGGCGGCTCTCGACAAATCCCGGTCGGCTTGTCAGCTCTAGCTAAGGAGTTGACCACCATATCGGGAACGCTCCTTCGCTACGTCATGCACAACAAAGCTGTATTCACTAGCCACTACATGGATATTGTAGCTGAAGAGTTGAGTAAGACTTAGTTTGATTTAATTTTCATTGACAAAGCGTAATCTTAGTTTTAGAAATCACATTAAAGTTTATCGGACAAAGTAATACAGTAAACTAAAAGATCAAGTACATTATTATTAATAATAATAATATTAATGTCATGATACACTATTTTTTATAAAGCAAAATAGTCTTACTGTCGCATTTAGAGACATAAATTAACATAAAACAAAAAATGGAATTTCCTCCCAGCATTTCCTTTTTCTTACAACATGGGGCCCTTTTAAGAGGGTGCCGCGCGGACGCAAAACTGCGAGTTTAGGCATATAGCGAGCGAGCGGCGCGTGGCAGTGGTGTGAACGGTGCACGACATGAATACCCACGCACACTAATAAGTGTACAGAGTAGGGTGGTGATTTAATTGGAGCAATGTTTACTTTCGTAAAATCATAGGCGTTTGGGTAAAAAATAATAAAAGTCTTAATATTTTCATATTCATATTTTTTTATGAAAAATTAGACATCAGTGGCCTGCGGAATATCGATACAAACATTTTGATGTCGGATTATTGTTTCATGTGCTATATTTACAAAGTTTCTGAAGAAATAAGTTTTTAGATATCATTACTTTTACGTATTGTTCATGCAGTTTTTGGGTATTTGTTTTAAATTTCAAGACAGCCATGGTCTTGTGAAAGGATCAAGCTAACCTACACTAGTCCTTTTAATGACCTATTCAGCGCCTAACACCAGTGACTTAAAAACACGTAAATTTTCGAAATTCCGCGCGGCACCCCCTTAACGAGGTGTGAAGAAGCAACTTGCGGGTAGGCAAGGTGAGGGCGGCAGGATTCATGCTGTCCTGCTCCAACAGCTGTCCTCGCATTTAGACACTTCTTCTGCCAGAGCAGTCATTTGCCTAATCTTCTAAAAAAGTTTCCTAAACAGCTGTTACGATTTCTCATTTCAAAATAGACTCTGATTGAGAATCATTTAGAACGTTTTTGGAATGAAAAATCACACTAATATTTGAAATGCGAAAGTTTGTGTTTATTTGTGTCTGTTTGTTGCTTCTTCACGCCGCAACGGATGGATGGATTTGGATTAAATTCGGCATACAGATAGTTTATAACCTGGATAACACATAGGATACTTTTTATCCCGATATTCCCACGGGAACGGAAACCACGCGGGTGAAACTGCGGGCGGCTGCTAGTTATAGATAAATTATCGGCCTCGGTGGCCGAGAGGTAAATCGCTTAGTTCATTTTCAAGGTTAGGTAAAACTGTCTTTTGGTTTTTTCGATTTTTTGGCCCGAGTTTATGATCACCGACCCGCATTGGGCAAGTGTGATAATTAATCCAGTACCCTTCAATTATAGTGATGACATTTTAATGATGAAGTTATTGCCCTGCAATGGGTCAGTATTAAGCTATTTATTTTTTACTTTTACCAAGTAATTATTAATGTTAATTAACGTCTCTAAGTAATTGGCTCTCTTTACTTTTTCTCTCTGGTTTTTACTTATTTGTATGTGTCCAATGAAATAGCTTCAAGTAAACACTTTTACAGTTTTCGTTATGAAGCGTAGGCCACACCGCCAGCTAGTGAGTGAGCGAGTTAGCTGGCGGGCGAAGCGAGGGAAACGATACAAACTAAGCGAAGTTTTGGCGAGCTAAGCTATGTGGGTTGACACCGAAAACTACGGACGGGCAAGCGAGCGGGCGGGAGAGCGAGGGGAGGGTCGACTAGTCCGAAAGCGGGAAGGCGAACCGAGCGAGCATCGTTTCACCTCTTTCAATTCGATTCACACCGCGAGCTACAGGGCTAAGCTACGCTATCTTATCTTATCCTATCTTAGTGGGGCCTGCCGAGGTTTCCCTCTCGCAGCAACACTTCGACCCATCGGGATCTTTTGTGCAACCCCATCCTTTCACTCTTCTTCCTCTGCAAAGATAGATGCCATAAGCTTGGCAACGTCCTTAAGAGCGAAGAGCCTGAAGTCCTCCGGTTTCGGATAGGCTGACCCCAGTGGTCCCATTCTTTTCCTAGCCAGAGAGTGGCAGTCACACAGTAGGTGCTGCATTGACTCCGTTTCCTCCCCACATGCCCTACACAAGCTATTTGTTGATAGATGCATTCTGTGGAGCATTTGTTTTGTGGAATAGTGCCCTGTCAAGGCACCGATGGTTAATCGGGCCTGCCTTCTACTGCCTCCGCATATGAACTTACTCCGCCCTAAGGCGTTTTCGCCTAGGAAGGATTTGGAGTATTTCATACCCAGCTGCTCTTTCCATTCGATGCTGTGTATGTTAACGATGTGATCTTTTAAGGCCTTGTTGATGGTACTTGGTGCAAGTGCCACGAACAGCTCAGGACCAATGAGCTGGGTCTCCGAGGGGAGGGGAGGGCTCCCTGGCAAGTGCATCCGCCATCTCGTTGCCATGGATTCCCATATGGCCTGGGACCCAGATCAATCTCACCTTGTAATGTCCACCTAACTTGTTTAGAGCTTTGGTGGTTTATAAAACAAGGCCAGAGTCGATCCGGGGCCATATGAGCGACTTGAGCGCAGCTTGGCTGTCACTTAGAATGAATAATTACGCTACGCTAACGAGGTGAACGAATATAATCGCTGGCATCGTCGGATATTTCGTTCGCATCGTTTGTATCGCTGACGTAGCTTATCCCTGTAGTTCGCGGTGTGAACCGAAGTATGAAAAGAGGTGAAACGATATTCGCTCGGCTCGCTAGCTGGCGGTGTGACCTGCGCTTAAACCTCAAAAGTCTTTTTATTATAATAATTTGATTATTAGAGCGTTTTGTTAATTTAAAATAAAGTAACCAAACGCAGTACTTTCAACTTTTAATTCCAATATATTTTTATAACTAATCAGTAAGTGTTAAATAACTTCAATAATATCTAATTTAGTAGAAACGGCTTTTAACAGATTTAACATACAGTTTAGTAAAAAAATCTTAAAAAATAACCTTTACTTATGTTATCGTAATTTTGAATTTCTTAAAATAAATAAAACTATTTCGTCATATCTATATAATCTCTTAGAACTCCTAATTAATATCTCGGTGTTGGTACTATATTTTATGATGAGAATGATAATAACTAATTATTATACTCTATTTTTATCAATTTCGTTCAAAGTAATACCTTTTTGTTAATTTAACAATATGATAAATTAGTTACCACCATTAACTCTTTCAACGCCAAAGTCTGATATGAATGAAAAGAATACGAGATGTCTGATATATCAGACTTGGGCGTTGAAAGGGTTAATCCGTTAAATAAATAAGAAACATAATTTTGCAATAAATAAATTAATATTTTATTTGCAAAAAAATGTTAACATAGTAGTTGCACTAGTGTTTAACGGAACCAGTGATAGTCATTGTTGTTCTTTAAATATTAAAAATCAGCAACTGATTTTATTTTAGTTTGACTACAGACCAACAGCTTTCTTTATGTCATTTCATAATATTACAATGAAAATCTATGTTATTTTTTGGCGAAGAAAACTGTCGAACACTGGGATAACATTGTCGAACACTGGCCCTATATACAGGGTGTCCCAAAAAATAGTGTCAAGCGAAAATCCAGTGATAGAGCACCCCTAGGTGTATCCGAAACATCCCCATGTATGTTCCGCGATTTTTGTTGTTTCCAAGTTATGTTTTTTTTTTTCTTTATTTTTGTCATATCTTGACCTACAAGACATTATTGGTCGCAGCGACATTAACTATTGAGATACATGCTTGATTTTTTTTTTCGAAATAGGTGAATAGTATGTCTCGCAGACTCAAAACCAATTCTAGGCCGATCTGATACCATTGCTCCTTAAAAAAATATTGAATCCCAATGTTAATTAAAATTTATAAACTTTTTAAATGTTTCAGGATGATTTTTAAAAAAAGTCACCTAAAAAATTTCGTCCAAATCTTTTTTAAAAACTTGCCCATTTCTTCAACTATTTATCGTGCAAATTTCATTGAGCTATCTTAGCGGCGTCATACTTTAAAATTGTTCCAAAACATAGTAAGTCTAAACAACCTCTTTAGAAGGGTGAGCTGAATAAAATTAAAAATAATTGTTAAAAACGGTCTAATGTCAGTGAACTTTTGTGTCATCTGATACATCTTTTTACATCGATTCGGATTTGTATTAATACAAACTTTCTTTGAACAATTTTAGCTTTCTCAACAGACTTTTAGAGCACATTAATTTGGTGAGCAATGTCATTTTTACCAAAAGATTATGCGCTTGTGCATTACTATTATGGCTATGCAAGAGAAAACGCTTCTGAAGCAGCCAGATTGTACAGAGAGCAAGTACAAAATAGCGGTGAACCTCGGCCCGAAACTTGACCTGATCATCGTATGATTGTAAGGGTTCATGACTCTTACATGGAAGGGCGCCTACCTGGTAGAAGACCTGGGCGTCCATCACAAATGCATGACCCAGATGCTGTCGAATCAGTGCTCGAAGAAGTGGCAAGAGACCCTTCGATTAGTGTAAGAACCCTAGAACGCTGAACCGGAATCCCAAAATCAAAGGCACATCGAATACTTCAACAAGAGGGTTTTCACCCATATCATATTCAAAAAGTTCAACAGCATGAGCCTGAAGACTACCCGAGAATGGTAGTGTTTTGTCAGGAAATGTGCAATATTTCCTGACAAAACAAGTCAAGCCGAAGACGAAAATTTTTTTAACACGATTTTGTGGACCGATGAATCTCATTTTAAAAAATGTGGGATTTTCAACATACACAATTATCATTTTTGGAGCGTTGAGAATACACACCTGACACGCGATTCCAATTTCCAAGAACAATTTAGTGTGAACCTGTGGTCAGGCATCTTAAACGGACAGCTGATTGGTCCGTTTCACTTACCTGACCGATTGAATGGCGAGTCCTACTTGGAATTTTTACGAGATCTCTACGGCTTACTAGAAGATGTAGACTTGTTAACGCGTAGAAATATGGTTTTTCAAAACGACGGCGCCCCATGCCACTTTGCGAGGATTGTCAGACAACATTTAACCGAAAGGTTTGGAGACAAGTTGATCGGCCTTGGAGAGCCCATTGCGTGGCCGCCACGATCCCCCGACTTCTTTGTTTGGGGTTATTACAAAGAATTAGTTTACGCTAAAGAAATCACAAACGTATCGGAATTACGCACGAAACTAAGACAGGCAGAAGAAACAATAAAAAACAACAGGGTAGGGCTCACACGATTAAAACAAAACTTTTTAAGAAGATGTAGGATTTGTATCGTGCTCAATATTTTGGAAGGTAGACATTTTGAAAACTTTGTAATCAATAAATGTTTATTTATTGATTAATGACAATCATTTTTAATTTTATTTAGCTCATTCTTCTAAAGAGGTTTTTTTTGACTTACTATGTTTTGGAACAATGGAGTGGAGAACAAGACATGGAGTTGACTGCAAATCTCAACTTCGGCTCAACCATCGAGTCCAAAGCTCAGAATGCAGCAAAAAAGCTGGGCATCCTGAACAAGGTGCGGCAGTATTTCACACCAGAGCAGATCCTTAGCCTGTGCAAGGCTCAAGTCCGATCGTGCATGGAATACTGCAGTCACCTTTGGGACGGATCTGCCAAATACCAGTTGGCTGCACTCGACTAGCTTACCAGCCTCGCACACCGGCGTCGTGTCTTTTACCGACTTTATTACGGATAATGTGCCGGGGAGCTTTTCAAGCTCATACCACTATCGCCCTTTTACCACCGAACCTCCAGACGTACGGCAGGATATCATCTCCACCTAGTAGAAATTCCACTATGTCGCACTAAGCGCTTCATGTCATCATTTTTACTGCACACTGGCAGGGAGTGGAATTCTCTGCCATCGTCTGTGTTCCCAAAAACTTGTAACCTGAATTCTTTCAAGGCGAGAGTTAATAGGCATCTTCTGGGGCAGCTCGCTCCATCGTAGACCTCATCTACGCTCACCATCAGGCGAGATCGAGGTCAAGAGCTGTCTTATATATATCAATGAATTTTGCACGGTAAATAGTTGAAGAAATGGGCAGTTTTAGAAAAAGATTTGGGCGAAATTTGTCAGGTAACTTTTTTTTAAATAGTCCTGAAACATTTTAAAAGTTTATAAATTTTAATTAACATTGAGATTCATATTTTTTTATGGCACAATGGTATCAGATCGGTCCAGAATTGGTTTTGAGTCTGCGAGACATACTATTCACCTATTTCGGAAAAAAAATCAAGTATGTATCTTAATAATTAATGTCGCTGCGACCAATAATGTCTTGTAGGTCAAGATATGACAAAAAATGCGAAAAAAAACATAACTTTGAAACAACAAAAAATCGCGGAACATACATGGGGTGTTTCGGATACACCTAGGGGTGTTCTATCACTGGATTTCAGCTTGACAATATTTTTTCGGACACCCTGTATATCAATGTACACACGCTTGCACATCAATTTATCCAAAACTGTCAAATTTCTTCAATACATTTTACCATATAAATCTATATACATATAATGATTTGTCCTGACTGATTCATCATCGCCGAGCCTAATGCGTTGAAGCTAATTAGATGAAATTTAGACTGTAGGTTAATTGAGTGACGTAACCTGCCACTAAAAAGGATTTTACGGAAATCATACCCAAATAGGGGGTGAAAGTTTGTATGAAAGTGAGTCAGTTTTGAAGTAAAATACATGAAAATTGGTATTTGGCTTTTTGAAAAGAAATAAAGAATGACGTGTCTCAGAAATTTTGTTTATTTTTCTTTAAAGGAGTAAAAAAGGGATAAAGTTTTTTTGGGGAAATCATTATTTTAGAAGTAATAACTATAAAAATTAATAATTTATTTTATCTATAGATTTTTCAATAAAAATAAAGAATGACGTGTTTTAGTATTTTTCGAAAAATCTCCCCTAGAGAGGTGAAATAGTGGTGGAAAGTTTGTACGGAAAAGTGTTATTTTTAAAGATATTATGAAGAGTTTCAGGATTATCCCTATAGATTTTGACGGGTTTTGACTTTTATTACAAACAATCACTATTCCACGTAAGCAAAGTCGCGAGCAATAGCTAGTCTATATATATAAAAATCAATTGCTGTTCGTTTGAGTCGCTAAAACTCGAGAATGGCTGGACCGATTTGGCTAATTTTGATTTTGAAATATTCGTGGAAATTCAGGGAAGGTTTAAACGGTGAGAAACATAAATAACAAGTAACGGAAAATATTAAAAAAGACAATTTCATTTTCCAATACAAAATTATTTGTTTATTTTGTTGTCATGGAAACGTGTCAAAGCGGTACGAAGTCCGCCGGGTCAGCTAGTTTAATCATAAAGTTCATGGTCTATTGAGAAAATTTGACAGTTTGTAGGTAGGTGCAGTATGTGCAGACATGTGTACAATGAATGTTTCTGTGTCTCAAATGTTTGGCTGTTTTCTACGTAAGCTCATGATTGTAATAGAACTGATAATCGTTAAGAAATGGTCACAAACAAATCTGTTATATTCCTAATTTGTTAGGTAACTTAGTATTGAGTTTACTTTTATTTATAAAAATCGCCTATACACCTAGTCTAGAAGGTGCTTTTATGTATAAGTGAACATCAATGTACCTACTGGGGGTATTTACATTATTCCACGAATGAATAAATAACGATAAATAAATGTACAGACATGTGCATTTATTTATCGTTATTACATCGTTACAGACATGTGCCGACACATCAGACTATACAAAACTGTCAATTTCTTCAATCAATGTTCAACCATATGCTTAATAACCATACAATAACCATAGACTTAAAGTTCAAAGTGTATTGAGGAAATTTGACAGTCTGACGCTTCCTATACGATCCGAACCCCACGGAGAATCTAGTAGGGCACGGGGACACGCAATAGTGCGTGATGCCGTTCCCTCTAAAAAAAAAACGACGGGTTGCACTCTGGGAGTGCCGGCAGAAGTGAAAACTTGAATATTAACGTTGTGCATTTTTGATATTTTGGAATGGTTAGGGAATAATTTTGCACAAATTGCTTTAATTATCAGTATAAAAGTACTCTCATTTATGTGGTAGAATACAATATTTATTTATTGGGCTATCGTACACAAACATGACAATTTATATTACATTAAAAAGTTATATTAAGTTATATTAAAAAATTATATTACGCCGCGCCAGCTGTCTACTCTCCATCCGTCTTACGAATTTTCGATCAGGACACGTGACCTGACGCGAGTTTAACATTTTTTACCCATTCCAAAAAAAGTGCACAACGCCGCTAAAGAAGTTTTCACTTCAAAAACCTCGTGACGGTGATTAGTTTCACACGGCTTGAGAAACCCTTTAAGTTTCTCATCGCCCCTAAAGAGCCCGGTCAAGCTGAAAATGAGGCCTGTGGAAATCTGCAAACTCTCAAAACAAAAACTAAGACGCTACATATAAGTTGCGTACTACTTATTAAAACTTTGGACGAGGCCTAAGTTTGTGAATTCCTAATACATGGCGCGTAATGCCAATTAACCGTAGTGCGGTGAGCATTTCGACCGCGAAATGCAGAATACGCTCGCTGCGTTGCCGGTCGCCTCGAGCCGTGTCCAGCCGAAATTAAGAGAAACGATGGTGTTTAACAATTAGGCAATTTACTCTTTCACAGTCAGAGGGATGTAAATTCCCACCACATTTTGAACTTTATGTGATTGAGATAAGATTGAAAACCAATAAAAACATGTTCTGTCTGATAGAGGATTAAAAAAACAAATGCATAATGACTATTGCTGCTACAGCAATAATATAATTAACTTATTAGAAATAGGTGCCTTCTTGTAACGAACTATAGTATTCAGTGAATGGCTGTGCGAACGGTAGTAAAGAATAATATAATTATAGTATTTAACGTATATTGGTAAGGGTCGA
This sequence comes from Eudonia mercurella, assembly GCA_963082485.1. Taxonomy (NCBI): domain Eukaryota; kingdom Metazoa; phylum Arthropoda; class Insecta; order Lepidoptera; family Crambidae; genus Eudonia; species Eudonia mercurella. Next base: position 2,630,961 of record OY720040.1, read on the forward strand.
ATTTTCAATGCTAGCTTATTTAAGCAGCGCCATTTAGGGACAAATCTCTTTCACAAGTTTGTGGCGCATACATATTTTAGTTAACTTTAACCATATAAACATCACAAAATGTTGAATTTTTGCTTGGCTTTTCGACTTATGTCAACGCGATAAAGTTAAAATGGTGTCCAATATTAAATCGATTGAATAGTGAAAAAGAACTCGCAATAAACTTATTATTATTTATTGGTTGATTCTTTAACACACGGTCCAGTTTATCAGATTATTAAAATATCGACCCCTACCTATACCTACTAATATAATACCATAAATGGTGTCCAATATTAAATCGATCGAATAGTGAAAAAGAACTCGCAATAAACTTATTGTTATTTATTGGTTGATTCTTTAACACACGGTCCAGTTTATCAGATTATTAAAATATCGACCCCTACCTATACCTACTAATATAATACCATAAAGTTAATATATTCCGTTGGTATATTAACTTTATGTATAATACAGACTTTGAAGATTATTAAAAACTTTATTAGATTTTAAATATGCAATTATATGAATGTAATGTGCAATCGTGTTGTGTAATCTGCATCTAACTTATAGAAGCAACATAAGTAGTTAAAAATATCTTGACATGAAAGATGTACTATAAAATTCAAAATTATGTTTTGTGTGATTTTATTACAATGTTATTTCGTGTTTGTGAGACAGATTGGTAATTTCACAAATAACAGAAAAAACTGATTTATGTTTTTGTCCTCTATGTATTCTTCTCTACATTCGTTATTTATACATATCTAAAACCATGTACCTAATGTTAAAAATCCATATATTGAAAAGACTAATATAAATATTTTAAATATTTTTCTTACATGAAATGTGTCAAATAAATTGGGATCAATATTTTGTTTTGTGTGAGTAAATTGTGTTGTTTTTTTTATGTAATCAAGTGGATATGTGCACTAATAAATGATATTGCTACTTATGTTTTTTTTTCTTCGTCATCATCATCATCATCATCATCATCATCATCTCAGCCAAAAGACGTCCACTGCTGAAGAAATGCCTCCCCCAAGGATCTCGTCAACGACCATTTTCACTCGCATCCAGCATATATAACTAAATTAACCATGACTATTTCTCCATATTTTCTATCTTATACATAATATAAAAAAACTTAACGAGTGTATCCATCTTCGCACGTCCAGCGGCATAGTAAAAAAATAGCTTACAAGATTCGGACATATATATTATAATAAGTGAAGTTAAATAAAAGCTTTAAAACAGGAGCTTTTAAACAAATTAAAACAAACTTGTAGTATTCCTTACTTTTTACGTTTAGTAACGCTTATAATTTTTTTTTGATGGTTTTTTTTTTTTTTATACGTAGCACGGCAAATGACTCCATTTCACCTGATGTTAAGTGAATATGGAATCCAGATGCGATGACAACTGGTGCAGCGTGAAAATAACGCAGCATCAGTTATGGTTCAATAAGCTATAATGTATCTCTTAAAACTAGAAAGTAATACAATCCAAGTTAATTATAATACTTTATTTAAAATTTTAGAACCTAAATAATTACAGCAGGATTTAATTTTAATCAGAACCGCTATGAGCCGACGAGGCGCTTGACGCGGAGCCGCTACGGGAGCCCTGAAAATAATACTGGAGTAAAGTCATAGTTTTCCAAGGTTTCATATACCATATCGTCGGTAAGCGTACGAGACTGTAAAAGCAGAATTTCCAACTGAGCTTAATAGCTACTTCTGTGAAGCAAACAACAACTAAATATATATTTGAATGGCCAAGATAATCACTGTTTTCGTCTTCTGTGAAATTGTGCAAATGCGGTTTTTACAAACTACTTTTACGCGGTCTCGCATCTTATATATATTTTTTTTAATCCTTTAGTTGACGGCTTCGTGCGATAAGCACATTTAGCCAGTGTCAAAGTAATTTTTCTTACAATACTTAAATAAACAATATTTCTTTCATGTATAATGATGATGAATGATAATAGAAATGAGAAGTGAGAAATGATATACCCCCCAACCCCTGAAGTATCTCAGTAAAGATGTAGCTCGGGCAGATTCTTGAGAGAATTTGAAAAGTGATGTTGCACAGTTTTGTTTCATTTGTCAACACTCATGCACAGTGTTCGTGAGAACACTTAATGGTTAATAATCCACCATTATTTCACATTTATATTCGACATAACACAAGTTTTAGAAAATAAAACAAAACCGCAGACGTGACTCTTCCCTTTCTTGCCAAGAAGTCAATCTAATAATTATTCCAAGAGTGTGTTTGACTAAAGTTTGAGAAGCTCGAGCTAACGCGCCTGGTCTGCGATTGCTTAAGTTATCCAACTTCCGCAAAGGGCGGTCATCGGATGGATAACCAAAAATGTATCATCTCGAACTCCTCCATGCTTCGGAGGGCACGTTAAGCCGTTGGCCCCGGCTGAATTAGCAGTCGTTAACAACCACATATCCGCCTTGGGTCCGAGTGGTGATTTATGGCGCGTGCTTGGTTTCCATCCATGGTGAAGGCTCGTGCCCCAGCAATGGGGACACAACATGAGCTGATGATTTAAAAAGTTCTTATCTAACATACCTGTCTGGATCCACTGCGTGAACGGCTCTTAGACTTTTCCGAGCCGCTGCCGGAAGCAGAGTTCCTTCTCGAGCTGGCCTTGGACGAGGCTTTGGACCCTGAAGCCTTAGACGAGGCCCGAGAAGCGCGTGAGGAACGCCGGGACGAGCGTTTGCTGGCACGAGACGAGACGCGGGAGCTCGCCTTCGAACTAGCTTTGGAGCCCTAAACAAAGTAATACATTGGTATCACATCAGTGTTCGGAGTAGATAGACTATATTTAGGTAGACTTCACTACGGGACATAAATTATGTTAATAACAGTTCCATGTTTGTCACATAAGATGGACGGCAGTTTTACTGTCAAACCATTTTAAGCTTAATATTTACTACATAACGTATAGTATCGCTTGAAAAAGTCGGTTGGGACGCGAGAGAACCAACGGCCTATCAAAGACATGACGGGGCGAGGCGACTACTTACAACCCATACTATACGTTACTCAATATAAATAAAGCTTAAAATTGTTTGACAACTGCCGGCCACTGCCTTGGCCGCCGACCGCTGCTTCTCAGTGCGATTAGCAATCATTCCCAGTAGTGACGCACCCAAAGAAACCGGTTTATTTCGTTCATACAAAGAAATGGTTTTCGGTTTTGTTCTGAACGAAAACGTCTATTAACCACTTATTTTCGATCCACGATCCAATCTTCTATCAAAAAGAGCTTGGTAATAAACACGATAGTTGCTCCTTTTGGTACGGGGAGATTTATTTATTTATTTATTTATTGGATTACCGACATAAGAAACAGTATTTAAGATTAAGAATAAAAACAATTATCTCTTAGCTAACTGCTCTTACAATTATGTGCAATCACAGCATGCATTAAAACAAAATTAATATTAAAAAATTAAAAAAAAGACAAATTCAATTAAATTTTAAACAAAATTAAATTAAAACAAAACGAAATTAAATTAAATTATATTAAAAAAAACAATTAAATTATAAAACATTTCAGTGAATACAACAATTTTTAAATATATCGCTTCCCTGCAAGAAAACTGTCACAATACAAAAATAGCTATTTCAAGAAAAGCAACTTTATAACCTTATAACCAATAAAGTTGCTTTTCTTGAAATAGCTATTTTTGTATTGTGACACTTTTCTTGCCGGGAAGCGATATATATTTTTTTTTAATAATAACAAATACTAATAAATACTAAATGCAACCTAAAGTACTTCACTAGTTTTAAGATATTCCAAAAACGTTGGAAGGCTCTGAAAATGTAGATCTAGCTATAACCTACTATACAGCGATCATAACTGAGAAGTAGAAGTTGGTGATAGACGTACCTTAGCGCTTCCCTTGGAGCTAGCCCTGGATCGGTTGGAGGCCGAGCTAGCTCTGGAGCCCTTGCTCTTGGACGAAGCGCGGGAGCCCGAACGGGAGCGGGACTTCGCTGATCCGGACCTGGAACTATTTTTTTTTTTGTTACAAACAGTAGTAATAAATAAACTATCATCATCAGCATCAGCTCATTTTATGTCCCCACTACTGGGGCACAAGCCTTCCCTATGCATGGATAGGGAAAACGGGCCTTAAATCACCACGCGGGCCCAGTGCGGATTGGTGGTTGTTAACGACTGCTAATGCAGCCGGACCAACGGCTTTACGTGCCTTCCGAAGCACGGAAGAGCTCGAGACGACCCATCCAACCACAAGCCTTTGTGAAAGATGCTTAACCTTAGTAATCGCAGACCGGGCGCGTTAACCACTGTGACATCGAGCTCCTCACAGATCTACTCGCGTTAATAAATAATTTATATGATATCTAAAAGTCTCTAACAGTTAAGAGTGCGCCGTCCGTAAGTAACAAGTGTCACATATTTTATTTAAAATGTCTTCGTCGAGGAGCTCGAGATGATGAATTTTTGGTCACCCATCCGATGACCGGCCTTTGCGAAAGTTGCTTAACCTCAGCACTCGTAGACCGGGCGCGTTAACCACTGCGCCATCGAGCTCCTCAATAAATAACCTATAACTCCCATCATTAAAATCAAGTCATCACCACAAATGATGGGTAATGGCTTAATCACCACGCTTTCCAAATGCAGGTTCGTGATTACAAACCCGGGCTATGCATCGAAAATCTGAAACTCACTTTGCCCGACCAGGTGGGTTACTCTTGAAACACAATTGCATTAATCAATTTCCAATCACAAATTTAAAAAAATCAAATGGCACTCTTAAAAGCGATAATAGCGCTACATTGGACTAAATAAATTTAAATTAAAATAAATAAAATTGCGTGGAAATTAAGTGAACAAATCATTATCGAGATGGGGCGTTCCGAAATTGCGAAACTTATCCCAATATCGATACATATTAATCACATTGGAATTGTATTGAGATTGAGTTTGCGTCAAGAGTAGCTTACCTGGGAATTAAACCCACCTACGGGATGCGTAGCCTGGATTTGTGATCACTGATCACCAACCCGCATTTGGCAAGCATGTAGCGATGAATTGATTTTTGATTTCAATGATGGGAGGCCTTTGCCCAGCAGTGGGATAGTATACAGGCTATTTACTTTTTTTTTAGATAAACGTTTCCCACACTCACACCAATTATCTAGCTCCAAGAAAAGCTTCCTTAAGAAACTCGATAAATGGTTAACTAGACAACGGATAAACATACATACAGCCGAAATTAATAACCTATCCTCAGCAAGAGATATGCCTACTAGAGATTTGTTGCTTAGTTATTTCTGTTATTTATCGGAAAATAACAGCGGTTGCTAGGTAACTAAACTAAGATAGGTTGTTAATTTCGGCTTTTAATATACTTAAATACATACTTATTATACATAGGAAACACCCAGACCCGAAACAATTTAGAAAAACAGGTTTAAAAGCAAAATTACTTTACCAATCCGATCCGTATATCGTCTCAAACAAATCTATGTTCAATTGCTTAACTATTTATTACATGAAAAAAATACAAGAAAAAAAGCAAAACAGCTTACCTAGCCGACCCGGATCGCGCGGAGCCCGATCGCGACCTTGACTTCGCGGAACCCGAAGCGGAGCGCGAACGGCTGCGTGACACCGACTTAGACTTGGACTTGGAACGGGAGCGCGCGCGCGACTGCGAACGCGATCGCGAACGTGATCGCGAACGTGACCGCAAACGTGACCGCGAACGTGACCGCGAGCGCGACGTCTTCGAGCGCTCCGAGCCCGCGGGGGATTTCGACGCCGACTTCGAGCGGGAGCGCGATCTGTAAGCATTAATAAAGTTAGCGAACATTTAAACGTGGAGTTAGTTTAAGCTTTAAGATTTTACATAATACAGAAAAAATGGCCTATAACTGTCAATAAAAAGCAAAAGCCTCCATTATTGAAATCAAGTAACTTCTACAATTGATGGGTAATGGCTTTTCATTTTGTTGATGGCTTCGTGCGATTAGCACATTTAGCCCAGTGTCAAAGTAATTTTTCTAACAAGTAATACATAAATAAACAATATTTCTATTCTGTATGAAGATGATGAATGATAATAGAAATGAGAAATGATATACCACCCAACCCCTCGAGTATCTCAGTAAAGATGTGGGGCTTTACTAAGTCCTCGGGCGGACTTCTTGAGAGAAGTTGAAAAGAGACGTTGCACTGTTTTGTTTAATTTGCCAACACTCATGCACACTCACGAACACTTAACGGTTAATAATTCACCATTATTTCACATTAATATTCGACATAACACAATTTTTGGAAAATAAAACAAAACCGCAGATATGACTCTTCACTTTCCCGCCAAGAAGTCCGGGTAATAACCGGAAGCACGCTTTCCAAATACGGGTTGGTGACCACAAACCCGGGCTATGATGCATCGAAAAATTCGAAACGCACTTTGCCCGGCCTGTGAATTGAACCCGGGCCTTTGGGTGTCAGGTCGAGCGCTTTGCCACACGGCCAATGAGGCCTTCACCCACTTGAAGAAAATAAAAAATAGCCTTCTATTCACTGACAATAGAAATTTTACAATAATTTTATGACATTGGTGTTGTGTTGTCAAGGCTGTCCATAGGCCTAATCCAGAGCATTCTACTTGTCTCGATCTCGAGCATTCCTTCTCCACTCCTTTGGCAAGTCCTCCCAGCGTCTTGTTGTTCTACCGCTTTGACGTTTCCCGTCTCTCGGGTAACCACTCTGTAATATTTCTTGTCCAATTGTCCTTCCCTAATCTGATCATAAGACCGATTTTACATAGTAATATTTTAATATATAAGGCAAAGATTGTCACATCATGGGTCCCACCAAACGTACTACAAAAACATAGAAGACCTATATGGAGATGGCGGGATGAGTTGGACTCCCACTTGAAGAATTAGCACGAACTAACTCAGGATAAGGATAGGTGGAGGGAGGAAGGGGAGGCCTTTGCCCACCTGTATTAAAGTAATGACTAATAATAATAATATATTTCTAAATTGTTCAAATAATTTTTAACGCAAATTTTGTTGCGAACGAATTACAAAAACACAAATGTTGAAAAACTTTCCACGAGCAGGATTTGAACCTGCACCCTTCTGACATACCGGGTCAGGTGCTCTTCCAATTGAGCTATCGTGGTTCTAACGAGCTCGCCGAAATTATTCAACACTTTTTACTTTGAAAGCCAAAATACAGGAAGATTTCGGGGTCGTGATCCCAACCATTTTTTTCTGACTCAGTAAATAATTGCGATGCTACCTGTATTTATTTTAATTGAAACAAAGATGATTCGTTATTTACGTATTTTTATTTAAAAATTATTATTGACTCAAAATGCATGGTCACCCTACTTTTAATATTAGACCTTTTTAGAAAACAAAGGAAATTTTAGGAAATAGTAGGGTGACCATGATCTCGAATTATCGCAGTTTTTTTTTTTGCTGACTAAAATAAGTCGCTGGTGTACTGTTAGTCCTAACCTATCGTGATCCTTAGGAGAAAGTAAGTTAAATGCTTCTTTCTTGCTCCACGACCCCGTAATCACCCTGTATATTTCTGGTAATAAAGACTGTAAAACTTCCTAAAAATAATGTTATCAGTTTCGCATGATATGCACATGAAAAAACTTGAGGCTGGAGTTAGCACCAAAAAACACTTACCGTTCTTTTCTTGCGTTTTGTTCCTCCCGCTTATCCTCTTCCTCGTCGTAGTCTTCTTCCTCTTCTTCTTCTTCGTCTTCCTCCTTCAAAAGCAAACAATTAAAATAAATTTTAAACTTATAATACAGATAAATTTTAAACTAAAATAAAAGTATTAATATTCAGTCAGATTGCTTTTTATTAACATAGGCTTCTTCCATAGACTTCCATATCTCTCGATCATTGACACTTATTTGTCATCAATATACCTTAATACAAATCATCTGATCAGCCCAGATCAGCTTCTAAGCTGATCAGGGTTTTGAATACTGTTAAAAATTAGGTATCAATACTTGTGTCAAACGAAAATACCGTTTAAAGCAAAGGTAAAGTTACGCTTGGTATCGTAACCCGAGTACATTTTTACCGGTAAATTAACTTACCGGTCTACGCGGATTGGCTAATGCACATTAGGTAACGAAAAAAGTAATAATACTTTTCTAGTTAAAAGTTATCTGCATTACCGCTATCAATTAAACTTTATAGAAATAACGTTGCTTAACAATACTTATAGTGGGAATTTGGTAATGGTTACAAACCTTGAAGCTGAAGCAAAAATTTGTAAACTAGCAGTTAATAGAAATAAGGATTGTTTGGATTTGATGTTTTTGTTTTGGATTGGATGTTTTTGTTTCGCTTTTATAGGCGTTCATTATTATTAATTATTATAGTGCCGTAAGCAAATAATTAATAGTGAATACGTTTTCTCTTGTCTAAAACGTTAAGTAGAATGTAATTAAATAGTAAGATTGTAAACTGTGTAATATAAATGTACTAAAAATAAGATAAGCAAAAATGTAATAGATAAGAAAGAACCGTTGTACAATAAAAATAAAAACTGCGTATCCTTTACTGTTCCCAATAAGAAGATTAAATAAAAAAAGATAAAATAAAAATAGTAGAAAGACTAGATACTTAAGCCTATAATAGACGGGCATCCCACCCGCAATAGTATAAAAGATGAAGTATGAAAGAGTAGTATGAGGAATGAAAGTACCAGAGACATAAAAGATAGAACTGGTATGAAAGAGAAAAATCAGAAAAGAATAGGCTCTGATTATGTTGGTTAGTATTATATTTTTAAAAACCCTGAAGCTTCGCAGACACCGAGAAGAAAAAACAAATTACCTGCGCTGGCTCCAGTTGCTTTTCCCTGAGCCGTAGCATGCGGTGTTCGGGAGCGCTGAGCGGCCGATGGGTGACCACGAGCCTGGTGAGAGCTTGCGCGGCGACGCCGGCGCGCGCACGCCGTTTGGACAGGCGCACGCGCGTCTCCAACTCGTTGTAGTATACGCAGTGGTTGCGTACCACCTTGGAGAATAAAAAATAGAATAGAATATAATAATATTTTAAGCAGCACACACATTACATAATAAAATTTTGTAGTCTTAAAAACACATGGTATTGACTATAAAATTTGGACACGAAATAAGAGCCAATATTAATGGAATTCGGACCCGCAAATCATGCAGTTAAAGTTACTGTCAAAAATGTCCTCCCTATTATAGGACAAAATTTTAATGAAAAAACTTTATTTCAAAAAAGGTAATAAAATTATCTACCTACCTATTATTATTATGGTTAAAGCATGGCTGTAGCCTTTAAAAAAAGAAATAAGTTTTATGACTAAGTATATCAAGGAATAAAAATTTGTAAATTCTCACCAAGAAATAATTCTCCTCATAACCTTTGGAGGCTTTGCTTTTGACGTTCCAGTTATACTCCCTAGCCATCTTGTACTCATACGTGTCACTGTCCATGTAAGGAATGTTCTCAGTGATGTCGCGACGGCGTTTCTGTATGGTGTCTTCAGTGGGCAGACAGTAAGCCACAAATTGTTCTCCACTCTCGTCCATCACACCACTGTTTGTTAAAAATAAATAGCCATGATTATAGTATTGATAAGTCATGTTATTTAAAATTCTATAAGCAGTATTATTGGTACGAGTATAAGTAAGGAGTAAAAACAGATTTCTGGAATATAACAAAACAAAATCTGCCATATTACTTTGATTTGTATCAGGGACATGGTGTTGAAGCAATTAAAACAAATGTTATGTACTAGAAACATGGATACTTAATTAATTATTTAAAATAATATTTTGCCATAGATTCAAATAAAAAAATATCATACAATGAAAACTTCTTGTTTGAAAGACACATTGATTATAGCAAATGAAAGTTTAATTTTAAGCTACTACTTACAAGATAATAATTTCTGTACTCGCAACTAAGTAAGTACTTTAACCTCGTAAGTCCTCCTGTACTTATACAAGTACGATTTGAACATAGTAGTTAAAACCTGAGTTTTAAACTACATAGCATGAGTAACTACCTAATGTACTTAACCAAGTAAAAATTTTTCATTCCCCGTTAACAAAGTAGTTATTTTTTATTTCAATAAAACCTCTAACATTTTGATGTTGATAAAGGCCTAACATGCTTACAGGACAGTACAAATTATTTTCATTATTTTCCTTTCTAAAAATGTGCTACAGATGCTAAACATGACGTCAAAATAATTAAAACTAGGAAGCACTTCAAAAACGACATAAACCCTTAAATTTTTTATCTCAATCTGAAGCACTAATCTTAGTTTGTACTTGGTATAGTACATCCGGCAGATATGAATAGTGTTCTTAAAAACACAGGATTTATGAGGTTATAGTGGAAAAAGATGAATATATACAAGTATAATTACTAACGAAATAAGTATTACTAAAACTTACCGAATCATAGCTTGTGACATTGCTTCTATCTGACCCGCAATGTTCTTGTCTGAAGGGGCAGGGTCCGTATCAAATATGACTTGAGCGCAAGGATATTTCCACATTTCAAAGTCGGGGAACACTGACATAACTTCCACTGGGGTGACTCCAGGCTTGCTGTAGTGTTTCTCAATCGGTTTTTTGTTATCTTCAAATGTCTTTTCAATGGCCTTGATTTGACTTTCACGGTCCATATATAATGTTTCTTCACTGAATATCTTTTTGACATTGTATCCAACTTTTGCTTCAACCTGTAATTTGTGTATGAGATCATAATAACATTAACCAAATAAGACTGCTGCTGTCTCTCTCATCTTTATCATCAGCTTAAATTAGTTTACTGCTGGACATAGGCCTCTCCAAGTGCATGCCACTAAGCACAAACTCAGCCCCCCAACCGCCTAACTCTCTCGCTTTCGATCGCTTTGAAGGCGAGGCCCTCGCCTTGCTTTCTAATATAATATCGAAATACAATACTGAATTGCTTTAATATTGCTTTCGAAATGACAAGATGACGCCTCCTCCTCGCCTCGCCTTCAAAGCGATCAAAAGCGAGAGAGTTTGGCGGTCGACCCCCTGGCTACTATCATCAGGCTTTTGCTTGTGAAGATGGTCACTCCACCACAATAAAACATTTTAATTTTTAACATTAATACAAAAAAAGTAACTGCTTCTCTCTCAATTTTATTAATGGTCTATCATTGTTGGCTAATTATTTCTTAAGACTTTATTCTAAATTGGCCACTCGCCTTATAACGGAAATTGAATTTTGACTCAGTTCAAAGCATTGAACCAATTTTAAATGGTACATTTAATCTGAAGTTCCGCAAAATATGTGATGTTAGATGACCAACATTCAAATTTCTGGACTGTTCACAGAAATACTAAGCCATAACTATATACACACTTTACCTTTTCCATGGTCTGAGGCTGGAACCTAGTCTGTTCAGTAGAAATATATTCGGAACGTCGCAGCCACGACACATTTTTGGCGTGGTGCCGAGACCTTTTAGAGTCCTGAGGAGTAAGGACATCATCCTCCAACAATTTCTCGTCAGCTGCATCTAGAACTGCGTTCCCATCTCCTTGATAAATATCACGATTTATCAGGTCTATATGGACTCCCAAATCGTGTTCTGTTAGGACTTCATAGCGGTAACTTTTCTCCAAAGAGGTCGGGTTATACTGAATGAATCTAGTCGAGGGAAACGGGTAAGTAATAAACTTCAAATCAAAAGGTATGTCCGGTAGGGTATTGCAGTATTTAACCCGTGTCACTAACTCCGATCTGCAAACAAATAAAACAAAGTTTGCGCTGTTGCTAGGAACATATACTTATTTTTTTACGGTGAAAATTAATTTACCTCCTCTCGCCCGTTCTTTGAGGGCGCTTATCCCTTTCAGGTTCATTTGTTTGAACAGTGGGAGGCATGTTTAGTATTAATTTCAGATTCCCACACGATCTAATAACATTTCAAAAACGACACGCTTCTGAATGTGAAAACATTTTTGTCCATATTTGACAAACTGAAACAACTGACATTTTACTTTCTCTTCCGTTATTTAGTTTTTGGAAATAGGGCAAGTCAAGTCAAGGCCATACAGCCTAACCAATATTTTCTTTGATTAAAAATAAATAAATTAATTGGTTGTTGATTAATGTTTATAATAGAATCAAAACAAGCCTCTCTAAACCACAAAATGAGGAGGCTGCGCTGCAGTAGCCTACTACTGCCAGTAGGTGAGCTTTATACAAACAAACACGCTCGAGCAACGCACACATAGACAACTAAGAAAACCTCAACGAAGAATCTCGAAACAACTGCTCCTTAGAGCATTAAACCAAATGGAGAAGCCATGCGCACTAATTTCTATAAAAAAAGTCTGCCATTTTCTGCGGGGGACGAGGTAACGCACACAAAAACAGTTTCACACTGATGCATTTTTCAGTGACGTCGTCGCTACGCACGCACCTAACAAAATTATTAAACACTAGCATAAACTAGACGCACACTAATAAATTCACACGCAGGGATAACCTGTCCGTGCACGAGTCTAACAGCAACTTTATGTAAACGTCGATAGTGCTTGACACTATCGATTTAATTTGTCGATGCCAATAATAATGACATAGCCATTATTATTGGCTAAAGGTCGCGGGAAGCCGCTGGATGCGGGCTGCACAAAACCGGTCGTATTGGAGATCCTTGGGGGAGACCTTTGTCCAGCAGTGGACGCCTTTTGGCTGAGATGATGATGATGTTGATGAATATTAATGTGAAAATTTTATTGTTTAAATCAGGCTCTTCAATATGGTTAATTAAGGTAGACACTTTGCTTTTCTCTATCGTTAAAATCGACAGGATAAGTCAAAATCTGCAAAATATACCTATAAAAGTAATTTTATTCCATTCCAAGGAGAATTGTTGTTTTTAAGAAAGCTGCAATCTTATTCTTTCATTATGGAAAAATAGTTTGCTACCTATCTAAAAAAAAGAAAAACTGAACAACATGTATAGTACTTTCATGGTTCCATAACGCAGATCAATTCTTTTATGTAGGTAACGTAGGGTCTTCATTTTTCAGATTTCTAAACGCAATTATTCGAGAGATTTTTCTATATAAGTTTTCAAATAAGGCTGAATTTAAAAGCAACAGACTTAAATTAAAACAAACATATCAATATACAGGTATGTACCGAACTTAGTATTATATTCTTGTATATGTTTTTAGTAAACTACTTAATAATGATAAACGATTTACCGGAAGTCGTCAGGCATGGGATGTGTTTATTGTTTGCAGATGACCTCAAGTTGCTGCTCGAGGTTAAGGATGGTTCGGATTGTGAGCGCCCTCCAGGAGGACATAGACCGGGTGGTAAAGCGGAGCCAAGAAAATAAGCTAAACTTCAACGTCTCTAAATGCTCAGTGATGATGTTCACCCGCGCGCGAACCCTTGTGTGCTACGAGTACAAAGAAGACGCTACTCTGATGCATCGCGTATCGCAGGTCCGAGATTTAGGGGTGTATGTTACACCAGACCTAAATTTTCGAGACCACATAATAAAAATATGCAAAAGAGCGTTCAGAAACCTGGGCTTTGTACTTAGGCAAACACAGGGGTTTACCAATATTACAACGCTTCGGGTATTATTCGATGCACTAGTCCGAAGTCACTTGAAGCACAGTGCAGTTATATGGGCTCCCCATTAGAGATGATAAATATATTCATTAACCATTAAAATAAACTAATAAAAAAAAATATCACTAACATTCAATAATTGAAATTAACAATATCAGTTGAATGGTTGAAAATATTAGTTGACGTCGCGCGGGGCGAATGGCGCCGAGCGAACCGCGGAGGCACCCGACAGACGACGAGCGACAGAGACACGACATCAGCTATCAGTTGACGTCAAATCTAAATTGACCCCTAACTATTATTAGCTAAAGCACATTTTTCTTTAATATGTTTTTTATTTTTTTTCAACTTGTCATTTATTGAATAATTTTGGATGCACTCGATTGTATGTTCTTTCACTATATAAATAAAAGTCTTTTTATTTATTACGATTTATCGTTCGTTCGCCATGTAATATTTTTAACTGATATTTTGATATGATATTTTTATTGTTTAGCAGTCGGTGGTTGATCGTTGTGTAGATAGGATTGCGTGGCGATTCGACTGCAATATCGATGTTGTTAGCTGACGTTAATTAATTTTATACAGTTCTTAGTTGATTAACTAAGTAGGTAATTAGGTTTTCATTGAACATTAATAAAATGCCAAGACGTCATACAGAAATTTGAAGTCATTTTGAAAAATGTAGTGAAGAGGACAAAATTGCATGTTGCAGAATATATTTATAATTATAGGTCTTTAGTTTTTAATTTCTAATTATTTTTTCTTTGTTTTTTTCAAGTTAAGTTCTGTATTTAAATTTGTTTAGAATAATATTTATAGGAACTAAAATTATTAAAGAGGGGTGAATCTTCCATACATTGAATAATTACAAAAAAGTCATATACGGCAGCGCCATGTTCCGTAGGAGGAACCTCAGTTACTAATTAGTTATCCATATAATGTCACTAGATGGCGGTAGTATAGATAGCATTTTAAATTAATAAATTACTTTTAGTTATTTTCTAGTAACTTACTTATAACCATAACTTTTGTCATCTCCTTAAAAAGCTCGGTGGCCTAGCGGCTACGACGACGCATCGTGCTGTAGTAGTGATAGAATAGAGAAAGCCTAAGTTCGATCCTTCGAAAATAATTTAATATTTTTTTGAATTTTATGTTCATTTATAAGTTTTTAATATATTTATATCAATCTTACAATAATAATATACACAAAAAAAATAACTAGTTTTTTGTAAATATTATATATATTTTTAGCGCCATCTCTCTATCCCATCTTTTTTTCTATGAGAGGCACATCTATAATATTATACAATATAGTCTATAATTATTAATGTTTAAAATTAGTATGAAGGAAAGTTCTTTGAATAGTTTTAAAGTAACACTTTAAAAGAATTATTCAATTTAACGTACATGTGTTAAAGTTACTACTTCGATAAAATTATTAACTGATATTTTCAACCATTAAAATTAACAGTTAAAAATATTTATCAATTAACTTTTAACGAATAAATATTTTCAACCATTAACGCCATCTCTACTCCCCATGAGGGTAAGTAAAATGTCATGTTGGAACGGGTTCAGAACAAGTTCACAAGACATCTGTACTTCAAACGGTATGGGTATACCCAATGTATCCTTTGATGTACCCTACTTTATTTATATTATCAACTAAGGGTGCGGCGTGAGTATGTGCTGGCATTGTACGTGGCTCGGGTGCTGCGCGGGCTGGCGCACCACCCGGAGCTGCTGAGCCGCCTGCCACTGAGTGTGCCAGACCGGTACGTTTGGCGGCGGCGGCGCCCGGCCCTGCTGGCCGTGCCCGTGGCCAGAACCAACCTGCTGGCAAAGACACATTTTTGCATGTTCTCTGAGAGAATTTGCGATAAATACCTTATATTTTGTTAGTTATAATATGTAATAATATAATTATAGTAACTAGTATATACTCGTAGTGATAAATAAATTAATAATACTGTAGTTTTAAGAATTCTAATTTAAGACTGTCTCTTCTGTCGCATTAGGTTAGAACCTGTAAGGATAGATGTAAGATTTTGATAAATAAATAAATAAAAATAAATAAATAAGCAAGAAATATAATTTTGATGCCTATTCTTTCTTATTCTAAGTACTAGTATTTTATTTTCGTTAAAAATAAAACTTTTTGTAAACTTATATTTCTTTTACTTAAGGATCCTGATATACATAAACATACCTACCAATAAGCAAAATATGAAATAGACTAAAAAATGAACGTGACAACCCTGCGACAATGACGAATGTCTAGAATCTAGATAATGGCAGCATTTCGCGCAACTTCAAAGGCGTTGGACCACTGTGAGTTTTTAACACTGTGGCAACACATTACATTTATTTATGTAGTGTGTTACCACATGTAGCGCAGTAGCACCTACTATGCTACCCCCACTAACTATGGTGCAAAATCTTATAAAAACGGAAAAAGTATTTATATTATAATAACTGTCTTTTTTATTTGGAATATTTGTTGTATTTTCTGTCAGTAGCCATAATGATACAAAACATTTACTGGACTTCAGTCAAATGCAGCAGAACTTCCGGCCACCCACTGTCGATCATCATTCGTCATTCGTTCGCAGTTTATTTGTCATTTCATTCATTCGTTCGCATACTTCATTGGATTGGCTGAAATTGTCGGTGGTCGTCTGGTCACCCGCCATCTTTCTTTTCTTACAAGTTTTATCGGCAGTCAGGTATGTGAATTTTAAAATTATTCTCTAATTCTAAGATTTGGTGATAGAATTTTACTAAACTCTCATCCACAATTGTTTTATTGTGCATATTTAGTTATCGAAATATGTATCTTAATGCTAATTACAGTGTAAGTTCACGCCGCCATGTGGTCGGCCAAATTGGTTTTGTAGTGTACTACGCATTAAATTTATACAAATAAAAGAAGTGCTAGTTGTAAGTCGTACTAAATAATATTTCGTTTAAAAATCGTTTAGTCGTATTAGAATTCGCTACATAAATAACCGATTTTCGTCTCAACCGGTACAAATAACCAACGTGGCGCGAAGATTGTCTCTAAAGTGGTGTCTTTGTTTTAGAGCATAAAATGGGTACTGTGGAACGCGCTGGTGATGACCATACCTCCGAGGTGGAGTCAGGTGAAGAAGAAGAAATCGTTGGGGGTGGTGAGCTCGCTCAACATCTCATGAAAAGGTTAGTAAAGAATATGCAAAATAGGTTATAACTACTACGTCTCAAACGCGCAAATCGCAATTGTTAATCAGCCGGTACCTTCTGAAACATTTTAAGTTTCAGCTGTTAATATAGACTAGCTACGAGGGTTCGTTTTCAGAAATTGAAGTTGTCATTTTGGCAACTGACAATTGACATGTAATGGTGTAAATAGTTTAATTAAAAGCAAATTGAATTTCGTTTTGAAAATTATTGTACAGATCGAATGTGATGTGCACCTAAAATTTATAAGAATTTTGGAAGTTATAGATACAATATAATAAACTTTAACTCCAGATGATTAAAATCACATGTCTTGATGTCTCAATTCTTTACTCTTGAGTCATATTTTATTTTTGGATATGATAAGTTCTCAAGTCTTAAATTGTCCTGAAGGAATCTTTTTAAACATCAACTTATCTACATTGTATGATGTAAGCTGCTATAGAAAGATGTAATTGTCATCTGTCAATGATTACCTATTTTTCCTAGTTAAGACTGCTGCATATTAGACTCTAAAACTGTCCGATTTCTTAAATCTGTTGTCAGTTTCTGTTCGTTTTATAGTACTAAAACAAGCAAACTTACAAAAAGACCCATGACATTATATCAATACCTAGACGATACCTGTCATCATTTCATCATTCAAATTATTGATCAATATTGTTTGTGCCTGCACCCAATACAATACTGAACACTACCTATGTTCTCTTTGAACAATTTGTACTATTACTTTGGACTGTAACCTAATAAATACTCTGATTTTTGCATTATCCTTGCAGGAGCCTTTATCTGGTATAAGCCTCCCCCAAGGATTACTGCTAAGATATGTTTTGTCCTGTTGTGTCCAGATACTTTTACTAGAGACCATAGCTCCAGCCTAATGTTGATCAAGTTTAATATGGAAACCAAAGCCTCACGTTTTCCTATTGATTGTTGCTAGGCGACAAAATAATAGATCCTCGAAGCTACAGGAGTACATTTTAAAATTTTTTTTTTTATTGGTTATTGGCAGGCATTTGACCACAGCTCACCTGATGTTAAGTGACGGTGCGGTCGCGGATGGAACATGCCTGCCTAGAAATAGCCTATTCACTCTGGCCTTGAAGAGGTCCAGATTATACCTTTCAGGGAACACACTCGCAGGCAGCATGTTCCATTCCCTAGCTGTACGCACTAAGAAAGTTGAACCGTTGATAGGCTTGTGCGACAAGGTGGCATGTCTACAACATAGGGATGGAACTCGCGCCTCGCGCTCCGATAGCGGAAAGTGGATGGTGGGATTAGGTCGTGCAACTCCTTCACGCACTCCCCGAAATGAATTCTGTAGAATACCTACAGACAAGTATACTCAGTTTGGTTGGTGGTAGGGCTTGTTTGTCCACCTGGCTTGCTACCACCATCTGATCTAAATATGTCGCCATAACATTCAGGGTGAAGTGCGGCCTTCGGCGGCCTTCAATTTTATCATCATTTAACATCAGGTGAAATGAATGCCAAGTGCTTAACTAAACATAAAAAAAGGAATGGCAGTTTAATATCCTAAAAGTCGTAATTTCCACGACTAATGTACATTGCCCTCTACCACTATCATTAAGAGTTGTGAAGTATGATATTAAGAATTTTTAGCTTTACCCTACAAATTAAGTAATTGGCCTTCCTTTGGTCCGGGTGTCGCAAAGGGGGTGCAGGAAAAATACACTCTAACTTTTTTTTCACAAACTGACGAAAAACATAGTAGTGTTTGAAAGTATGTAAAAAAAAACGTCGCACGTACAAAAACGTCGTTTCTGGCGCTTCGCCGGCCGCTGCCGCGGCACGCTCGCTCCGCTCGCTCGGCTCGCGCGTTTTTGGTCAACATACTAACCTAACCTAACCTAATTAACTTTACTTTTTACTTTTTTTACTTTTGGTTTTTTTTTTGATAGCTATGTTTTTTAAAAAAAGTGTCGGCTCCATATAAAAATCAACTGAAAATTTTCTAAGTTTTTTTTCACAATTTTTTTGCACTTTTTTTGGATTTTCTTCTATCTCTTAGTGATAGCTGTTTTTCGTCAGTTTGTGAAAAATTAAATTTTTCCTCGAAAATTTTCTAAGTCCTGCACCCCCTTTGCGACACAACGTGGAACCAAGCGAAAAATTTTACAAGTCCAAACTGCATACAAAAATATCGCAAATTTTTCTAAGTGTCGGCTCCATATAAAAATCAACTGAAAATTTTCTAAATTTTTTTTCAAGTTTTTTTTTTTAATTGGATTTTTTGTCTCTTTTTGATGGTCTATGTTTTTCATCAGTTTGTGAAAAAAAGTTATGAGTGTATTTTTGCTCGAAAATTTTCTAAGTCCTGCACCCCCTTTGCGACACCCTAACCCTTCCTTTCGGATAAAGCCTGTAAGTCACTGCCAGAATATATTAGTCATTCATAGTTGTCTTGATACACTGCGGTAGAATAATAAAATATTTTGTATCTGTGCAACTAGGTGCCGATACTGCTGGCGAAAAGAAGTAGGCAGTGGAGGTGGATAAAACTGTTGTCTTTTTCATAAAACGCACTTGTTTTTTTTTATCAACCTATTTTGTCTCACTGCTGGGCAAAGATTCCCCAAATCTTCATACATTTCGTATTTTGGCAGTCTCCTACCAATCTTTTTTATAGAAGTCAAAATATCTACTTGTTAAAAAAATTCAATACATTTATACACATGTAAATTTTCAATACTAAAGTAGCGTAACAATGATCTATGATTACAATCATAAGGCAATCATGTTTCAGGTATTTCAATTCGATATAAGTTTGACATTGTAAGGTCCAATTGAAATAGAGCATTGCAACAAGGTCATTGCACTTATGAGTCATCTTACGCTCTACTTGATCGATAGAACCGTCTCACTTATATTCTTTAAACACGGCTTGCAGCATTAGATATAATCGGTGAAGCATACAAAATTATAGACCTGTAATCAACTAGATAGTGACGATCTCGTTCGCACACAGGAATACACGCCATTTGACTAGGTTCCTTTGTAGCTACTTGTCTACCTATTTATATGTCAGTCTTACAATTCATTATATTTTCCACTACTCATGGTACGCATTGTCGGCAATAGCTGTTTTTTAGATTGTTTCGCGGTTTCACCAAAGATTTTATGACTGAAGTTTTGAGTTCACTTTATTGATACCAGTATAATTAAAAAACTCATTATACCTTTGTTTTGATTTCGCGCGAACGAAACCCCTTGTCTTATCTGTTAGTTTGTCTGAATAAATTATATAAGGGTAGCTTGTAATTTGATATGTGGGCTCTCGGTCGCTCCCGCCGCACGCCTTAGCCGAAACTTAAAACTCCCAGCATTGCAAAAAAGTTATATACGTGCACACAGTTTTCGATTCCGATTCGAATGTCTCGGAGAATCTAGTAGGTATGGGAAAGGGACACGCTTTCGTGAAGCCATTCTCTATAAATTATCTGAGGATGTTCGATAACTATACCTTGAGGATCCTGAGTTTTTCGCCTCCCCCAAAAGTCAGGTTTCGCTGTTATGAAATAACTAGCTGGCCCCCGACTCACCGCGTCGCCCGAATGCGCTAGTACTTCGTATTCGTAGCCTTCCACAAAAATTTCGCTATCAAATGCAAAAATATTTTTTCAAATCCGTCTGGTAGTTTTCGAGATTTGCATGTTCAAACAAAAAACAAACTCCTCAGCTTTATTATATTAGTATAGAAGTATAGATATTCACAATGCATTTTAATTGCACACAAGGATACAAATAAATTGTAACAGACAGGGTAGGGTACAAATAGGTGGACTTTTTGCTAACAAGTTACCTTCATAAAGTAGTTGCAAGTAGCTCTGGACAGCGATTGATAAGTTAGAGCGCCTAGTGCGAGGTTATTTTGCTTTTCGATCACGTTGACGAAAACAAAAATTTATTGGAAATCGACCGCAGCTTTTAATAATATTAAATAATCAACAGTGGCATCACCCGCAACGAGATGCTCGCGGCGATAACCAACCGCATCCACGCGGAGGCGATGGCCTCCCTGCCGCCGAACGTTCGGCGGCGCATTCGCGCGTTACGCTCGCTGCAGAAAGAGTTCGTGGACATCGAGGCCAAGTTCTACAGCGAAGTGCACGCGCTCGAGTGCAAGTACGAGAAGCTGTACAAGCCGCTGTTTGAGAAGGTGAGAGCTTTGTGCTGTACTTAAGTTATTCATTCATATTCATTCATACATCTTTGCTAAGACTTATAGTAATTACACTTAAAGAGGCCTATGTCCAGCAGTGGACTAATATAGGCTCATGATGACTGATGAAATACAACATATTTAGATCTAATAATAGTTGTGTAAACAAAAATATGTTTCTAGGTGTCTTTTGGACCTATGCAGTTAGTTTATGCGCTTTATTTTGTGTATATTTAGGAAATCTATTGTATGCTCTGCTAGTTACTCTTATTAGGTATAGATACCTAACCCCTTGAGCGTCGATCGACCACCAGGTGGCCGATAACAATTAAAATTTTATTGTGTCTGGTATTCGCGCGCTCGAGCTTATAATAATTATAAATAAGTTTATTTTCTCACCACAAAATAATGTTAATAAAGGTTTGCTTAGATTAGCTTTAAGAAGAGATACTACAATAAATTAACTTTGCTTTATCCCGTACATAAAAGTATAATTAAACTATCTACTTCACCTATGAGGATACAGTTGTGACCATACACATCAACTGCATGTTTACCTCAACAGCGCGCCAAGATAGTCGGCGGTGACTACGAACCCACAGATGACGAGTGCCTGAACCCGTGGCGTGACGAGAGCGAGGAGGAGGAACTGGCGCGTGCGGTGCAGGGAGCCGCCATCACTGACGGCACCGAGGACAAGGCCAAGCAGCCCGCCGAGGAACCTAAACCTGTTGAGTGAGTCGCCCATTTTAAAGGCATAATATTATGACAGCTATATTCCATCAAATGACGAACCACAAAAAATTTAATATGCTCCCAGCACTATTTCACTGAACCTGAAATAAATATTTATAAAAAACAGTGAAAAAAAAAAAATAATAAATATTGAACTTGCCAACTTGCTATTATATAACATATAAAAGTCAAAAATAATTGAAACCATTGCTATTGGAATGCCTCTATAGTTAAGTGGCTAATCGGTTGGCCGATTCATAGCCCGGGGTTTGTGATCACCATCTCTTTTTGGACAACTGGGACGATGAGCCAATACCCAGTGGCACAGTATATTGATATTACTGACGTTAATAGAGAGTGGTTATAAGTTAAGAATATTTTTTATAATCCTTAGCCGGCAAACAAGGGTATAGTTACCTGATTGAAAGCGGTTATCACTGCCCAAATTGCTTGAGACCAATATTGCGTGCACATTGTCCACCCATATTTGAGTTTTTGTTTGTGCGTGTTGTTTTCACTGGTTCTACTCGCTAAAAGCTAAACTATGCAGCTTGGTAACAGAAATAGGTTTTAGGATAGTTTGATCCTGAGCAGAATCTTACCACATTCATTTTGAAATAGGGTCAAGTGTGCATTTCATTCAGTCTACAATCTTCAACCATTAAGAAAACAGCCATTGTTTACGAATTTCGAACATAGCAACTAACTATCTGGGACAGTGTCTTGCTCAAGTTCTACGGAAATAGAATGCTCCAATTTCATTGTTTATCCTAGATCTGAAGAGGTGATATATTGTTATACACACTGATTAAATTAAAAACAAGATTATTTATTAGAGATTAACTTGGTTCATATAATGGTAGTTTTGCAAGTAAAATGGATTCTAATGAAATGGAAAGGTACTTTGAATACTCTAAGCTTATAAAATAGAATCAACCTCAATCTTTATCTCGTATGTTTTAACTTATCATGATGAAATAACTCACCAATCACTGAAAATCATGATTGATTCCTCACATGCCACCAACTGATATTATAAAAAAATGTACAAGTTTAGTTTGACAACTATGATTGGCCCAACTAATAGTAACAACTTGTCTGCAGGCCCCCCATGGACCCCAACGTGAAAGGAGTCCCAGACTTCTGGTATACCATATTCAAGAATGTTTCCATGCTTTGCGAGATGATGCAAGAACACGATGAACCTATCCTTAAGTGCTTGCAGGACATCAAAGGTAAGAATTGACATTGAATTGAGTTTGTTAGTTAGTACTTAGAGTTTTAATTATGTGCAAAGGATTATTCCAAACTATATCTCTGTTAGATTTTAGTTTTTGTAATAACCTAACCTTTTGTAAGTTTAGCATTTCAGTATTTTTTACTATTAAGGGTTTTTATTAGAATTACCTATCGTTATAAATAAAACAAAATAGTGAATGTTCCAGAGAACTGACTATTGATAATATAACAAGTAATATATTTTTTCTGTGTATTGGTTTGATCATCATCTTTTATGATGACTGTTCTAGTATATTTTGAACATGATGACATCCTACACCATTATCTGATTAATCATGATTGATTATTTAACATGCATCACCAACTGAGGCATTACTTGATTATTTATATTACATACATCTATCATCATCATGTCACTAACGTTATTTAAAATTATTGTCCACAGTGCAAATGCATGAAGACCCAATTGGTTTCACCCTGGAGTTCCACTTTGCTCCCAATGACTTCTTCACAAACACAGTGCTGACGAAAGAGTACTCTATGAAGTGCAAGCCAGATGACGAGAATCCGCTGGAGTTTGAGGGACCAGAAATCTATTCATGCAAGGTTGGTTGCTTGCTTGTGCTGATGTTTAACATTTTTTGTCTCTTAACTCTTGACTGGTATAGAGTAATATATTTTACATTGGTATAATTCAAGAATAAAACCCTTGATATTTACTGAGCACTTTAGAATTAGAATATTAGTTTGTATGTTTGAGCAATATAAAATTGGAATATTTATATCTTATTTTTATGGTGTCAAAACATTTTGTAAGCTCTTTTTATTTTTCGGGAACTAAATTCGTTCAGGAATGGTCCTGTTCACGATTTTACTAAAATATCACAGCCCCAATTTTACCTAAATACAAAAATAAATAAAGAAACCTTCAGTTTCATACCATCTCTTTGCGGTCGAAGGCTGTCTCAAAATCCGTACTGGTTCAGTAGTTAACTTTATTATTTGAATTTTTTATAGTTTTGACGTCAATAATCCATCATCAGCAATTTTTTTATGTTCCCACTGCTGGGGCATGAGCCTTCACTATGGATGGATAGGGAGAACAGGCCATTAACCAACACACAGACCCAGTGCGGATTGGTTAAAGACTGCTAATGCAGCCGGGACCGACGGCTTTACGTGTCGTCCGAAGAACAGAGAAGCCACATTTTACCTCAAATTTATATATCCATTTTTTCATTGAATTTTGTTATTTTTTTTATTCAATTTTACGTAGCTACAACCGTATCAGACGTATCAATGATACGGGGCCCTGAACGTCTGTTAGCAAAAATTCGTAAATTATGTTAGCCACAATATCACATTTAATTTAGGCCCCCCCAATAAATTTTTCATACATGGCCCGTCAAAGGCAAGCTACTCCACAGCTTTAGATATACTTAAAGCTTTATATAAAAATGTCGTGTCCGAAAAAGGAGACTAAATTTTACTTTAAAAAAATGAACACCTTTTTTATAAATTTGGCAATAAAGTTTGATTTCCTCAGGGCTGCGAAATCAACTGGAAGAAGGGTAAGAACGTGACAGTAAAGACGATAAAGAAGAAGCAGAAGCATAAGTCGCGCGGATCCGTGCGCACCGTCACCAAGTCTGTGCAGGCGGACTCGTTCTTCAACTTCTTCGCGCCGCCCGCCATGCCCGACGACCCCAACTCCACACTCGCCTCTGATATACAGGTATGTAGTTTTTTTAAAAATATATCTTTGGTAGGGATGAAACAATACCATTCTTTATTCGATACTAGTACTCGAAAGTAGTATCGATACCATATTAAAATATCGATATTTGTGAGTACTCAATCAATTCATAATAATGTCTGATATGCATAATAGTGCAGGAGAACAAAATGAAAAAAGTTGTTTAATTAATCCTTCAATAAGGTCTCCCCGCGTCCGCGTCATGCGTACCCGTGCACCGGCCCGGGCGGGGGTGACAACTATACCATTGTTTTCATTCGATATCTATGAGTATGAGATCTCTATGAGTACTGACTCAGTATCGAATGTTGCTGTTATGGACTTCTAGTATCGAATGAGAATTATCGATACCAAATGTATGAGTACTCCGAACTACGGTAGTATCGATTCGCCCCTTTCTTTGGCACGGTTGGGCGTAGCGTAGCAGGGTTGTGTTCTAATCATGCACCCAATGTGCATGAGTAGAACACAACCCTGCTTTATTTAAAAAAATAATACACTCAAGGTTGATTGAGATGACTTTTAATGCCTTTTGCAGGACAATTACACTGTATTACAATATACAGGGTTGACTTTTTTATCACCGTCCAAACCATCTAAAATGACTCCCGTGATACAAACGAACAACTCTTACTTTTGGACCAACTCTCTAACTCGAAAATAAAATTCAGCTGTTCTATACAAAACATCAATATTCATTTGACCAAAATGTATGGAACAGCTGAATTTTATTTTCGAGTTAAGGAGTTGGTCCTATAGTGAAGAGTTGTTCTTTTGTATCACGGGAGTCATCTCAGGTTTGGACGGTGATAAAAAAGTCAACCGGAATAATAATAATATATAGTTAAAACGGAGCTACGAATATTGCGTGGTTACACTAGATGGAAGCAGAGAAGAGAGAGCAAACTATATAATATGTACCTCTCTTTCGCACGAAAAACTATTGCAAAATATGCAAGGGCATTATTGTTTATGTTGCCAACAACGGCGCCATCTCGCCTTATGTATGTTAAGTGATGGTAAGGCCAATGGTGGAAACTCACTTTAACTGGTAAGCTTATTATTATTACCGAAAAGAAGCAACCAGTTGCTAATTGCACAATGGCATTGTGCTGCCAAATTCGATAAAGAATGTTTACCAACAAGTGTTGCCAAGCAACCAGTGACAGGCATGTATTGATAACCTTTTCCAGTTGGTCAACAGGAAAGATTTTACGTAAAAGATTTATTTATATCAAATATTGTATGAAAAATTTAAAAACCAAAAACCATAGTACAAATAGCTTAGTTATAACCAGTGATCGGAATAGGTAGAGCTATTTTGGTTCATTGACCGTAAACGTTGATGTTAATATGGACATTCCGCGAGATTCTAACTGAAACTTTTTTTTATAAACATGATAAAAGAAGACTTGTCTTACGTATTGGCAGTGGGCGCCACGACGTTGTCAAACTTACATTAGCGACGCGTTGCCAATTACCATTGCGCACACGCGCAATGTTGCCGCACGATTTTGCCGCGCAACACGGCTTTTGGAAACAAAAGAATACAATACCGGGCTCCGCCGCTAGAAGAACGCACCGGTTTTTGTCTCTTTCTACAGCATTCAAATTGTTTATCGACAATATTTCGGGAATGTCCATATTAATACAACATATGGCAAGTACAAAAAATTGCTCTACCTATTCCGATCACTGGTTATAACACTTATAACTTATGTGAGAGAATAAATTAGCTACCTTGAAAAAATTAAAAAATTGCACTTGAAGATTCAATAATTAATTTATTACATAAATTAATCAACTGCTGTTACAATCCAATTTTCTTTAAAGTCAATTCAATTTGTTAATGAATGTTTGTTTTGCATTGCATATGCACTGTTTACGCTGCAGATTCAGAGGTAGTTAAGATAATCAACCCTATATGGATACGAGTGTCATCTTCATTTGGATTGCCAGTTTATAATAACGGAATTGTTTAGAATACCTCAATTTTCGTAATGACATTTGTTTAATAGGGTTAACAAGTGAAAATAGTTAACGGTTTTTTTACGTTCTTCGTATTGTAACGTTTTTATTGACGTTGAGCGACTGACTAAGTGAAATGTGTAGTGAGAATAATAAGTCTTACAATATCTTTTATGTAAAATGCAGTAATCAAGTAATAATACGAAAAACAAAGACATTTTTGCCCAGATTTGTGATGACCCTAATTTGGTTTGTTTACATTTATTCTTTATCGAGTTTGGCTAGAGCAAGGCTGGCCAATAGATTTTCCAGGTGGGCTAAATTTCATGGACTGCGGCAGCGCCCGGGCCAAATATCAATTCATAATATTATACACAAAAAGTTATTATACAAATACTTACCATATTATGCCTATGCTAGCTGGCCAACCGAAGTGCTGGCGGGCAAATTCAAATGCCTTGGCGGGCCTGGGTTTGGCCAGCCTTGGGCTAGAGTATAGGTGCGTTTGCTACAATAGGTCAGTTTGCAATCGCCGTCATGCACTTTTAGTTCGGCAATCTCTCACTCGCGGCGCCTTCGTAGTGTTTACGTTCCGTAATACGAATATGTTTCGGTAGCGATGAATTTTAAATGGTCGCAATTGCGACTGTCACTTAAAGATCGGTAATAAGCCTGCGGGACCCTCAACTACTTGAGGCACTGGTTATTGTTGCGATATCTATACTAATGTTATAAAGTTGAAGAGTTTGTTTGTTTGTTTGGTTGAATGCGCTAATCTCGGAAACTACTGGTTCGAATTGAAAAATTATTTTTGTGTTGAATATTCCATTTATTGAGGAAGGCTTATAGGCTATATTAAAAAATAGTTTTTTTAATAGATTGTTCGCTAGGTAACGCGGATGAAACCGCGGGGCACAGATAGTATTTAGATAAGATGATGGTAGCTAGCCAGGCGGACAAACAAGCCCTACCACCAACCAAACCGAGTACATAAACATGGACCTCTGGGGTCTGAGACCAGTGGTTTTAACCACTAGACATCAGGCGCTGCTCAATAAGTATAGTTCGCATCGAAAGTAGCTGAACACTTTAGTACCATGTAATAATGAATTAGAAGTTGACAAAGTGCCTGTTACCTTCCTTACAAGACAAATTCGATGTAGAAATTGTTTGTAAACAGATTATTTACTTTATATATGAATGCAGATATGCTGCCACTATAAATCTATGTAACTTATACTGGTTTTATTAATAAAACGAAAACCATGAACAATGGTGACTTTCTCTTAAAAATCTGTCAGTGAAATGAGTAGTTGTGTTTGGTTTAACCTTACTAAAGTGTTTCCATCTTACCACAAAAACCTGGACCGGCTTAACGTGCCATCCTAAGTATGGAAGAGCTAGAGATATTTTAATTCGGTCACACATTGTATTGCATGTTCGCAATGCTAATGTGTGATATTTTGACGAAGACGTGATGCTGGTCATTTTGAGGCATCGACAATTTGCAGCACAGTGATACTGGATTCTTTTTAATTTCTTAAAACGTGTAGGAAGTAAGCTAAAATCTAGGAACGCACATCACTAAATTGTAGGAAAACAAAATAGGGCTTTAAATTATTTGTTTTTGGAGAGATGATTGCCTCAGACTTCATTTGCAGCTTCACCGGGCTTGTTTGGGGGCGGCGAGAAACTTAAAGGGTTCCTCAAGCCGTGTGAAATAAATCACCTTCGGAGGTTTTCTAGAGGGAACGGCATCGCGCACTAGTGCGCGTCCTCGTGCCCTACTAGATTCTCCGAAGGGTTCGGATCGGTTCGGTAAATTATTGAGCACAATCAAACTAGTGTGGCGTTTAACATGTTCCGCGACTTTTTCCCAAAGACGGAAACACTTTTATCAGGCACACTGTTTATTGACTTCGACATCAATCAGTTAAAATAATGTCTTGTCTGCACCGCTCCATTTTTCCCTTAGCGTATACTTTGGAAGCTAATATAACAATATTTAATTGTACCAGGCGCTGCTGACTGCGGACTTCGAGATCGGCCATTACATCCGAGAGCGCGTGGTTTCGCGCGCCGTGCTTCTGTACACGGGCGAAGGGCTGGACGACGACGACGATGATGACTACGAGGAGGAGGTCAGTACACACAGTACACAAAGTACACAATACACATCTCACTACACATGCGCTCTTTTAGCGGGGGTAGGGTACCCAGTTGGAGGTGTAGCCCGTAATGTCTTAGGATAAATTCACACCGAAGTGGCAGAGCCGGCAGTTTTACTGTCAAACCATTTTAAACTTTATCTCTATTAGATAAAGCATAGCGTCGCTTGAAAGAGGTGTAGAATGCGAGCCAACAAGCGGCCCATCAAAGCGATGGCGAGCAATACTGCTCTGAAAGCTCACCACAGGTTCGAACACAAAAGCGCTCGCAGTGTGGATTGGCAGTAACTTTTATACGAGACATACACTTGTCCTTTAAATTAATTCAGTATCAGATACATTACATACTAATTCAAATGGGTATCCTGCTTATGACCGTCTTTGCTGTTTAACGATAACAAATTATCAAATAATCCACTTCTGCATTTCGTTAAAATTGTACTTGGCTGTTTCGTGCGATATTCCGAGTACACTTTTAAAATAATCTTTCTGCAAATTAGCTTCTGAATTAAAGCAACTATTTAATGAGGGTTCGAAATGATAATTATCACGTAATTAATCTTATTTTTTTTTGTAAATATTATGTTTAGATAGGTTAAAATATTGCTTGCAAAAGGGATACATAAAATAAAAAGTTGGCTTATGCTTAAGCTTTCCAGCATTTAAGACTTTAGAGAATAACACACGTCAGTTGGTCTCTACGTTATAAAAGACTGATTAAATCGGGGACAATTTGCTTATCTTACGATTTAACCACAGTGTAGATTCAATGCGCACTAAGACTAAGAGTTATTGCACACTGTTTACAACCGTTATATACAAGTTTACATACGCTTTTACAATAAACATATTAAGGGATTACAAAAACACAAATGCTGAAAAAATTCCACGAGCAGGATTTGATTCTGCACCCGTCTGACATACCGGGTCAGGTGCTCTTCCAATTGAGCTATCTTGGTGTTATTATTATTTGAACATTTTATAAATAGCTTGCCTACTTCTTTAATATTTGTAAAAATAGTATGATGGGATGTTAGTGAAGGTAGTTGTTGACATTGAATGGGCGCCTTTGGCTTTCAAAGTAAAAAGTGTTAAATAATTTCGGCAGGCTGGTTAGAACCACGATAGCGCAATTGGAGGAGCACCTGACCCGGTATGTCAGAATGGTGCAGGTTCAAATCCCGCTCGTGGAAATTTTTTCAGCATTTGTGTTTTTTGTAATTTGTTCGCAACAAAATTTGCGTTAAAAATTATTTGAACATTTTATATTAAGGGATTACACAACACCGGCGTAAAATAGCAAGACTGCAAAAGATAAGCTTCGTACAATCGCGCTCGAGCAACGCACACATAAACACTATCTCTGACGGACGCGGAATCTCGCAACAGTTGCGCTTGCGCTGCTTACTGTTCCGAGCTGTTCCGAGATCCATTTCAGTGAAAGGGGTCTGTTTTTTTTTTATATTTACGGGGGGGTAAGCACAGTGCCTTGATCTGATTTGATGTTAAGTAATGATAAGGCCATTTGGTGGAAGCGCTCTTCACCCGGGATCCTTAACTAGTGAGGCACTGGCTATCTTATCTCTAGATGCCGGAACACAACAATGCTACAAACATTGATGTTATGGCGACATATTTAGATAAGATGGTGGTAGCTAGCCATGTACCCCCCGCTGGGAATCGAACCCGGGATCTCTGGGTCTAAACTGGTGGTCTTTTACACTACACAACACTACACCACAGCGGTGTGCGTTGCTCTTGCGCGGTATGTATTAAGTTCGCCTTCTGATTCTCCCCATTATATGTCGCTGGGTGTAGTATAACAGCCGATTTAACTATATTTTTGTCGACTAGTCGACAGTGCGTAACGATCGTGTATCATACAAAATTTTCATACCGTTAATTTGTTTGTAAAAATGTTGTTTGAAAAGTCAACAATAATAAATATTCTTTCATTCATACCATTCACACTTTCACACTATGTGTGAACACAACATGTTACATTATTTACTAGCTTTTACTTGCAAAATAGTGAATTCTACAGCCATCTAGTGTTTCCTCTTAGTTTCGATTACTGCATGGTAGATTACGCTTGCTTAGTTTTAATGGGTGTGTTCCATTAGCGTATGTGATTGCTGTCAGACGAAGGTACAGTATTCGTATTAGTCTTGCCTCCGTAGTTATGTTAGCATAAGTCTTTCAACAGACTTAAAAGTGCTAAATAGACCCCGCATTGAAGCTTATGCAATATTGGTTTTAAGGCTAATTTTCTGTTAATTCGAGGAACTGTCATTATGAATGACCTTCATCTTAAGGATTTGCCTTCCCACATTTCAATATTCTGATTGTATTTCATTTTCCTTGTGTCGCTTACCCGTCACCAAAGGTTTTCTGTCTTATTTCTTTAAGAGTCTGTTCATTGCGGTGTCTACTTAGTCGATATTAGTGTGAGCGTCCTAGTGCAATACAGTATCTACGTCTGTCGGGTATCGTTTGACGCACAAAGAAAAAGCGGCATGTTTGGTTTCAGGAGGATTCGTACTCTGACGAAGACTCGGGGACAGAAGAAGTGTCCGACGCGGAGGATTGATGCAAGCCCAACCTACCGATCCCTCCCTAGCGTTGTAATACCGTTGCCCCTTCGCGGCCTAAGGTCAACCGCCTGCGCTTGGCCTTAGGTCAAACAATCGCACACGTGTGCTATGTGCTTTACCCTATCGCCGTCATATCAATTCATATCGAAATTTTGAAATTATTTCTACCAAAAGCAGGGAATTATTATTTCGCCGAGGCGTAAGTGATAGCGAATACTCTTGCGATGCGTTGTGCAGTAGTCATAAATGGATAGTATTTAACCGCTAGATGTTGTGAAACTTCTTGCGCCAAGAGGCTGTTCTAAGCATGGTTTATCTTTCGATCAGATAAATATGTTTTAGATCGAAATAAAGATACGGCTTTAAGAGCCATTTTATTTTAGTCTTAAATGCGAGACGCATAAGGTGCCTTTTAAATAATTAATGTATAATTAATAATGCATGTTAACTTGTTAGATGTCTGTTACAATATCTCTATTGCATTTCTAGTTTAGTTATACAATTTCTCGTTTTTATTTATTATTATACAGTAAATATAGTGTGTATTTTTATTTACGGATTTTACATATTCGTTTGTGTACTTTGAAATTTCATGTGATATTATTATTCTCTAAGGCTATTATCGATATGTCTAAATCGGACGTTTTCATTCCAATAAGACGCTATAGGACCCCTCGAGTGCAGCCGAGTTTTAATGTTGAGGAATTGATTGTATGGAATCTCTTTAAGTGCCAAAATGCATTTCACATCAACACTACATCTAAAACTGTGATCTTACTCTCAGATGTATTTTAATGTTAACTTGACAATAGCTAGGTCGGAGTATTTAAATGTATATTTTTTTATGTATGTAACTTTCTATTGAAGTTTGCATAATATCGTCTGTTTAGCATTTCGTCTTGTTATACATACCGGTTATGGCTTATGTTTTGGCATGATGTCGTAATGGTGACATTAAAATTGTATGCTTTTTACATAAGTGTGTTTTATTTTCATTTACCCTTATTTGCATGCTAATTAGTTTGAGCAAGTTTGAACTGCGGAATGCGGATGGCTGCAGAATTCACATTTCATAATTTAAAAGTGAAAGGTAATTACAAAACAGTTTCTGTATTAGGGTCTTCCATGATTAGCTAACTTCATGTTATACATTGAAGAATACTTTCGAAAATACATCATTTTTCTTTGTAGATTTGTACGCTACATTGAATGTCTTATTCTAAATCAGTCTAGTATAATTGTTGTCTATAACATAACTAATCGTTTACCAGGAGGAGGAAGAATGCTCGACTGAAGAAAGTGAGGATGAGGAGCCGGCGCCACGGAGACGCGGCAAAAAGCACGGGAAGCCCAGCCAACACGAAAACCCAGCGGAGTGCAAGCAACAGTAGCGCTAACTTCAAATAACAAGCTTACAACATAAGGTCCAATTTTGCACTGGTATCAGGTTACTAGCCTCTACATGCCGAAAGATTTGCTTAAGAGACTTTGCACTCGGCAGTATGATAGTTCTAAGGAACGATTCGGCTCAAAAGCGTTTTTCTCTAGTGAACTTTTGTTCAAGGAAAATATATTTCACAGATTCGGTGATGCTGTTTCTAATCACTACGCGGGACTATTTTCTTATCTACATGCTACGGTTTTTTTTTCAAACTAAGGTTATGTTATTTCACATTGTCCTTAGTTGGAGAAAAAACGTTGGACATTTTGTTTCATCCCCGTGTTTAAAGTACATTTATTGATTCAGTATTTTTAATATGAATAGGACTAGATTATCAAATTTCAATAATGAATCTGTAAAATAAGGTCACTGTCCCCTGCAGAAGTATATTTTCGGAATTTGTTATTAACTGTTATCAGCATTTTCAGAGCAAGTTAGAGATTGATTGCATAAAATTAAATATAGTCTACACGGTAAATACTGAATGTTACATTAAATTTATGTTCTATTATAATATTATGCTTTTGTAAGATTTCTACCTAAACTAATCACATAACCAGTTACTGCTAGTTGGAACCTCGCATAATAATAGGAATACATTGTCCTGAACATTCCTAATTGAAAGAGGTAGAAAAAACTTATTAGCCATGTTTTGAAGCTGTCCGCCTTATATCTGTCATATATTTTTGTGTCCATTATTAAATAATGTAATGTTATATTTGTATAGATGTCGGTGCTGAGGGCATGATAGCTAAGTGATAGTCGCAAAGACTTATGTGATGTAGTTACACTGCCTTTAAGATTGTTATCAACTGTTTGGTACATTTAACCCTTTCCACGCCACGCTATTTTCCGAAAGTCGTGCCCCTGACGTCACGGCCTCTTGAGACGTAAAGTATAGTAGTGATGAGACACTTTCCTATCGAGATTCGATAAAAAAAATATGTTTTAACCCTTTAACGGACACAACATGTTCAAATTTTTCATTGGTTTTCGACCTTATCTCAATTCTATAAAGTTCAAAATATGGTGGCAATATATATGCCACTGCCTTATAAAGGGTTAAAGCATTATTCGAGTGAAAATATCCTTTGGTTTGAATAACAACCACATCAATATACTAAGGAGTATTTTATTAAATATAAAGTAAAGTAAATTCTCAGGAAAATATTACCTTTCGCAGCACTATTTGTCTGATTTATTAGACTTTGGCGTATGCTTGCCACACAAGCCTTTGAGTTTTAGTGAGGCGACTACTTCCGGTGATAACATCGATAATTTTGTAAATATATTTGAAATCCAATTTTAACTAACTAATGTTCTGTGACTTTGGACGTTATGAAATTCCGTTTCTAATGGACGTATAAACCGTTGGAATAGAGTGAGTGAACGCGTTACTGTTGCCGACCAAATTCGGACGGCTTTTTTCACTCTTTGAATATCATTGATTGAGCTCAATTATTATATTTTCTATGGAAATTGCACTAAAAAGTATACTACGATTGTTTGTTATTTATCATAGATCTAAGCTATAATTATATTTTCATAGACTAAAGTATTTCTTTTTAAAATGGAGTGTTTCTAGCAAATGGCTCACTGCCGCGCAGCCTAACATTTTATTCCCGTCTTATAAATTTATAGTTTATGGTATCCTTTAATATTCTTATTTCTTTGTATTAGAAATTTATTTCAGATTCTGAAACAAAAAAACAGAATGAGGATTAGTAGACGAATAAATGAACAGGGACGTTTTTTCTGAACTAACTCAGTAGCGCGCGGGTTGCATGAAATACACGCGGGGCTTGCAAAATATATCATATATACAGGTTGACTTTTTATCACCGTCCAAACCTGAGATGACTCCCGTGATACAACTGAACAACTCTTGCTATTGTACCAAACTCCCTAACTCGAAAATAAAATTCATCTGTTCCATACAAAACATCAATATTAATTCAAAATGTATGGAACAGCTGAATTTTATTTTCGAGTTAGGGAGTTGGTCCAATAATAAGAGTTGTTCGTGTGTATCACGGGAGTCGTCTCAGAAGGTTTGGACGGTGATAAAAAAGTCAACCTGTATATTGAGCAAAACTTGATAATTTCACAAAAAAGATTTTTATCTTAAAATAAGCTGGTAATAACGCTATTCCTAAATATCAAATGAATTTAAAACTACTTAGAAATCGAGGAAACACTACTAAAATAGTTACGATAATTGTGTATTGGTAACATCACTGTTGGTCTCATACTTTGGCGCTGGATATTAAGGTAAAAATCACTAATATTTTGGCCAAAAAAGGGTTTGAATTTATTAGAAATTAAAATGAAAAGACTAGATATTAAATGTTTGGAAATACTGACAAAAACTTTAATAAATTCTTTCAGGCATGTAAAAATAAAATATTGGTTTCTTCTACATATTTGTCTGATATATCAGTAATTGGCGTTGAAAGGGTTAACGGTCTTTAAGACGGTGTTATTTGTTTAAAATGAATTGTTTTCGCAGCTGTGAATGTGAACCAACTGTAGTATTAAACATTTAAACATATTTCAAGGTGTTTAAATGCGTTCGTTTCAATTGTTATGTTCCTATAAAACTCACATTGTTAAGTTATTTGAATGATTTTACATGGACAATCTGAATGAGATTATGTTATTGTTTAACGGATACATTGATATTAATCCTTGTAACTATGTCCTAAATGCAGTTCAACCCCATGCGGCGTAATTGTCCGAAGTCTTGAGAGCATGCAAGGCCGCCGCGAGACACCAGTGTTGTATGATAGCATTGGTATCGTTGTTAGTGTTATTGCTGCATTGCGTACACCAGCTGTAGGGTATTTGTACACACAACAATTTTTTAAATAAATTTAATAACTGGAAAGGTTAAGCACTTTTTTATTTACTCCTTTGGTCTAGAACAATTTGGGACGTAGAAGACGCATGCGTGTGCGTCTTTCGCGCAGCGCCACATGTAGATTTTGCAATTGATTATTATTGACTCTTCATCATTAGTTTGCCAGTTCGTGACGAAATGATAACCTAATTGCCAAGGTGAGTAGTTTCAGAGATAAATGAGTTTGTGGCGCTTTCGCAAGCCCGGTAGCGACCCAGCTGAAACTGTATAGTAAACTTCAAAAACTATCTAGGCAGTCATTTTGTTATAAATTTTTGTGAAGTCCTTAATTTCTGCAGCGTCGCTGCAGAAACTATCTCCCATCGAAGTGGCAGCGGCCGGTTTAAGGCTGCGTTTCCACCAGAGATGTGCGAGGTAGCAAAGCGGTGTGCGAGGTAAAAATCCACTAATAGGATTGCTTCATTGTCCTTGCGGGATAAAATGGAATTCTCCTGTTGGTGGATATTTACCTCGCGCACCGCTTAGCTATCTTGCACATCTCTGGTGGAAACACAGCCTTACTAATAAATAATTTAAAGCTTTATCTCTCTATTAAATAACTATGGCAGTCTATGGCTTTGTTACGCCGCTTTTCCTTGCGTGCCGCGAGCTACTGTGCGTCTTACCAGACCTTTCAAGCAATACTCTTAAAATTGTTTAACAGTAAAATGCAGACTGCCGCCTGTGTGGTGTGATTTCCCTTATCAAGGTAGGTATTCGATCTGTTTTTCCATAGCACGGTCAAGCAGTCTGACAGGCGGTTGATATTGGTGGCGGGAGAAGTATCTTCGATTCGCCATTTTCGTAAAACTGGAGGCTAAAATTGGATTTTCAAAAAGCTTGGGCACAGCCGGCGGCGGAGTGGGCTGGCGACGGCGATGCGACGCCTGTATGTAGTACTCGTAATGCACTAAACTACAAATAATGTTCGGTGGCAAGTGTCTCGTATGTCACCAGGAAGCGCTGCTTTAATGCCATACTCATTTTCGTTTTCGTGAATGTGATCTAAATGAAAAGTCACACTAGGCACCCAAATAAATAATGTACCTAAGTAATATAGTAAGGGATTATAAAAAAATCACAAATTCGTAAGATATATTTATTAACTTTTAATGATGTAACAATATTATGTATCACGATTTGTCTTTTTAAAAACACTGTCAGATCTGGGGGGTCTACAAAATATACACGTCGTGAAACAAATATAATATTTATTTGCGATCTACTCTGTTACATTACATTTTCATCTACAAATATGTAATTTATTTTTTAATGCCTTTGCAATATTGATATGGTATGGGTAGGTAAGTACAGTAATAATTTTTAGATCTATTTGTTATTTATGCCTATATCCCATTAAAAATGTTAAGCCCTAATATTAGTACTAGGAAAACGCCAATAGCCAACAAAACTGGGAGCTGCGCAAGCCCACCTAGTGTCTTAAGATGTCACAAAGTAGATCCAGCTTGGAATAATACCAAACAATATTAGCTAAAATAACTCCTACAATTTTTTCTATGATTTTTCAAAATACAATTTTGTACTGTGCACATAAATACCTTGCATTCAAACTGTAAGTACAGTCAACTTAAATATTATTGCATGTTTGATACGACTAAATAACTCTAATATTTTCATTTATATTTCATATATAAATATTTTCCTAGCGGAGCAATTAAAACGTTACGCTTTACTGTCCTGAAATAAATACGCTAATAGTTTCGGCTCAGGGTGCCAAGTGCGACTTTTATTTGTCATTCCACCCCGTTAACGAAAGGAGACCCAAAATGTTAACTCTTCTCGCTTGTCTAGCCTTACAAGTTTTCGGGAACGTGATCCAATGGTAAATTAAAATCGCACTCTGCACCCAGATGGCGTCAAGAGTCTTCAGTTCATTATTTAACATCACGACATTTACTAATATATTAAATATTGGTATATAAAAATTTGAGCCATGCTTGGTGTTCAGTCTGGAAACGTTTATTTAGCACCATTATTGCCTTCTATGAACTACATACAGCTAAGGGACAAATATCGCTATCATGACTACGCAAACCACAGGGAATGATGCGATATGGTTAACTCGTTAATAAATTATACAGCGATTAGTAATTTGCACTAGCAATTCAACAACTTATCCAACTAACTAGCCATTTTACATTTTGATATCGCATACGAACTAAAGCTCTTAATTCTTTCAAACCGATATGCAGATTTTAATTAAACTTTCAAGGGAAATACAGAGATGCTGACAGTTAATGGCGATTTCAAAATAAGTTTTGATTTTGATTTAAAAATTTCTATAGTGGACTCTAAATCGTATAAAGACGGAATTTTTAATATGTATTCTATTAAAAATCAATATCTCTGTATTTAGAGCTTTAAAGTTTGTATGGGACACAGAAATGTGATGTAATGGCTCTTAACAGAAGCGGGAGGTGTCAGCATCGCACACGTCGGTATTAAAACTAAATATTTATCATACCGTAGTCTTAGGTGGCGACTGATCGGAGCGTATCATCGTAACGTAACTAACGTACCATTCGCAGTGACCTTGACACGTTACTGACCGATAACAGCACTCGTTAAGAAGTCATGTTTGTCTGCGCTCCATTTTTGATTTAATAAAAAATACGCGCGGCGGTTTATAATACTGCGCTCGCGACGAGCCTCTGAACTGTACCGAACGAACACGCAAAGGGATTCGCTGAAATTCCATTGCCGGTTTTCGTTTTTGGTGCAGTTACTGTACTGGGTGCCTAGTGTGAATTTCATTTGACATTCGCTCTCGTTAACGAAAACGAGAATTAGTATGACATTGAAGCAGCGCCTCCTGGCGACATAGGTACAGGAAGAGTTAAAATTTTGCCATACAAATTTTCATTTTCGTTAACGTGATCAAATTAATACGGATAGTAAACAAACCTCACACTAGGCACTCTGACAATGCGAACTCGCATTAAACATGTTACGTTACGGCAAAAAGCTGCGGTCAGTCACCACCATTATATTCATAATTAACTTGTAACAACCTATACAATGAATGTGCGAGCATGCTCGACATTAAGTACTTAATTTTTCTGTGACAAATGAAATTGTACGGCTATCAAATGACAATTTATACAATTGAGCAATATCTCATAAAGTAGGCATTTAATATAGAAGACAGAAGGATAATTTAAGTTCACAACCTATTTAAACCTATTAAATTTAACATTTATTCAAAGTTTAACAATATCCACGTGGGAACTCTTATGAAAGAGCAAGAGAATCGTCATTAAAAAGAGTGGAAAAGTTACGATAACCGTGAAATTACATTTTTCGTTTGTTTTCTATAATATATTTTATAAACAATACACTTGCCTCTTTAGTCAAGTTGTGGATCTTAGCAATTCATTACAAAAAGTGTTGTATGCCAATTTATCGATAAAATTATGCCATTCTAGACAAGTGCACATAAATATGTGTATACACTTTCTTGAATCTGTAACTCTAATTGCAGAGATAATAAGGTTTCTTAAATGTCAAAAGTGTATACATACGTTGCCCTTGAATATACATACATTTTAAACTCTACAACGCAATAAAAAATAAAAATAATT
The DNA here is from genome assembly GCA_963082485.1 of Eudonia mercurella. Taxonomy (NCBI): domain Eukaryota; kingdom Metazoa; phylum Arthropoda; class Insecta; order Lepidoptera; family Crambidae; genus Eudonia; species Eudonia mercurella. The sequence continues at coordinate 2,670,475 of OY720040.1, forward strand.
AGTGAATAATGCACTGTTAATGAGAAGTTGGAAGCAACGAGATTTAACAAATACTAAACATTCCAAACAAAAAAAATAAAACATTTAAAAATACTAAATTCATCAGTAAATTATATTCATTCATAAGATCTACATATTCCAATAAATATATATTAACCCCCATATTCATAAAAACTATTGTTTTGTCTTTTTCTCAAATTCAAAATGACGTTTGTGTGACGTTGACAAAACAATATTTATCTAAATAATGCTTAAATAGTTTTTATGAATAAGGGGTTTAATCTCTTAGTTATTAGTGATTCTGAATAAAGAACCTTGTGATGAATCCTCATTTATAAACATACAATTAAGATTTTAAACTACTGTCTCTCTGCTTGTGCCACATATGTGAGACAGCATTTGTTTCATAATAAGAGCTCAAGCGTGCGAATACCAGACACAATAGAATTTTACTAGTTATCGGCCACCTGCTGGTCGACCGACGCTCAAGGGGAAACGTTTGTCATCCATCAATCAGCATTAATTAAAAATAATAAAACAAAAAAGGAGAAATATAATTAATATAAGTACATTAGGAAATAAAACATACTCTCAGAATGTAGAGAAAAGTTACAGTTAAATAAGCAGAAAAAACACTTTGTCACAATACTGAAGTCAACGGAGGTAACAATCGCCATCAAATTTATCCTCAAATGTCAATTTATTTTTGACCCCTTATATTGCTTTGATTAATTTGATGCCCACTGTACACAATAACAGAAGCTTCCACAATTAGTTATTAAGTATAAACAACGACACGGTTTAATACTTTCACGGTTTACGCTTCTCTATTTACAAAATTAAATATTCTAACGTGCCGGCCACGAGTCGGGGCGACCGGCGCGACGCGACAAACCGTATTTTCTCCACTGCGCGGACGAAACGCTCACTGCACTACGGTCGATTGGCATCACACGCCATGTATTAAATATGCTAGTCGCTGGTCGCCCGTCGTCGCATGGCCAGACCGTAAAGATTGCCAACTTTCAAACTACCAAGACTCACGAGTGCTGAGTACGAGTTTCACCCACTGTTTGATCGAGTAAACTACACTTTACAACTAGTGATGTGCCGGATATACGTATCTGCAGATATCCGAGGGAGAAAATAGATCTGTATCCGTATCTGTTATTTATTGGCGGATCTTTTACATTAGTACATTTTTGTGTATGAAACTCTAAAAAAGTTAACAATGAAAATAGGTATAAAGAAACTTTATTCTCATAATACAGAATTCACTTACACGAGATTAATAATTATAAAAAGTAATTAAATTGCCTTGTGGCGAAACATGCATTTGAAAATGCAATACTATTTATGAAATAGTATCTAGATCTTCCTCCGAGCTGGGTGGTATAAGCTCGGGGACCGAGGTCCATTGGATGTTAGTTGGAGGTGCTATATATAGCGAAGGAGATGGTGAAACTTCGCTACCGCGATGCAGGCTTCCCATACTATTTTATCGTCGAATTATAGCGACGTCGTTGGTATGCGTTTGTGGCGCCATCTGTTGACACGGTTGAGAAGGTATTTGCTTCGTGTCGAAATAATGTGCGGCGTATGCGGTAGGTGGCGCCGCCACAAAACATTAATTTAGATTAAATTTTATTTCATAAAATCACAATTTATCTATGCTGGCCCCCATGTCACCCTAAACTATAAACAATAACACGCGCAGTGCAAGTCGAAACATCTCAGGTTAGTGACACAAACCGTCAACTGTAGTTTCAAGGTCACACGGAGCGGCCCAGACTAAGTAAAAAGTCAAGGACATTATCCGTATCCGCGAATATACGTTTTTAACGATCCGGCACATCTCTAGTTACAACTACATTTGTATGGGAAGCAGCGCTATCTAGTGACAAGTTACTTTCACAAGTTTGTCAATAGATGGCGCTAACAAAAACTATTATAAATGTAGTTACAAACTCGCAATGAGTAGTGTAAAGAAACTCGCACTCTGCATACAACGGTTTCTGAATGACAATTGGTAAAAAGGTCACATAACAAATCAACTAGCATTAAACATTCCAAATTTTATTTCGATCGTTTAATTGTACAATTAACAATATTTACCTAAAAATTGACAGCATATAATTATTATTGGCAACAATATTTTTGTACAAATCTCTCTACCACCACAATTCACTTTTAGGCCATATATCACAACTTCCGTGCACACTACATTCCCATAACAACAATCAAACAGATCTTAAATCACTATTTCGGGCTAAGTTTAGATGATGGCGCAAGCACATTTTGAGGAATAACTCTAAAAACTTCATTCATCTCAGTTCAAAAAATCTAAGCATTTATCTAAACACAAGTTAAAATGATACAAGTTTTGTCGGAAACATTGTATAATCTCATAAAAATAAGGTTTTACAAACGCATGTATGGATACGCAAATGCCTTAAAATTCTGATTGAATATTCTAAATAGATGTGGTAACAAGGTGTGCATATTTTATAGTTAGCAGCATTCTAAGGATTCAAAGGTTCTAATGGATTTGGGTGAAAGCGCAAATGCAGGTGGACGAAAACCTAAAATATTCCCCAGTACGGTAAGTTTCATTACCGTACTGGGGAATATTTTAGGATTAGCCTTAAACTCGTGTTTTTTTTTATAGATAGCACGGCAAATGATTCCATCCCACCTGATGTTAAGTGGAAATGGAGTCCAGACGCGAAGATAACTGGTGCAGCGTGTAAACAAACGCAGCATCAGTTAACCTCACTCTGCCGGCCCACAAGGTGCTTCTTCACGCCTCTTTTGAAGGACCCCATACCATAGGAAGGAGGGAAAACATGTGCTGGTAGACTATTCCACCTTTTGGAGGTGCGACAAAGAAACGAGGCACCAAATTTCTTTGTGCGCGATGGGATATTTGAGACAGCGAAGCGGTGACTCGGCGGCGGTTAGTAGGAATTCGCGATAACAGTCTACAGTTTGGCTTGGCGTTTTAATTAAGTCCTCGCGCGCCATATGTACGCACGGTCGTACGTAAGGTGGCCCGCTAATTATACCTACAGCGCGGGACGGGTTAAATACCTTTACTCTGCTTTGTCTTATTTTGCTAAGTGATTGCGATTTAAAAAAGAAACAGAGCAGTCATTAATTTGAACGGTCACAGATAACAGGCGCGCGTTGCAGCGATTGGCTCGGCAAAAACCGCTAACAGCTGAGAGCGGCAAGTCGTGGCATGCTTCATACTTTTTTGTACATTTGTTTTTATCGCTTGCTGCTCCCGCACTAGACGGCACTAACATAGTATCTAGTGAACAAACGCGTCCCGCACGTTTATTGCGAAGTGGCTTTCATCTGCATCCGCGCTTTCATTGTTTAATCCTTTAGTTCTTAATGGCAATATAGATGCCACTACAAATTTAATCTTATAACGTTGCAATAAGATGAAAAATATACTACGACGTATCAATCAGAAGGTTAAATATTAGAGACCGATCGACAATAGACAAACAGCATGCGAAACGCTATCATCTGAACTTAGCCGTTAATGAACTCGCTGACGTTACATTCACGGTTGATTAGGCTCTCTCAGCCGACTACCGTAGTCCCAGTAGCTGTGTGTTGAACGCGAGATTTCACTATTCGACCGAGTTAAACTAAACTACAATTTGCATGGTACCGACGTAGCGACATCTAGTGAGACTATTCTGTAACTTGAAGCTATTAATGTGATATTAACACATTAACGTATAGTCCTATAACCATCTGGAAAATCTAATATCTTGTTGTAGGTATGTATCAACCCAGATTCCCCTGAAATAGATTTATAATCTCCAGAGTCCTCTTGGTATGTTTAAACGTAAATTGAGGTTATATTTAATTATTAGGGCGTACTAACAGCCTTCAGAAAAAATAGGGTTTAACCCGACCGAATTGGGTTTATATTCGTTCGGCTCGACTGCCGACGC